>OX439135.1:1893175-1940675 GCA_949318235.1 Ecdyonurus torrentis
CCAGCTAAAGTTACTATAATCTTTGTATAACTTATTTTAGTACATATCTGTAGTCGTAAAAACATTTTATATACGTAAAATATTACGTCAAGATAGCTAGAGCAAAAGAAGAGTAACTCACGCTCCCGTCAAACTAGCGTGAGAGCAAGTTGTAGCTGTGACGTAGGTTCTAACTAAGTCGCTAAACGGCTTTTGCTCTCAGCACGTTAATAATTAAAATTAAGAGATCGCGTTTTCGGGAGGTTAAATAACACGATGATCACTGTTGAAAAAAGCAATTGTTGACAAATACTTTGAATATAATGCGATGCATTGTAATCAAGTATACGTTTGTTTTGAGAGTGTAGGAAAGCGATAAGATAAGTAAATATAAGAAAGTATTGTCAAGATGATGAGAAAGTGTTGTTAGTTAAATCACCTAACTATGTACATAGTATATAAGTACTGTACATCTCGCAGTTATAATAATGAAAGTAAAGTATATAACATTGAAATGCTATATACAAACACTTTCTGTTCAAAGATCAACAAATGTTGCAGCCACTGATTTTCAATTATATTATGTATTTCTCAGTTCTTCAATCCTGTACACAAAAATTAATAAAAAAGAAAAAAAAACGTTGAAAAGCTTGTACACAGTTTTGCAATGCTTTAAGTATTATAGATCAACGGTTATGACGTCACTAAACGTTGACAATCTAACGATACAGTCGTAAATGACGTCACATGCATTAAAATCACAATGGAATAAACGTTAAACTTAGCCCGTTACAAATATACTATTTTTCTATTTAATCCCAACGCTTGTGACGTCACTAACGTTTTTATTGTTGAAATATCAACGTTTAGTGACGTCAAAATTCAAAAATTCAAATTCAAAATATATTTATTCATTTCTTTCATCCTACAATCAAAATACACAAAAGTGTATCCGCTTAGGTTATTGTACATTATATATACATATTTATAAACACAATTAGAAATGATTGTCAATAAAACACATTCAAACATTACACAACATATTAAAGAAAATATTAGATACAAAAAAATATTAGAGTTGGTCCTGTAAATATTCATCCACTGAGTAATATTGTTTATCATATAATAATCAATAATAATTAATTTATCACATAATATCAACGTCATAACCGTTGATTCCACAATACTTAAAGCATTGCAAAACTGGCGTATGTACAAGCTTTTCAATGCTTATTTTTAAGTGTGTATTGCATATTTTATTGTAACTAACTAACTGTACAGTTAAAAATTCTTACAATTATACAGTCTGGTAGTCGTTGCCTAAATTCTCTATAACGTTAAAGTTAAGTTAACTTCATTTATAAGACAATAAGTATAACAATAACGCTAACTCGATAATTTGTCCACAAACTACAGCTAAATTAACGTTAATTTTAAATTTAGCGCGTTAAAACTTGCAGAAGATGAACGCAAAAATGACGAAAGGGTCTTCTAGGGGGGCATAACGGGATATTTTTAGAGCTGAATTAATTACTGAAATGTAATTAATAAAGGTAAATATTGACGTCAATTGAATCTACATATTCCTCTTTCTAAAAAAGTGCTCAAAGTAGGGTCTTAACTTAATGGAAACTTCCTCATTTTCCAGGTAATTGCCTATGCTAAGTTTATCTACTACTTTTGCTTTTTCTAATGACGTATTCAAACATATAGGGGTTAACTTCGTGTAGACTTCCTCATTATGCTATAAACATAAAAGTTATGTTATTATAAAGTATAGATAGATTATGATGTATTAAACAAATTGTATTGAAAATTAGCTGTACTGTATAATTAAATATAAACACATAAAAATAGAGAAAGCAGTTGATGTCAAAATATTGTGTTTAGTTTTTTATCAATAAATTTGCGGTGAAATTATTGCCATCTTTTCTTGTAAATTTAAGACTTTTTGTACACTTGAATTGAAAAAGTATTTTTTTTTGCTTGTTATTGCAAATTTGTGGGTGTATTGTATAATAAATGTGGTATTTTTTTTTATTATGATTGAAATTGTGGTCGTCTGTATAATATATCGAATCAAATTATTGTAATTTGTTAAAATGTGAATGTTTAAAATTTAAAATACGTAGTGACCATCTTTCTTTTGACATATTCTGCAATGTTAATGCAGTGAGTCGGTGAGTTAGGCAGCAATATACACTATTAACCAGGGTTGAAGTCGAACACCATTTTATATATATATATATATATATATATATATATATATATATATATATATACGAATTCTAACCATCATGAACACTCCAAAGATGAACATTTTGAACTTTTTGCACGTTCGAACACATCACGAACTATTCGATCGAACTGTTCGTATAAGTATTCGAATAATATGTTGTTTAAAAAAAAAAAAATTTAAAACATAAAAAAACTTTTTTGGTTTTTATTTTTTATTTAAGCATATGTATACTCTTCAAATAAGAATAAGTTACACACTCACAGAGGAAGTAAAAGGCATCATTTCAATATATATATATATATATATATATTATTTGCCACCCACCGCACCCACTCTTTACCTTGACCTGCGTGTTACCTTTGTGACTATGTTACTGCATTTACCATTTTTGCATGTTTTGTAACCTAGTATTGAGTAATTTAATTAGTTCACCTGTTGTAGGCAGGAAGTTATATAGTGCATGATATGTAAATACGGGAAATCAGTACAAGTCATCTGGACATTGATACTATGTAAAATAATGTGACACTCTCTCAGTCACTATTTCCGCTCTATATAAGTCAAATGTTAAAAGAGATTAAAAGATAAAAACAAGTTTTAAATATTTCGTATTAAATTTTATATAAAAAAAAGCAACTAATTATTATTATTATTATTATTTTTTTACGATTTTCAATGGATGAATGAATTTTATATAAACGATAGGAGAGGTCACTGCAAAGTAATTTTGCTCTACAGCAATCTTACTTTGCGCCACTAAACAAATAAATTTTCTCTGCAAATCATTCAAGAGCTAACTTCGTTGTACAGCAAAGTTACTTTTTAATATTAAACAAGTAAATTTTCATTGCAAAATTACTCTACTTTAAATAAACGAGCACCCTATTTTTGCCTGGTTGCGTACTCGAACCGGTTTATATTTCCAGATAAAATTAAGATCGGATCATAATTAGTCCAGATAATCCGATTTTTTTTTTTTTATTATTTTGCCATCTATATGAAGAAATAATAAAATTGTATTCATTACATTTAGCTTACGTCAGATAAATTAAGAATTAAGATGACGTAATTTAATTAAATTGTGCATTATTAAAAACTTTGAACAATCATTGAATTTTATTTCATCAAAAAAAAAAAAAATTCACACTTGAAAAATGTAAAAGTTTTATTGATGAGTCATTTTTTAAATTAAATAAAAATCTTTATAGTTGAGAGTGAAATGAAGTCTGGGTGCATATCGGAGAGAAAGTGCATTATTTTTGTGATGCAATTGCATCAAAGCATTGCATATACAGCAACATCTGACTGGCCGATTAGACAGATGCTATATAGAGGTACTATAAACAACGGAAGTAAAATGGTAATAAGGTTCAATTTAACATAGAATTTTGATTATATTTTCACTCTTATATGATTACGTGGAGAAAGTATAAAATGTACTTATACTTTTTACTTTAATAGTTATTGTGATTTTTATTGATTTTCTATAATACGTAAAATTATAAATGTGAATTCTTTCACATCAGAACACAAACATTATTTTATTGAGAAAATTAATTTTATATTGATTGCATTTGCTACGTAAATCTAAATGTGAAACTATTTCACATAGACAACACAAACTGAATTTTATACTCACGGGAAAAATAATATTATATATATATATATATATATATATATATATATATATATATATATATATATATATATATATATATATATATATATATATATATATATATATATATATTTGATCGATTTTCTGTATACGTAAAACTATAATATTATTAGAATAGCTCATTTTGCAAACTATACACACAAATATTGAGCCAGCTTCAATATTTCTCCTTTGTTAAGAACACCTGATCACGACAGCACTACCTAAAGTACATTAGAATTTGCCAAGTATTCTAGCCCCATAAGAAGTTTCTATACTTTTTTGTTCACGATTGCCAGTTAAATGCATGTTATTTTATGGCTGTAAGCTGCAACCTCTAGTTAAACCTTAGTTATCTTTTTTTAATTGTTGCAACAATCAAAATAACAACTTAACTACGGTTTAACTAGTTAGTTAGCGTCGCAGCTTACGGGGGTTAGTGAGGTTTTCAACAATACTGTATAGTTATAATTTGATCGGAATACTTGATATATATATGAACTTTACCACTATCTGTTTACGATGTTTATATGTATGCACTCTAAAAAATAAACGTTGAAAAGCTTGTATACACAGTTCTGCAATGCTTTAAGTATTGTGGAATAAACGGTTATGACGTCACTAAACGTTGACAATCTAACGATAAAAACGTAAATAACATCACAAGAATCACAATGTAATAATCATTAAACTTAGCCTTTACAAATCTACGATTTTTCTATTCAGTCCCAATGCTTATGACGTCACTAACGTTATTATCTTTAAAATTTCAACGTTTAGTGACGTCATTACCGTTAATTCCACAATACTTAAAGCATTGCAAAACTGTACAAGCTTTTCATCGCTTATTTTTTATAGTGTCACTCTAAAAAATGTTGCATTACTTTATATACGAATACTAACTTATTTAAGATATACACTTTTAAGTTATTATGAGTAGCTAAAATAATGCATTTTAACAAGTTATTAAAAATAGCTAATTTAAGTTTTTTTAAGATTTTTTAAGTTTTTTAAAGCTATTTTAAGTTAAATTAGCTATTTTTCATAATTTGCTAAAATGCATTATTTTAGCTAAAATAATGCATTTTAGCAAGTTATTAAAAATAGCTAATTTAAGTTTTTTTAAGATTTTTAAAGTTTTTTAAAGCTATTTTAAGTTAAATTAGCTATTGTTCATAATTTGCTAAAATGCATTATTTTAGCTACCCATAATAACTTAAAACTGTATATCTTAAATAAGTTAGGATTCGTAACTAAAGTAATGCACTAGTTTTTATAGTGTATAGTTGATAAGCCTATAGCTTTGTTGATATCTCTCTAAGATTTCTTCTCATGGAAAGCTCTTGCTAGTAGGTAGAACAGTTAACATAGTATAACTATAACTATAGGCACAATATATTCATTTGTGTGTGGCTACTACGTTGCAGTGTTAATTGAGATTTCTCTTAGTTTCAGACAGACGTTTAACGATACCTAATACATGAGATAAATACCTGTCACTTGTTTCAATTGAGGTTGAATACATAGAAATTAGAGCTGTAAAAAACTCGACATTTTTTTAGCCCGGGCTGAAATTTTTTAGCCCGGTTTGACTTGAAACCCGTGTTTAGCTTGAAATCGAGCTTAAACTCGAAAAACGAACCAAAGCTCGGAAAGCTCGATATTTGAGTCGAAGTTTAAAAACAAGTTTTCGAGCCTATGAAGAAAAAAACTCGATTTTCGTTACGAAAAAATTGTTTTTGAAGGGTAAAAGTCATAAATAAAATAAAATAATTTTTAATAATATTTTAAACAGCCTATTTTTTCATGATACAATATTAAAAACACAATTTTAAACAAAAATTACAAACTTTTTTATTTGCTTTCTGCAAAATTTTTTCTTTAGCTCGATTTATTTTCAAAAGCTCGTTTTTTTCACGAGTCATTCACGAGCTTAACTTGAAATAGCTCGTTTTTGAGCTAAAAGCTCGAAAATCGGGTTCACCATTTAAAAAAAAACGAGCACCCGAAGATTTTGTCCCTGGCGGGTGCTCGAACGGGTTTAAATTTACAGCTCTAATAGAAATTAATATAAAAATAACACAATTGTGGTGCAAATTGTATATCAGGTCTGGATATAAATTGTTGCTAAATGTATTCAAAGTAAACAAGTTTAAGGCACTGCGGAATTTTGACTTAAAAGAAAGAAAAATCTTAAATTTGGCACAGCGATACATTAGGATATAATAAAAATATAACAATGAGGAAGTCTACACAAAGTTGACCCCTATGTTTGAATACATCATTTGAAAGAGAAAAAGTAGTAGATAAACTTAGCATAGGCAATTACCTGGAAATATGACGTTTTATTTAATAAAAGAAGAAATAAAAAATTTCAATTCCCAACCCTTTGCCGACTGTGACATCATTTGTTTACATCCGATTTTCAATTGTTTTCTGGATTTCATGCAACTGCTACAAATTCAAAAAAATTAACGGCCAATGGCCGCCTTTCAACAATGGGATCGTTTGAAATCCAGAAGACAAATGAAAATCGAATGTAAACAAATGACGTCACAGTCGGCAAAGGGTTGGGAATTGAATTTTTTTTATTTCTTCTTTTATTAAATAAAACGTCATATTTCCAGTTAATTGCCTATGCTAAGTTTATCTACTACTTTTTCTCTTTCTAATGACGTATTCATACATAGGGGTTAACTTCGTGTAGACTTCCTCATTTTGGGGGGTCAACATGGTAGATTTTAAAATATGATTTTTTTGAAGTTTTAGTCCCATAAGAGCCCATGTTAATTTCATTAATTATTTTTTCTCTTATCTGATGGTCATGAGATCTAAATTTTTTATGTTTGAAATTTTTCTGTTTAGATTTTGAGCTTCAAGCCATCTGAATACAACCCTTAATTAGAAAGACTAAATAATATTATAGATGGTAATATTCTACAAGAAAATTACATTATCTTGAAGTGGGCAAAGGGAGAGTTACGACCCCTCTAAACTACTCAACCCTTGCCATTGCCAGTCTTATATCAAAAAGAGTATTAAAAAAATAATATAGGAAAAAAATAATGACTATGGGATACAGACCCTTATAATTATATTACTTAAAAAAAATATTGGGATATAAATTATATAACTAAATATTGAGGCAAATTCTTATACATTTTGTCTTTTGTTCCAAATATACTGATTTTTTTGAACAAATGGTGTAAATCAATACAAATTTGGCACAATATTGATAGTATAATTAATATTTTATTCTAAAGTTTTAGATGAAACACAGGATATTTTCATATAGTTTTAAGTCTGATGCAGGCGTTGAGATCTCTTGATGCAGGCGTTGAGATCTCTTGATGCAGGCGTTGAGATCTCTTGATGCAGGCGTTGAGATCTCTATATAGGACACGTATTTAAATGATATAAATCGTCATTCCAATTAATAAAAACAGTTTATTGATTAATTTTATTGATTTGTAAGTTGTCATAGTTAATAAATAACGTATAGTTCTTATACACAAAAATTTGAGAGATTTTATACATATATAATTATATTAAATTAAATATGTTTTCTATGCTTTTTACCGGCGGCGGAAAAAACAAACGTAAAATCACATTCATATATACCTGTATATAGGCTTAAAACATGTTAAACTATGCCTTGTATCCCTCATTTAAATTTTTACGGAATCGGTGCAGAACTTTTCTCAAAAATCGCAAAAAAAAAAAAAAAAAAAAAAAAAAAAAAAAAAAAAAAAAAAAAGCATTTCTTTCCATAAGTAATGTTAAAACAATAATGTAATGTAAATTCTATCGCAACTATATTTGGTGCTATACTACTTCACTACCACTATAAAGCATTGCTTATAGAAAAACTATAACTATTAAATCATTAAAATACATTTTGTATATCGCGTGTGTATAGAAAAACCTCATTAAAATCAAAACACATTTCTTAAATTGTTATTTATTTCATATTTCAGATATAAAATGAAAATTCTACAAGTTAGAAAGAAAAAAGTAGATTTTAACATTTTGTTATAACAAGTGACCGACTTTTTTTTTTCTCTCGCACGATGTTAAGCGTGCTTGACCTAGCGAACTAAATTAAGATAAATATAGTATAAGACGAGAGAGAGAGAGAGAGAGAGAGAGAGAGAGAGAGAGAGAGAGAGAGAGAGAGAGAGAGAGAGAGAGAGAGAGAGAGAGAGAGCAATTAAAAGAGCAGATTATAGTTTGTTTATCATCCATAAAAAATAGAAACACTTAACTTTGGTTCTGTAAATTATACACACAAATATTGAGCTTTGAAATCATTATAGATGCGAGATATAGATATAAGATTTCTTTATTGACCCAGGCAGTTCATAGTAACTGGTTGTTAGCAAGCGTTAGTCTTGTCATATCACAAATTATTTATAGCATAAAAATCTAGCCTCTTCAGTCCCCGGCTTTTTTAAAAAAATTATTTCTCAGTCGTTATTTTAATCACATTTTTGTGTGGCTCTCAGAATGACAGAAATATGTTTCTTTGGTCAAAGAGTTTTTTTTTTTTTTTTTTTTTTTTTGCTTTTGCTTTTCTAAAAAGCTTAAAATAGCGTTAACAATTGCGTAAATTCAAAGGCATTTTCTGGTCTAAGTTTGGTATTTTAATCTCAATTTTTCAATTTTTTTTTCAATTTTTTGTTGAATTATCTGCTGTCTATTGTATACTGAGACTGAAAAGGATAGAGGCATTGCTGAGAAAATACCAACAGAAATATTTTTTTTTTTTGCATTTTTACGACGTTAAATCGACGTTGGATCTTTTGTTATTTTATTTCTAATTTTAAGTAGGTGTTGCAGATTTCTTTTTTAATAACAAAGTGTTCGTAAAACATGCAAAATAAATAAGTAAATGAATGACTGAATAAGTGAGTGAGTGAGTGAGTGAGTGAGTGAGTGAGTAAGTAAGTAAGTAAGTAAGTAAGTAAGTAAGTAAGTAAGTAAGTAAGTAAGTAAGTAAGTAAGTAAGTAAGTAAGTAAGTAAGTAAGTAAGTAAGTAAGTAAGTAAGTAAGTAAGTAAGTAAGTAAGTAAGTAAGTAAGTAAGTAAGTAAGTAAGTAAGTATGTAAGTAAGTAAGTAAGTAAGTAAGTAAGTAAGTAAGTAAGTAAGTAAGTAAGTAAGTAAGTAAGTAAGTAAGTAAGTAAGATAATTAAAAATAATAATCTTCTTAATAAAAAATAAATTAATAATAATATATTTTTATTAAAATTATTATATTTAAACAGCTTGGCATGCAACAAAGAAAACTTTAATTCTTGTAATACACCAGACTTACTTTTACTTGGGCTTATTTTGGTATATTAAAGCCAAACCAGAAAATGGAGCTAACTCGATCTTGTTTTGTTTCTAGTTTACTTGTGTCAATGCTTGCTTACTTATTGATTGGTATTTACAATACTGATACATCGATATACAGATTCAGATCACTATGATTTGTGTACAAATAACCAGTCTTGTAATTGTAGTACAGTACACACTAAAAATTTATATAACGTTTATTTAAATATATTATTGAACAATATAACTTTAATGATACCTTTTATTTTCAATTTTTTTTTTTTCAAGATACAATTTAAGCTTTAACTTTTCTACGTTTTATAATCCCCTTCCCCTACATTAGCAAAAATCAAGCTTTTTATATAAATATATTTTTATTATTTATTTATTTATTTATTTATTTATTTATTTATTTATTTATTTATTTATTTATTTATTTATTTATTTATTTATTTATTTATTTATTTATTTATTTATTTATTTATTTATTTATTTATTTATTTATTTATTTATTTATTTATTTATTTGTGTTGTTATTACTTTATTTAGAAAGAAAAATGTATATTCTTCACTTAATTTTTTACCTTTACTACACGGAAAGAAAAAAACAAACATAACTTATCATTAATAGCATAAATAAAGCTAAATTAAAAATCATAGATAATACTGTACAACATAATCTTTATGCAATATAACATAGTTATTACGCCAGAAAATACAGCATTTATTATGCTGTATTAAACAAATTATGCTGCAAATGAGTTAGCATAAACATTACGCGTATTTATTATTTATCCATGTAAAAAAATAATAATAATGTTGAATTTTTGAATAGTAAAGATATTGTTATGTTAACTTTAATTATTGTTAATCTATAACTATAAAGTTACTTTTTGCAATATTGTTAATCTATATTATATTAGACAGTTAATATAATAGTTAACTTAAAAAGTAAACGAGTACACTCTAAAAAATGGTGCATTACTTTAGTTACAAATCCTAACTTATTTAAGATATTCATTTTTTTGTTATTATGAGTAGCTAAAATAATGCATTTTAGCAAGTTATTAAAAATAGCTAATTTAAGTAGTTTGAAGTTGTTTTAAATTTATTTAAGCTATTTTAAGTTAGAATAGCTATTGTTGATAACATGTTAAAATGCATTATTTTAGCTACTTATATAACAACGTGAAAGTGATTATCTTAAATAAGTTAGGATTCGTAACTAAAGTAATGCACCATTTTTTTGAGTGTAACGTTAAACGACTATCATACACTGGGAAATAACTTAAGGATTGTATATAGATGGCTTATATCTCCAAATCTAAAAAGAAAACTTCCAAATTTTATGATACCATTTGAAAGTTAATAGTAACAGCTACCTATGATAAAATTTTCAGAACCCGTGACCATCAGATAAGAGAGAAATTAATTATTGAAATTAACATGGGCTCTTATGGGACTAAAACTTCAAAAAATCATAATTAAAAATCTAGCATGGTGACCCCCCAAATTTTTTACATTTTTGAAGATACCTAATCCTAATGCATCACTGTACAAAATTTCAGATTTTTCTGTCTTTAAAACTTTTTAGTCAAATCCCGCAGTAGCTGATTTCCCGTCTTAAGTTAAAGCTATACTGAGTTTATGAAAGTACAACACTTGAGGTGATCAGTAAAGTAAAAAGTCAATCGATAGTACATCATGACATGACCTACGATAATGTTATTTCGACACCAACACACGTTTACTTACTTTATAAAAATACACAAATTTTAACTTCAACACAGAAAGAATAAATTTAAGTACTTTCAACTGCAGTAGGTAACGACCGACTGATATCTCGCAAACACCATCAAATATTTAAATTATTCCAATTTAAAGATAGCGTGTAAATGTGGAAATTCAAATTTAAGCGTTAATTTTAGTCAAATTAGAAAAAAAAATAACAATATTATTCAAACTTTTGTCGGAACATTTTTTTTTTTTTTTTTTTTTAATTTACTTGATTTTATTTGAAAATTCTAGTGTTGGTTTTGTTGGCAATAAATAATGTACAAAAAATTATTATGAAAATATAGTTCTTCTTTTAGTAATATCCGGTTTAAGTTAATAGCATTAATGATTATATAATTAGAACAATTCATATCACACTTTAAAAAAACGTTGAAAAGCTTGTACACAGTTTTGCAATGCTTTAAGTATTGTGTAATCAACGGTTATGACGTCACAAAACGTTGACAATCTAACGATAAAAACGTAAATGACGTCACAAACGTTAGAATCACAGTGGAATAAACGTTAAACATCTATGATTTTTTTATTTAATTCCAACGCTTGTGACGTAATTAACGTTTTTATTATTGAAATATCAACGTTTAGTGACGTCATAACCGTTGATTCCACAATACTTAAAGCATTGCAAAACTGTGTACAAGCTTTTCAACGCTTATTTTTTTAGTGTGTATAGTTATACTGCGCAACATAATAATTATGCTAGTTATTATGACGTATAATATAAATTATGTTGTATTGAATAAATTTTGCTGAAATTCCATGCTTGCCATATCGTGTTATCGTGCTACACCAAACCAATCCCATAGTCAAGACATTGTCTTATAGACAGGTAAGGACTTTCCAATTATAATAAAAACATCACACACGAGCCGGCCACGGCCTAAGTACACAGCCCGGTATTTGCCATGACAGCCTAGAGAAACCATGGAAACGTTTAGGCAGGCTGGTCGGTGCAATCACATCAATCATGCACCTCCACGAATACTGTGCGTCGTCATGGAATACATGTAAACATTTTGTACATGTTTACATGACCTAGATATTAATTTTTTTGAATTTATTTCTGTTACATGCATGGAAATTAAAATAAAGTTGGATTATAATCTATATAAAAGTCAATTTGACGTAAATACAAAGTTGGAGTGGAAATAACATAAAAAGTAAATAATAAAAAAAAAGTATTATAATAAATTTCAATAAATTAAAAAAAAATTAATAAAAAAGGTAAATTTATATTTATATTATTTGCAAGTCAGATTACTGAAGTTATAGCAATTAAATCAGAAAGTAAAAGTACTAAAAAATTAATTATTTACAATATTTTTGCTACAATAAAACAAAGAGACAGGCTTGCTTCTAGCAAGCACAAAAATAAACACGTAATATTTAGCTATATAGCTAAATGCTTTTATATATATATATATATATATATATATATATTAATATGGTGATAACAAGTGTATTTTCTTTTTGTTTTACTTGTTTTTCATTTCATCTATACATAAAAAAATTATGTATAAATAGACATATGCGGTTTTCAAAAAAATGTAAACCGTCCGATAAGGCTTTGCCTTGGTTGGATTTTGTAATAAATTCTGTTTAAAATAAAAGCAAAAAAAAAAAAGCAAAAAAAAAAAAAAAAAAAAAAAAAAAAAGTAAAAAAAAAAAAAAAAAAAAAAAAAAAAAAAAATTATGCTTAATAACATAATGTATGCTATATTGTACAGTAATTATACAGCATAGATAATATTTAAGATATTCAGCATAATTACTTATGTTATTACAAAATAACAACATTTGTGTTCTACAATATAGCAAGTATTCAATGCAGCATAAATTACTTTTTTTTTTTATTTTTTTTACGTGATGCTAATATTTTACTACGTAGACTTTATAATGCCCTATCGTTAAGCAGATAAAAGAAAACAATAATTTTACAATTAACAAATAATTATAAGTTTATTGAATAAGAACTAATTAATAATAATCACTTTCACATTTCAAAATTGATTTCATTTTCAACTGTCTCAAAAGCACTTGCTTATAGTTGTTCTTAATATATATATTTTTTAATAATATGAAATTGAAGTAAGATAAAAATAGTTTAATATTTACATTAAAATAAATTGATAGTATTATAGTTAAAAATATTAAAAAAATCTGTGAAAATGACCACCTTATTTTACTGTCACAAAATTATATATATTATCGTAAAAATAATTATTTAATAAAAACTACCAAATTGCACATTTTTTTTTACAAAAAAAGCAAGCAAACAGGAAAAAAAATATATAATATCCTTTTTCTCTAGCATTAAGATTTCTAAAAAATATTTGTGTCATATGTTTTTCTTATAATTATTTACCTCATATATACGTAAAAAATAAATTACGTAATTTATGCTATATTTTGGTGCTGGAGCATAAATGTTGCAAAATTGGAATAACATGAATAATTATGCTTTACAATATAATAATTAATAATATATATTTGTACTATAATGTAATACAGCATAGATTATGCTGTATTGAAAAAATTGTGCTGAAAATGCGCTAGCATAATAATTATTGATTTATTTCCTCTCTGTGCACAGAAACACACAATTTTGAAAATTTATTTTGGAGAGAAATCCTTTTTTATCAAACTGCAGAAATGTTTGATTCTTTTTATTAATTTTACTTAAGAGCTTTTATAAATAATTCATTCTTAATTATTTATTATTATTATATATATGTTTGTTTTTTATATTGAATATTGACATCCCATTTTAAATCAATCCATGTTTTTTTAAAGAAAAAAAATATATTTTGATAAGAAAACTAAAATTCCTAGAAAAAAAAATTGTTGCAATTTATTAAATACAAAGATCTGAATAAGAACTCTTTAAATTGAACTTAAAATATTTGTAAATATCTTATTTAAATTATATAATGGAGGTTATTAGTTTAAACAATTGTTAAAAATTATCGATGACTTAAAACTATGTCTAGTATTTGTCATTTAAATTTCTCCGAATTTGGTAGAGTAGTTTTCTCAAAAATCGCAAAAAAATGTGTTTTTCCCCCATGCGCGTAATGTTAAATTAGGGGACCCATAGCTTTCCCCGCGTAACCCCGCGCGCTAAACCGATAAGCTCAATTATAATAAGCTTAAATTGGACGAGATGAATGTCGTGTAACATATTATATGATATAGTTTTACTGTAAACTACCAATGTCTACTACAAGAAAAAAAAAAAAAAAAAAAAACTTAAAAAAAGAAAGAAAGAAAGAAAGAAAGAAAGAAAGAAAGAAAGAAAGAAAGAAAGAAAAATACACTAAATAAATAAATAATAATAATGCAAAATAATAAAACTTACTTTTTGCCGCCCACAGTTTTCCATCTAGTAAAGCTTGTGAGTAAATGTTCATATCATATTCACAACCTTGCGATAACTTCAATTCTCTAGTTTGATTATTAGAATTTAAAATATAATTGGTAAGTTTAGCTGGATTATAAACATCTAAAAGTAGATCTAAATCTGCAATCACAGCTCCCGCCGCACAAATAATCAAGAACAATTTGCAGTAAAACATCGTAAATCCTAGTCATCAATATACGCAAGCAAACACAAGTTGCCAGCACGCTGCTCCACTGTCTACTAAAAGAAAGTAAAATACTTTGCAAGGAAAGTTCACTGCAAACAGAAAGTAGGAGACAAAATATACAAAGAAGGGGGAGATTATTTCTTTTTTAGCATTGACACATAGCTGCAAAATTATAAGTAAGTTTTAGGGTGAGTAAGGGAAATGTCGATTTATTATGTAAGTGAATCAAGGTTGAAGAAAGCTTTTTTAACAATTTATTAGTTTTTTTTTTCTTTTTTAATAAAAAAGCAGATTTATTCATAAAAATACGTTCTATGTTAGGAGAATTAGCTTTAGCATTATCAATATTTTTGATAACTTTAATATGAATGAATGAATGAATGAATGAATGAATGAATGAATGAATGAATGAATGAATGAATGAATGAATGAATGAATGAATGAATGAATGAATGAATGAATGAATGAATGAATGAATGAATGAATGAATGAATGAATGAATGAATGAATGAATGAATGAATGAATGAATGGAAATGAAACAAAGAGAAATATTAAAAAATATATAAATAAAAAATAATAAAAATATAAATAAATAAAAATAAAAATAAAGTAATAACTAATAAATAAATAAATAAATAAATAAACAAACAAATAAATAAATAAATAAATAAATAAATAAATAAATAAATAAATAAGGAAATAAAGTTATATAAAAAGGAATAAATTTAAAAAAATTATCATAGTTGGCTGACACAACTCACCATAAAAATAAACGATTTCAAAATTTTATTGGTAGCAATAGTATTGTCACTTAGTCGCGTAATCTAAGGTGATAAGCGAGTTAGTTTATGTATAAGGAATATAATATTATGAAGATTGGTCAGCACAACTAGTTTATTGGTGTATCCTTGACGTGACTTCGTGCTGTTTAATAAGCACAGAACACAGAAGATACGAGCCGGGTGGAGATATCAGATTAAGGGGGAATGGGTCATGTAGCAGTTCAGCCAGGTGGCACTGCGATCAAATTTATGTTTAATAATTTTTTAAACCATATTCTGAGGTGTTTAAGAAGTTTTAAACTAGTGGGTGCCCTAGATAAAACATCTTAGCTTTAAGTCAAAACAATAAAAAACCAAGATATTTTATTTGGTTCAGTTTTTGAATGTGACGAAAAGAAATTAAATGATGAGCTCATGTTCAATTCCTTCCGTCACATTCAAAAACTGAACCAAATAAAATATCTTGGTTTTTATTGTTTTGATTTAAAGCTAAGATGTTTATCTAGGGCACCCACTGGTTGAAAACTTTTTAAACACCTCAGAATATGGTTTAAAAAATTATTAAATATAAATTCGATCGCAGCGCCACCTGCCTGAACTGCTACATGACCCATTCCCCCTTAACTAGTATAAATACTGGATGGTTCCCGTCGTCGAGGAACCCAGAGGGCCCGCAGCAGAGTCAGGCGTGCCAGCCTAGATACAACGAGCCGCCACACCAACCCCGCTCTACAAGGGAGTCATCCGAGGCACGACTTCATCAGCACTGTCACTGTCATATGTCAAGTAATTATACTGTCTAATCAAATGTACACAAATGTTAATAAACATATACTTTGGTATACAGATGTTTCTATTTGACTCTTCCTCAGGGTCCTGTACCCTAGCAATATAAATAACACGCCCCGCGTGACAGTATTATTAAAACAAAAAAGTTAAAGCAAAAATTCCGTATAAAAATTCTTTTTCTGTAACTTTAGTTTTTGGAAACACTCTGTTATGTAGATTAAGGAAATTCTAAAAATAATCTCAAAATTTAAAAATGATTTTTGGTATAAATAATATCTTAAGAAGACCAAACACCTTCGTTTGTGGAATCTTATTAAATATACTATACACATATACACACACACACAATGTTTCATATCGGTGATGACTGATCTGATGACATATCAATCAGTAGTGCACTAGAAAAAGGCGCATAACTAATATTTTAACGTTATACTTATAAAGAAAAACTTTTCTTCCTATTTATTATTTTTTTTTTATTATTTTTTTTTTTTAATTTTTTTTTTTTTTTTTTTTTTTTGCATTTTTGAGAAAATTATACTATATACTGACTCCGGAAAAATTTAAAACAGAGGTATACTAGGCACTAGGCATACTTTAACGTATTTTAAGCTTTATTTTTAACTGTTTATATTATCATTCTCTCTCTCTCTCTCTCTCTCTCTCTCTCTCTCTCTCTCTCTCTCTGTTCATTCGTTAGTTCCTTCGTTCGTTTGTTATATATATATTCTCACGCTTTTAGATTGCTTTCCAGTGCATTTTTGCTCTTCTCTCTTTTTTTTTTTACCATATAGAATATGGTTTATGATTAATGTAAGTTATCATTATATAATTGAGTTCAATTTAATTTGGACATTACAAATTAAAAAGTATTACAAACATAATCGTAAGTGTCTAAACAAATCTTTATCATTACTACATGCAAATCATACTAATTATAAAAACAAATTCAAACTGTTATTAAACACGATACTGGAAATTGAATAACATTTCAAATTCTATTTCTCTATTTATTGCCAGATTCTATACGCTACTTTTGTTATGTGGAATTTTAATGAAATAAAAAATAACAATTTTAAAGTTAGGTGAGTTGTTATTTAAGTAGTGGATTGCTGCATGCTTCATTCAGTTTGGGTATGACTAAATATTTTATAACACTCACCAAGTGACCACGCAATAATAACTAGCCTATATTTATATGTTAATAATTTTACATTGAAACTAAATTACTTACTATTACACACAACTATATATGGAGGTTATAGGTTTAAAAATATCCACAAAAATTCTATGGCTTAGAAAACATAAAAAGTATGTTTAGTATTTCTCATTCATATATCTATGGAATCGGTGGAATATTTAACACAAAAATCGCAAAAAAAAAAAAAAAAAAAAAAAAAAAAAAAAATACGAATTTTTCCCCATTAGCCTATAATGTAAAATTAGGGGACAATTACTCATGAGTTTCTCCTTGCGCTAAACCAATAATCTCCAATCAATGCCGCATGAAAAATATTAATAATTTAACAATATTGTATTATTTCATTCATTTTTTTCATTCATTTTTTTCATTCATTCATTCATTCATTCATTCATTCATTCATTCATTCATTCATTCATTCATTCATTCATTCATTCATTCATTCATTCATTCATTCATTCATTCATTCATTCATTCATTCATTCATTCATTCATTCATTCATTCATTCATTCATTCATTCATTCATTCATTCATTCATTCATTCATTCATTCATTCATTCATTCATTCATTCAATTAACATTTAGCAACAATTAAAAATAAACTATGGTTTAAGTAAAAGTTGCAGCCTACTGCTCTTAGATATGTAATCAAAAAAATATGCATGTCTTGAAACAGACTACAAAAATCAAACATTAAATTATAATAACTGCAAGTGAAGACGTTTAACGTTAGCGCCTGTTAGATATGCAACTTTTGCAGCTTCAATGTTTTGCATGTTGCATACTCAAAAGGTTGCAATAAATTAGCTTTCGCTTTCACTATAATATAATTTTTTTTTTTGTAAATAATTTTAAAAAACACAACAGAAAATGTTAGAGGAAAGACAAAACTAAATTGAAAAAAATGAAACTGGATTTTTGCATGTGCTGTATATAGGGTGTATGCTCATGACATCATATTTAATGCACTTGGATGCCATACTGGAGTAACGAATAACATTGCTCAGTATAGGACAAACTTCGTTTTTGTCTATTTCCTTATATTTCCTTATATTTTTTGTTTATTATTTCTTACATACTTGAGACACTAATTCAACCTGTTAACAGCATCAATGCTCTCAAAAATATTGCTTACGTGTTAGTATCTTTTTAAAATTGGCAATTTTTTTCGTAATTTTTTCGTATTTTTTTTTTTTCGTATTTTCGTATTTTCGTATTTTTTTTGTATTTTTTGGGGATTTTTCTAGCAAATACGGCGTAAATGAATGAAAAATAAATAATTAATAAATTTCACATACAAATATTATTATATTTAACCTTTTTTCTTTCGACATTTGAGACGCTTTTAAACGAGTCAATTATTTGAAAGTGAAACCATCGCGTCAAAAATAAAAATATCAAAAAACTAACTTCAGATTCGTTTTTATTAACGTGAAATTAACTGAAAAACATATGTTATATAAAAATATAAGACAAAAAGTTTTTGGGTTGTAAAAACAAAGAATGGTACCCCCTTCTTTCATCCCCTCTTAAAACAGTTTTTTTGGGTTTTAAAAATAGTTGGTTTGCTCTAAGAACATTTTAAAGATAACCATTCATTCATTCAATTACATATTTATCTTAGAATTTATTATAGTATTTTTTATTAATTAAATAATTTTATATTATAACTTTGATTTATATTTTCAATATTTTGCTGTAATATTCTATGTAGAAGATTTAGTAATTTAATCCTATATGGGCAAACTTTAAAAAAATAATAAGTATTTAGAAAAAATTCTTTATTTATTATTTTATTGCTTATATTTTGTACTAGAATTCATTTTATTTAAATAGATTCTTAAGACATCATTCACCATCATGAAGTTACAGAGTTATATATTTATTTTGTACAACTTGTTAAATTGATGCATCTCCACCCTCACAAGTGCCATCAAATATCTTCTTGAAATCTGCAAGAAAAAAAGAAAAAAATTATTTTAATGCTTCTTAACGGGGATGAAATTATATATAAAAAAAGGTGTTTCTCCCCCTAAGGGTAATGTTAAAAAAAATGTCTGTGGGTTTTTCCAGCGTTTTAGTGATTGTTGTAACGTCACTACTGAAAACAACCATTATTTTGAATTGTTGTTAGTTGTTATCGTCTAACCAACAAACTAAAGTGCGGGCGCCACTTTAAAAAGGGTGCATTACTTTAGTTACGAATAATAACACATTAAAATAATCACTTTTAAGCATGGATATATAAACAGGATAGGAAGCTATTGTAAAAAAAAAAAAAAAAAAAAAAAAAAAAAAAAAAAAAAAAGATCCCTTAATTATGTAATTCAAACTTTCGCCGCAACAATGCAAGAATACAAAATTACGTATATAAGTGGCGCTGCGATCTGTGTGTGAATTTTAAAATTCACACACAGATCGCAGCGCCACTTATATTTTACATGTTGATTGTTGCGGTGAAAATTTAAACTACAGTACATCAACTAGGTACCTAGGTGTATAGCCATGCACCTAGTATTCGTAACTAACGTAATGCAATTTCTCTCTCTCTCTCTCTCTCTCTCTCTCTCTCTCTCTCTCTCTCTCTCTCTCTCTCTCTCTCTCTCTCTCTCTCTCTCTCTCTCTCTCTCTCTCTCTCTCTCTCTCTCCTCTCTCTCTGTCCTTTTCTCTCTTTTTTTAGTATTAAATTAAGTTTAAACATGCCATGACAGAAAAACAAAGAGAGGCAACACATCTTCCTCTTTTCTCTTGGTTTGCCAAACTTGCATTTCATGATAAAGTTTAAAATTAACACGTTTTCAACTTTTAATCATAATAATGTTACTGCAAGAATTTATTTTCCAATTTTCACATTTTGCTTGTTCTTTTGAGATAGTTATATTTTGACAATAACTAATCCACGCGAAATTATTAAATACTTAATATACAGATAATTCGGATAATAATAGGGCCTTTGTTTTGCCCTGACTGCACCATTTGCCTATTTTGCAATTAAGATTATATTTATTTATTTATTGTTTATAATATGCTGTATTTATGCATTATAATATAAGTGATCGCAAATTTAAAAACAAATATATTTAAAAAAAAATCTTACTTAAATTTTGTAGCATATAGCCATTTTGCAGTACATTATTATAGATTTTGCTGTACTGACCATATTATGCTAGAAATATAAGCTACCATAATTATTATTTTTTTTTCTTTTTTTTTTAAACTAATATTTAGTATACTTACTTGTTCTTTTGATGCAATTGTATTTTGACATCTCGCAAGTGTTTGTAAAAGTTTTCTTCACTCCCTTAGAGTTTTGTCCACAAACAGGTTGGTACACATCTGGACATAAAACATCACAGCTCGTGATTTGTCCAGAAACTTCGGACATGAGAATAAGCCCTGGAAATATGAAATAAGATTATAACTATATTATTGGCATACAGAAATACGAGAGAGAGAGAGAGAGAGAGAGAGAGAGAGAGAGAGATTGGCAGACAGACAGACAGACAGACAGACAGACAGACAGACAGACAGACAGACAGACAGACAGACAGACAGACAGACAGACAGACAGACAGACAGACAGACAGACAGACAGACAGACAGACAGACAGACAGACAGACAGACAGACAGACAGACAGACAGACAGACAGACAGACAGACAGACAGACAGACAGACAGACAGACATAACTTTATGTGGAAATTTTTGATTTTGAACAATGATGTGACAAAATCATAGCTTGTTTCTCTAACTTTACAATTAAAAACTAATAATGGTCAAAAAAGACTTTTTTTAAAATTCTAAATTAACTAAGATTCATAGAAAAAAAATTAAAATTAAAATAAACAGGCATACCAATAAGTAACAAACATAAAGTAAGCTTCATTGTAACGTTGCTGGTGAGAGCGAATGTTTGGATCTTCACAAGTTTCAGCGACTATTTTATACCCAACTTTGTTTCCGGTCTATATAATTTATTGTTTTTTTGATAGATTACATAAAGGATGCTTTACAATAATTTATTGTACATACATACATTATGTTTCAAAACTTCACATAAAATATGTCACTTTTTAAATTACTACACACTAAAAAATAAGCATTGAAAAGCTTGTACACAGTTTTGCAATGCTTTAAGTATTATGGAATCAACGGTTATGATGTCACTTAACGTTAACAATCTAACAATAAAAGCGTAAAGAATCACGTAAGCGTAAAGCGTCACAAGCGTTAGAATCACAATGGTATAAACGTTAAACTTGGCCGTTACAAATCTACGATTTATATATTTAATCCCAAAGATTGCGACGTCACTAACGTTTTTATTGTTGAAATATTAACGTTTAGTCAAAACCGTTGATTTCACAATACTTAAAGCTTTGCAAAATTGTGTACAAGCTTTTCAATGATCTTTTTTACTGTGTATAATTTTTTTTTTCAATGTCAAAAGCAATGACTTTAATTTGTCATTTATATTTATAGAATGTAATTAATTATTTTGCGCAATACATTTAAACTAATGCCTTTTTGAAGGTTAAACCAACTATATATAATAATATGTTAAAATCAAGTTTTTTATGCAGAAAATATTGTTACCAATGGTTTGGAAAAACACACACAGAAATAATAAAATTTCGTATTTCATGCTGCATTTAGGTCAATATAGCATTAATTATGTTGTATAACATAATATTTGTGCTATATAACATAGTTATTATGCAGAGTATAGCATAATTTTTACGTATTTATTTTTGTCCGCGCAGTAAGTTAATATTGATAACTGATGATTGCGACGATTAACAGTAATTGACTCACACTCACACACGTATAATATATATATTATATTTGTATATATATGTATATATATATATATATATATATATATATATATATATATATATATATATATATATATATATATATATATATATATATATATATATATATATATATATATATATATATATATATATACGTTTTTAAACAAATTAAAGTAACAAAAGATACAAAAATAAATTATAATAACTGCAAGTGAACGTGAGAGACGTTTAACGTAGCGCCTGATAGATATGCAACTTTTGCAGCTTCAATGTTTTGCATGTTGCATACTCACAAGGATGCAATAAATTATGTTTCTTTTTTTTTTTTTTCTTGCGTCTAAATTGCTAAATAATCAGATACACTATAAAACATGTTTTCAAGTAGGTATTTCTGTACTGATTTCTTAAATAATAAATATGATTCACATTGTTTTAATACTAAGTGATAGCGCATTATATAGTTGAGGAATACAATAGTCTGGGCCCTTTTTACTATTTTTTTTTACATACTTTTTATGATGTATATAAGTATGGAATTTTACGTAAATAATATTTCCTACTTCTGCCCTATATTTGATTTCATGACCTTTGACACTTAAGTCCTATACTTGTTGTAATAACCCTTAACACTGAATTGCACCGGTATCTTTGGCCGGGTACTGATTGTTAAATTGATGTGGGTTCGATGTTGATTATCTACACTTTCTTTGTCTTTGTTGGCGGACTTTCTGCCGTCAGAGCAGCTCGACTATGGGCGGTGACATATTGCAGAAGAGGGGTATCTAAGTTGAAAGCTTGACTTAGGTATTTCTCATGGCTTACGAGAGCAAGATTCTATCCTGATGAAGGTTGTGAAGGTGTTAAGGGCCCGGGCTCGGAACATCAAACACTGGAAGGACGGCGAGGCGGTGTCTCCTTGCGTCGGATTTTTTTTTTTTTTTTTTTTTTTTTTTTACAAATTTAGAAAATATATAATTATATAATATAATTTATTTGTAAATAAATTAGAGTTTAGAGAAATGGATCAGTTTATATGAACGTACATATTTAACATTTTAAATCATTTATCATTGTAAAAGGTAAGAACTTTCCTGAGTTGAATATAGGGTGGTTGCATTCATGTTAAAGTCAACGCCATAAGTAAGCGCTAAATAACATGGGCCAGTATAGGAAAATGACTCATTTTGCCAGTTTAAAAATACTTAGCAATATTTTTAAGAGCATTGATGCTGTTAACAGGTTGAATTAGTGTTTCAAGTATGCAAGAAAAATAAGAATAACAAAAAATTGCTAATTTTCCAAAGAAAATAGCCAAATTCTATTTTTGTCCTATGCTGATCAATGTTATTCATTGCTCAAGAAGAGCATCGAAAAGCATTCAGAATGACGTCATGCGTACACACCCTATAGGTAACCAGAAGTTGGCCGGTAGAAAAGCTAAAGAAATTGATAATAAAAATTACCACAACAATTTTAAACAGTTATGATTTATGAAACAGCTTAGTGTAAAAAAAAAAATACATTATTTAAGTTTTTAATATTATCATTTTTTTAGAAAACTACTCTCGATTCCGGAAAATTGAAAAAAAAATTGAATGAGACATATAGGGAAAGTTTTTTTTTTTTTTTTAATTATTATTAATTAACCTATAAGCCTTTAAACGTTTTGCTCAGTATTAGCGTTCTAAAGTATTTGCACCTTACTCCTTACATCAACCTTAAAAAAAATAGAACTCGGATTTCTAAAAGCCACAGAATTTAATTAACAATTAACACAAGTGATTGAAAATTTAGCATACCTCATCATAACAATTAGATTATAACAATAATAATCATGTATGACTCATACTGGACTCATACCTGATTACTATTGTTATAAACAAATATAAATTATAATTAAATATATAATTATTTTAATTAAATATATATTTAAAATATTTTAAAAATATTGTTTATACTTTATTATACATAAAAAGTTATATATTTTTTACATTAGTTTTAAAAATTAATATCTCCAACCTAAAATGAAAAATATCAATGATAAAAGAGATAAGTAATTCATTTTCTCTTGTAGATTAACCAATAGAAGAATCGTAAAATCAATATAAAAGTAGTTTTAGTGGTAAAATAAACAAACCCACAGCCCAACAATACTAAAAAAGTGCTATAGCAGACGACTTTGTGTTCTTGTTTCAATTTAACATGCTTTCTTATAGGGGAATGAAGCAGGAAAAACTGAAGTTAAAATTTTTTTTATGAAAGAGTATTTTATAATAGTACATGATTTTCAATGCTGTTTTTAGTGTGAAGTAAATAGCCGCTAGTCCACTCACTGTGCTGCGTGGAAAGTGCAGATGCTCCTTTCGCCGCGCTGGTGGATAGTGCAGATACTCTTTTTTGATGCGGAAACAATGAATATAGTATTTATTACTTAATCCTATTTATAGCATTTCACTTATTTTACAATCATAATGAACTTAAGTATGGTCCACCAGCTTATGTCTAAAAAAATCTACAAGGATTTTTTTGTATTTGTTTTTATTAATTTGAATTCTTAGCTATTCTTGTCTTAGTTATTTTCATATTTTATGGTGAAAAGGTAAAGTTCCTGAATCATTGAAAAATATTAATAAATATTTCAATTGTGGAATGGATAATGGATAAAAATTTCAAAAGTATAGTAATTTTTGAACATGGTAAATATAAATTAGTACATGAAGCACATGAAAATAATGTCCACCTCTTTCATATTCTGTACAGTATAATTCTGTTATGTTTTCTAATTGAGGTGCAAATAATGTGCAATATTTGAAAAAAAAAACTTTTTTGGAGCATGAAAACCATGCACACAGTTATGTTACAAGTTATATAAATACTCAAATAAACCTAATTTTTTTTTATTGTAGCTTCAATGAACATGCATCAATACATATTATACATTTTATAAGAGACATGAATTAATTAATTGTAAAATAACATTTTCATATATATATATATAATACTATATATATATATAGTATTTAATATATATATATATATATATTTAATACTATATATATATATATATATATATATATATATATATATATATATATATATATATATATATATATATATATATATATATATATATATATATATATATATATATATATATATTATATATTATATATATATATATATATATATATATATATATATATATATATATATATATATATATATGTTTTTAAACTTCAAATGATATAGTTTTTCCTCACTACACATAGTGTAGATCAGAACTCCACGAGATGGCGATATTTGTATCAAAGTATAATATATAAATATTTGAAAATATTTATCTAGCACTATAACACCATCTGAGACGAATCATATAAATGCAAATAAAGTCAAACAGTTAAAAGGGACGACGGCGGCCGGAATCGAACCGACAACCTTTGGATTTGCGCTCCACTGCTCTGACCATTGAGCTACAGCGGCGTCCAATTCTACCTTGATTCTTTACTTGCATTTACACAATTCTTATGACGACAACGGTCGCCTTATTCGCTGCCTGAGGGCACCTGTTTTTACAAACCAGCCTCTCTTTAAACAGCTGACTCCCCTCTTGCGAGGGGAAATTTACCCGTGCGGCGGGATTTATGTGTTTTTAAACTTCAAATGATATAGTTTTTCCTCACTACACATAGTGTAGATCAGAACTCCACGAGATGGCAATATTTGTATCAAAGTATAATATATAAATATTTGAAAATATTTATCTAGCACTATAACACCAAGGTAGAATTGGACGCCGCTGTAGCTCAATGGTCAGAGCAGTGGAGCGCAAATCCAAAGGTTGTCGGTTCGATTCCGGCCGCCGTCGTCCCTTTTAACTGTTTGACTTTATTTGCATTTATATGATTCGTCTCAGATGGTGTTATAGTGCTAGATAAATATTTTCAAATATTTATATATTATACTTTGATATATATATATATATTATATATATATATATAATCTGTGGCTCACGCGTCCACAATTTTAACTAAAAAAAAATAAAAAAAGGATCACAAAAAGGCAATAGAGACAATTTCTAGAAAGCAAACACAGTTTTATTTCTTAGTTATAGCGTTATAGCATGAAAATTTCAATAAGTTTTCAATATTTTAACAAACCTATTTACTAGTATGCTATTATTAGAGCTATACTCTTTAAGTATCGTATAAAATGTCCTATAATTACACAGTATATATTATTATGTGTTTCTTGTAATCATTTGTTTTTAAATATAAGCTGCTAAAAAAAAAATCTAAAATTGTTTTATATGAAGCTATAAAATTTACAAATTTCTCACTCTTCATTACTTGTCTTTAAAATTACATTTTTTTTATTTCTTTCCCTTAAATGTAAATTTGGTAGTTGTTGCTATAGGTTTGATAGTCCATAATATACTATTCTGTATGGTTTTAATAGTAAAAATTGTTGGCGTAACCGTCATAGGTACTAATTTTGATGTCATTACTGTGGTTTTTATTGTGACTACAGTAGCAGTTTTTGTTGTAGTAGTAATGGCAGTAGCTGTTGTAACATTTTCTAAAGTTCTGTCCTGAAAGGAAAATTTTTATAGACTCTATTTATAGGCAACTTCACAATGAGGGTGGGATCTACGAGAAATTTCACTTTTTTTTTTTTAATATTTTTAAAATATGGATCAAAAAGACATTTTATTACCATATTTGAAATATTAACAATGAGGAACTGATATTTCTAGTAGAACCCAGCCCCTCATTTGGAGTCGACTTAGAGCATATTTTTCATCTCGTTCCTGTTACTGAGGCTAGTTCACATCCTAAAAACTTTTTAAGTTGTGCATTTTACTTTATGATGATGTGTAATTTAACGTATTTAAATAATTCTGAAGCGAGAAATTCAAAAATCAAAACCCTCAAATTAACATGGTAATCACTATACCAGGCCAAAATTAACATAAAACTAATGGTGACCGTTGCCAGTGATCGGCCTGATGACCTTTGCTAGTGATAAGTGTT
This sequence comes from Ecdyonurus torrentis, assembly GCA_949318235.1. Classification (NCBI taxonomy): domain Eukaryota; kingdom Metazoa; phylum Arthropoda; class Insecta; order Ephemeroptera; family Heptageniidae; genus Ecdyonurus; species Ecdyonurus torrentis. The sequence continues at coordinate 1,920,375 of OX439135.1, forward strand.
GATTATGTGAAATTGCCTATTTGTCACTTAAATATTATTGAAAAATTTAAAACAACACTTTAAAAAATGTTTAGCATGTATAGAAAAGCTCTGAAGAAAGAAATTCAGATAAGTAAAAAGATTACCATATTTTTAATATCAGAAGCATAATATATTTATTTGTCAGGCTTAAACCTCGCCCTTTCAAAAATTTGTAATTTTTTTTCTATCTATGCATTTTTTTGAATTAAGACGATTATTTATTTATTTATTTTATATGGTAACCAGAGGTTTAAAATAAAAGACTTGCAAAAGTAGGTTTAGTGATAAAATAAACAACCTCACAGCCCAACAATACTAACAAAGTGCTAGCAGACGACTTTGTGTTCCTGTCTACATTTAACATGCTTTCTTATGGTGTAATACAGCAGCTATAACTTGAGTTAGAATTATTTTTCAGAGCTGAAATTTTTACTGTAGCTTACTGAGCCTACAAGCTTTTGTTTTCCTGGATTTCAAGTAATTTTGTTAAAAATTATTTTTTCACCCAATTGACTTCAAATCCAGGAAAACAAAAGCTTGTAGGCTCAGTAAGCTACAGTAAAAATTTCAGCTCTTAAAAATAATTCTAACTCCAGTTATAGCTGCTTCATTGCCCCATAAGAAAGCATGTTAAATGTAGACAGGAACACTAACAATAAGTCGTCTGCTATCACTTTGTTAGTATTGTTGGGCTGTGAGGTTGTTTATTTTCTCACTAAACCTACTTTTGCAAGTCCTCTATTATATTCAATTTTAAAAACTTTGAAAATTTGATATATATATACGTATATAATTACCTCACAAATATAGTGTAATTGATCAAAACACCAAGTATCTTGCAAAATGTAGGACATGTTCTTTGTTAAGGTCAAACTAGTACAGTCTTCATCGCCATGGAAGTTATCAGGCTGACGATTGGACCAAGACACTTGAGAAGCGTTGTATCTATTTGCACATATAAATAACTCTGATAAGAATAAGAATATTTATTGACCCAGGCAGTTCATACTAACAATCAAAGTTACAACAAGCGTTGGTCTTGTCAAATAAAACTTAATAAATCATACAAATAACAACAAGAATACAAACAATACAATAAATTACACAACTATTACTAAATTATTAATCTATAAAAAATTTATAATGCAGTTTGTGAAACTGTATCATCAGTATAATATATAATATTCCAATGTTGTATGGGTGGTGAACATTAAAACATCGATGTTATCTACTTTTGAGTCTTTATCAAAAAAGGATCATAAGAATTTTCATCTTTCAAATCGTTTGGTAAATTAAACGTAACCATGGTTACATTTCATTTTTTTTCTTCTAGGAAACAAGTACTGCAGTTTCAGACAAATAAAAGGTAGTAAAGCTGTAAATTTAAACCAGTCCTAGCACCCGCCCGGGCCAAAATCTTCGGGTGCTCGTTTTTTTGAAAATGGTCAACCCGATTTTCGAGCTTTTAGCTCGAAAACGAGCTATTTCGAGTTAAGCTCGTGAATAACTCGTAAAAAAAAACGAGCTTTTGAAAATAAATCGAGCTAAAGAATTTTTTTTTGCAGAAAGCAAAGAAAAAAAGTTTGTAATTTTTGTTTAAAATTGTGTTTTTAATATTCTATCATGCAAAATAAGCTGTTTAAAATATTATTAAAAATTATTTTATTTTATTTATGACTTTTATACTTCAAAAACAACTTTTTCGTAATGAAAATCGAGCTTTTTTTTTTTTTTTTTTTTTTCATAGGCTCGAAAGCTCGTTTTCAAACTTCGGCTCAGATATCGAGCTTTCCGAGCTTTGGCTCGTTTTTCGGGTTTAAGCTCGATTTCAAGCTAAACCCGGGTTTCAAGTTAAACCGGGTTAAAAAATTTCAGCCCGGGTTATAAAAATTTCGAGTTTTTTACAGCTCTAAAAGGTAGTCATTTACACTTGAGAGTTGCGATACTGAACTTCAACAGCTAAACCACGCTTCTACTTTTAGCATGTTTCTTTACTTTCACGCATCTACGTTTATTGCAATAGCCATAAAAACGCGTATCTACATTTATTGCGAAAACAGTTAAAAACATTTCTACATAGGAAAACAGTTGTAGAAATGTTTTTTCCTGCTGTTGCGATAAATGTAGATACGTGTTTTTATGGCTATCACAATAAATGTAGATACGTGAAAGTAAGAAATCATGCTAAAAGTAGAAGGGTGGTTTAACCGCAACACCATCGATATCTAAATGCATCAATGCTCTCAAAAATATTGCATAGTGTTTTTGAACTGACAAAATGGGTTATTTTACTATGCCACTCATGTTATTGAGTTATCCAACATGTCGTCGACTTTAACATGAATGCGCATAGGATTTATACGCATTACATCAATATGTAAGATTTTTAATGATATTACAATCAAGCCTTATAATAGGTGAATATAAATTAAATTATTTATTTTAAACTGACCTAAATGGTGATAAGGAGCACCACGACCAAGTATAATTTTTACATTTTTTAAGTGAGGTCCATACGTTATGTGTTTCGTCTATATATAAAGAGAAACACACAGACTAGTATTAAATATTATTTAATTATTAATCGAAAGTAAATATTATTAGTTTTGACATTTCAAGAATTGTATATATCGATACATCCACGTCAAAAGAGAGCATCTACACTTTCCAGATTTCTGACATAACGACTATCTGCACTTTCCGAGCAGCTCTGTAACTGGACTAGTGGCCATAAGCTTAACATTGCAGATGCTAGGCGGCGGAAAGTGATGGTCGTTTTGTTGCATATATATATATATATATATATATATATATATATACATATATATATATATACACTATAAAAAATGGTGCATTACTTTAATTACGAATCCTAACTTTTATTTAAGATATACACTTTTAGGTTATTATGAGTAGCTAAAATAAGGCATTTAAGCAAGTTATTAAAAATAGCTAATTTAGCGTGAAATAGCTTAAAAAACTTTTAAAAAACCTAAAACAACTTAAATTAGGTATTTTTAACAACTTGCTAAAATGCATTATTTTAGCTACTCATAATAACTTAAAAGTGTATATCTTAAATAAGTTAGGATTCGTAACTAAAGTAATGCACCAAGTTTTAGAGTGTATATATATATATATATATATATATATATATATATATATATATATATATATATATATATATATATATATATATATATATATATATATATATATATATATATATATATATATATATATATATATATATATATATATATATATATATATATATATATATATATATATATATATATATATATATATATATATTTGAACTCATATTATTCCTGATATATCGCGTGAATATGGTCGGACTGGAACTCAAGGGGCCTCGTCCACAAAAAGGGATGTAAAACACCCTCTAAGAACCCCAAGAGAGGCGTAGCATCCTAATTACGCCCTTTTTATGGCCTTAGAGGCCTCCAAACCGCGGGGCCACGTTCACCATCACGGATTTCCTTTTATGGCCAGTCCGAGCCTGCTCATAAAGAATCTTTTCCACTAAAAAGTTTTAGCGAATAACAACAAGGCGTAGAACACCTTAAACCAAAAATTTGCGTAATATCCTAGCATACGTATAAATATCTACGTTAATTTGGCCGGATCGAGTCATTGATTTCTAATTTATTTTACATTTACAAAATAGCAGCTGCTTGATTGTGACGTCATAGCTCACTAGTCACGTGGGTGGAAACAGGTAAGCTGTGACGTCACAAACCCGCAGCTGTAATTTTGTGAATGGAAAATAAATTAGAAATCAATGACTACGGCCAAATCAACGTCGATATATTTAGGTTTGTAAGATTATTAGATTGTAGTTCTACGCTTTCAACAGAGTGGCTGAAAGGGTTGTTTGTTCGCAATTAGCTTTATGTGATGTGTGTTACCTTGTGAAAGCGTGGAAACTGTACATGCGTATATAGTAAGTGGAAATGGAAGCGGATGTGATCGAAATTGCTTAAAGTTTGCCTTAAAACAATTGTTCCTTTACTAATCAATAGTATATAACTCCTTACCTTTAAGGGATTTTTGCAAACATATAAATTCATTATTTGTTGCAATGCTTAATAGTGAAAGTCCTAACTGACAACAAGTTTCATATGCTTCTTCGTAGGATTTCTAAGAAAATAGAAAGAATGATATATTACATACATATCATGACGCCATAATCCCTTTCGGGGTAGGCCAGGATGAATCCTTTCTAGTAAGAGGGCTTACAATGATATGTGGCTTACCAGACCACAGGCTCTACCCTTAATACCATACTCCTCTGGGCTCCTAATACCAGACCTGTGCAGCTCGGACCACCAAATCTTACGACGGGGCAGCACTTGTCACTTTGGAAGAGAGGTGGTCAAACTGCCTGGCCAATCTACGTATTGCAGCGGAAACGTACACATTGTAACACACTGAAACTTCACCGTTCTAACCACCGCTCTTACAAGCTGGCCTTTCAAGGCACACCCGGCTTGGTAACGAACGCCGAACCTCCAGCGTGCCAAATGAGCACGCTAACCACTACACCACATGGGCTGGTTAAGAATGATTTTAACTTCTATTAAAGGCATAGACAACATGAAAACATTTGCATTTACATAACAAAACACTTGATGGGACTTACATAAATAACATTAATTGGTCTCAAAACCCAACTGTAGCGCCGTAACAGTGATCAGAAAATTTCGATTTATGCAACCCGCACAACATTTTTATACTAGTTTGTGCCTGTTAATGACGTCATAAACAGGAATATTCACGCAAATTGCATACTTTACATTTTTTTCAAGCTCTCTTGTGGGGCCACATTTACATTCTGGTAAAAAATACCATCAGTTTTGTAGATCCCATTTCGTGTTTAGAACATGTTGTTTCAATGTTTTCTATGCCTTTAAAGTCGTAATGCACATTTTTTTTAATTCTTCAGAATAAAAGGTCAATAATTAACATAGCTAATTATGGCTGAAATAGATATGAACACGTTAATTTTGTATTTATTTTCTATTTTTCATTTGAAATTAAACTTATCTAACGTCATACAAAGTACTGATGGGGCTGCGGAGTGGAGGGTGTGCCAAGTCATTGTTTAAACAAATAAACCATACTTTAACTACATTAAGCTAGTTAGATAAAAAAAAATACTTTTTAACTATTTTTTTATTCAATGTAAAATATTGCAAGATTTAAATTTTCAACTTACCTCAAGTTGAGAAACAAAGTAAAATTTTTTTCCGTTGCATTCATTTTTTATACTTCGAAAATTAATATATCCTTGAAAAATAATTAAGATATAAAAATAATGTTTATATTTGTCTAATTTTTTTTTATTATTATTTTCTTATTATTTAACGTTAAAATTACTACCAGTTTGACAAAAGTGATTTAACGTGACTTTTTTGTTAAGGTTGAAAGATATTATTCAATTAGATAAATAAATTCACTGCATTAATGCTATCTTAAAGCTATAGACCAGTTAGAATCACAATGGAATAAACGTTAAAAATTGACGTTACAAATGTACGATTTTTCTTTACTATATATATCCCAACGCTTGTGACGTTAAAAACGTTAATATCGTTAAAAATTCAACGTTTAGTGACGTGTCAAAACCGTTGTTTCCACAATACTTAAAGGCATAGAAAACATTGAAACAACATGTTCTAAACTTAAAATGGGATCTACAAAACTGATGATATTTTTTACCAGAATGTTAATGTAGCCCCACAAAAGAGCTTGAAAAAAATGTAAAGTATGCAATTTGCGTGAATATTCCTGTTTATGACGTCATTAACAGGCAAAAACTAGTATGAAAATGTTGTGCGGGTTGCATAAATCTAATTTTTCTGATCACTGCTACGGAGCTACAGTTGGGTTTTGAGACCAATTAATGTTATTTATGTAAGTCCCATCAAGTGTTTTGTGATGTAAATGAAAATGTTTTCATGTTTTCTATGCCTTTAAAGCATTACAAAACTGTGTACAAGCTTGCTTATTTTTTTAGCGCGTTGCAATACAAAGTTTTTAATTGTTGCAATGTGGGCGGTGTAAGTAAAAACGATTTTTTTTTATTGCAAGTGATTTATTGTTGTCTTGATGCTTCCAAACGTATTGCAAGCATTTGTTAATAAAGATATTTTATATTTTTTAAAGTCTATTAACTTATAATATACGTTTTTGAAAGTACGTTCACGGAAAATAATTGCTACTTATAGCAGGAATACCTAAATTCTGTATTTTGCATTATAGGTACACACTTAAATTTGGAACAGGTAGTTATAAAACTACAATACCACTTAATCTAAGTGAGTCACACCTTTATTGTTGCACAGTGCACCTGCATTAGCAGGTATTATTGTAATATATAATAATTCCTGTGTTCTACCTTATATGTCTAACCACTACATTTTTAGGATTAATTTTTTTTGCGTGTATATATATATATTTATATATATATATATATATATATATATATATATATATATATATATATATATAAATATATATATATATATATATATATATATATATATATATATATATATATATATATATATATATATATATATATATATATATATAAATATATATATATATATATAAACATTTTTTGTTAATAAAATCAAAAAGTTTATACCCACCTTCCTCTACAGATTTCTGCAATTTATACAAAAAACAATTATTAAATTTTAGATTTTTCCTAATGTTTGTGATTAATAGTTTTGCACAGTTTTAAACTACTTATCATTTATTTGTACATATAAAAAGGTTCAAATGTAAAATTTTGTTTTACATTAATAAATTCTATAACATAAAATGAAGGAATAGCTATATATATATATATATATATATATATATATATATATATATATACACACACACACAAACATAGGTTATTTATTTATTTGAACATATATATTCTTACCGTTTCATTACATTTCAATTTCGGGTAATTATGTAAAGCACAGCAGCTTTCATTTTGTGATGACAGTTTTAAATTTGGTGCCTGTAATAAGAGAGATAAAGAAACCTTACATTAAAGCCTTGCTAGACCACATAAAACAACATATATGTTTTTTTTATGAATAAACACGAAATGGGATCTTCAAAACTGTTGCAAATTTTTACTAGAATGTTAATGTAGCCCCACGAGAGAGCATGAAAATACTGTAAAAGTATGCAATTTGCGTGCATATTCAAATTTCTTAAGTCAGAAACATGATAAAATTAGAATGAAAATCTTGTGCGGGTTGCATTAATTGACATTTCTGATCGCTGCTACGGAGCTACAGTTGGGTTTTGAGACTAAGTAAAGTTATTTATGTAAGTCTCATCAAGTGTTTTGTTATATAAATGCTTATGTTTTTCTCTGGTCTATTTCTTTATATGCTACTTCAGAAAATCTAACAGCCAAGATGATAAATATTTCTACCTACTTTGGTAGAAAAAATGTAATGAACATTTTCACTATAGTCTCTCTGATGTTTATTTTGGTTTTCAAATATAAACACTTCATAATTCATTCAATAATACATTAAAAAAAAAGATGTATATATAAAAGGTGGTGTAGTTTGCCTAAGTAGCATCAGGCATGAAACGTCACAAAAGGTGAATCAAAACAAGAAGAGAAATTTTAAGTGCCTATGAAGGCAATTTTTTTATCCCTCCTCCTTTTCCAGGTACACTTAAGTCCCTCGTAAATGTAACATCAAAGACGATGCCGCTTTTTAAGGAAAAGGGTAGAAATGCGTAGTCAGGTAAGAGCATAGCGTTGCCACCTGCACATTTCTTGCTTTTGCTAAGTGAGAAAGTGATTGACATCTCACTTCAGATAACAAAACCTGCATATTATTTGTAACAGACACGAAATATTTTGCTATTGTGTCTTAAAAGCTTTTTTCACTTAAGTTATTTAGATTTGTTATGAGGTTTTCATGCTCGCGAATACAAAGAAAGTAAAAATAATGAAGTGAGATGTCAATCACTTTCTCACTTAGCAAAAGCAAGAAAAGAGCAGGTGGCAACGCTGCTCTTTTACCTGACTAAGCATTTCTATCCTTTTCCCTTAAAAGTGGCATCGTCTTTGATGTTACATTTACGAGGGACTTCCCGAGTCACAATTTTTATTCTAACTTAACTCTAACAAAGCTCTAAATACGTATTTTTTCTCTAACATTTCTCCAACTTTGTTCTAACACTTTCTAACAACAATTTTCTCTATTTTATCAACTCTAACTTTACTCTAACTTTTTTAAAAATTTCTTTACTTGCAATGTTGCCAAATTGCAAATATCAGTTATGACAATTTGACAACATTGCAATGAAAAAAATTCAAATTTAAAAGAAAACATGGCGAAACGGTTCGTTATTTATTTTGATATAAAAATTTATGTTTATGGTGTATTTTAAGCACATATAATGTTATTGGTGAGAGTTATTATGTGCTTAAATATGTAGTGAACAACGTGAATGAAAAATTACGGTATCAATATGTGTTTTATGAGTTGTGTTCTACTTGAAAATTTTTGATGGTGCCAGCATCATTCTTTTGCAACGAAATTCTTCTCCAGGAATCAACGATTTGGTATGTAAACATGATAATAATAGTAATACAAAGTGGGGATCGAGTTATGCAAATACTATATTAATTGTTCACAGCTATGAAAGCACTGTATTTGACAACACTCGTCGATAGCCAGTCATACAAATATAAAGCCTCCAAGAGTTCACTGCCGTTTGACGCCAACCGATCCTTTGCAAAAGAAAGAAGTTTTTTCAGAAGCGATAATAATTAAGGTAAATATAAATTAAAATTTACAATAAATATATCTGCATTTAAAACTATATTTTTTTAATTAGGCGAGGAATGAGTGTCTATATATGTAGTGCATGTAAATTTACCTTCGTATACGATCAACTGTGTTGATCGCCTGTCTCAATTTAACATAACATCATTTATACAAATATATGCTTACATATGGGGAAGTTTAGCAGCATATAAATCAGGTTAGAGTTATTTCTTGAAGCTAAAAATTTTACTGAAGCAAGTGAGCATTGTAATCGAAGCTTTTGCTTTCCTGGATTTCAAACAATTTGGTTATAAATAATTTTTCTTATGAAATTGACCTGAAATTTAGGTAAACAAAGCTTTAAGTGTCAATAAAAGTTATAGGGCTGTAAGCTGCAACCTCTAGTTAAACCTTAGTTATCTTTTTTTAATTGTTGCATTAATAAAAATAACAACTTAACGAGTTAGTTAGCGTCGCAGCTTACGAGAAATAGTAAAAATTTCAGCCCCAAGAAATAATTTTAATTAAAAGTCCCTAGAATATACCAAGTACTCTGACCGAATTATTTCTGTATTGTTGAAAACCTCTCTAAAATAACATGCATTTAAATGGCAATCGTGACCTCTCAACAATGAAAAAGAATTAAAATATTTCTTGTGGGGCTGGATTACTTGGGAAATTCTAGAGTACTTGAATTCTAATGCGGAGTTACAGCTGCTTCATTGCCTCATAAGAAAGCATGTTAAATGTAGACAGGGAACAAAAAGTCGTCTGCTCTATAGCACATTTGTATTGTTGGTTTGTCAGTTTGTTTATTTTCACACTAAACCCACTTTTGCAACGTCTGCTATTATAAAATAATGTAATAATGACATGCATAATACATTACTTATGTGTAGCATACGTACGTATATGTCTCACTTATGCATGTATGTTTTACTTATAGTAAGTATATATACATACAATACATACATATAAATATATCTTAAAATATGTTACATAGTTTGTCACATATAAACAAGATTTTACAGTCATAGTTTGTGTGTAAATATATGTATGAACTTTCTTTAATTACTATAATTAACAAGAACACATTCCGATTGTAATAACATCGTCTTAACATCTTATTAAATTCATTTAATAAATCAGTGGTGCTTTGACGTAGGACAATATATTACAATTGTGATACATAATTTAAATTCACCAATACTCATTATGAAAATATTTGTGTATATTAGTTGTTGTTTTTTTTTTGTTTTTTTTGACAGTTATATTATTAAGTTAAGCTATTTTTACAATAATTATTTGAGTAAATTTGTAGTATGCGCAGTATCACAAATAATAATTTCCTACCTCAAATTACCAGTAAAGTCATTTTACTTAAAAATGAATTTCTATTGGCTCATGCCATCAATGCAATCGCAATAGGTGAAGATTTTAGTTGAAGCAAAAGTAAATCTAAATACATGCTACTTCCACATGTCAATAGAAATTCATTTCTAATTATGACCGTACATAACATATTTTTTGCATCATCTGTCACATAATTAAAGACAAATGTGTGTGTGTGTGTGTGTGTGTGTGTGTGTGTACTTTCTACATTAATTTCCACCATGCATGCTCTTGCACACCTTTTCTCTCTCTCTCTCGCTCTCTCTCTCTCTCTCTCTCTCTCTCTCTCTCTCTCTCTCTCTCTCTCTCTCTCTCTCTCTCTCTCTCTCTCTCTCATGTCATATAGCATAATATTTTTCTCTATACAGATAAACGTAAAAACAATGCAGAACCTAACAAAAGAAAAGACAGCAAGGCTGGAGGAGAATCACTTCCTGGCAAGGAATAAAGCAAGTACATGCAGAGACTGGCATCACAGCTAGAGGAAGCGAGGGGCGAGGTTGTGGTGCTCAAGAAGACAAGCTACGAAGGTAATATCAATGAAACATTTGATAACGTAAGGTAGTTACTGCATTTTTGAAAAGTAATTTTAATGATCAATTTTTGGTATTTTCATGTTTTCACATCGATATATTTATTTTAATATTATTTTGAAAGTAAATGTTGGCAATTGGGCAAATATGGACAAACAAAGTGTATAGTCGAGCTATACCTTTCATTACGTACGTTTGGTAACATAGCAGCTAAAGTAAACTAGAATTTGAAAGTATATATTTAATTTCTATATTTTTTCATCATTATTATTGTTGAGAGGTCATGATTGCCATCTATATGTATTTTTTTAGTGAGGTTTTCATTAATACCAAAATAATTTAGTCAGAATACTTAAGTATTCCAGTCCCATAAGAATTTTTTTTCCATTGTTGAGAGATCAGGATTGCCATTTAAATGCATGTTATTTTTAGAGAGATTTTCAACCATAAAGAAATAATTTGGTCAGAATACTTTTGTATAAAGGGACTGAAGTAACATCGGAGGAGACTTTGTGTGGTATTAAATATGTGTGAATAAGTAACGAGAATTTTAAGCATTAGTGTTCCATAAACTTTTTAATGATTGTAAATTCTTAAATTTTTTGGTGCATTTTATATCTGGAACATACATACAATAGACCTTCAAATTTGTTTGCGTATTCGTGGGATGGGGGGGGGGGGTCGAGAGGGGGAGAGTAAGATTACAGGCTTATAAAACCTTTTTTTATTCTTTTAATTCATACAATAGAAGACTTTCAAAAGTAGGTTTAGTAATATAAAATAAACAAATTGGCAGCTCAACAATACTAACAAAGTGCTAGCAGACGACTTTGTCTACATTTAACATGCTTTGTTAAGCTTACTGAGCCTCAAATCTTTTTTTTTTTTTTTTTTTTTTTTATGTAAAGCCAATTGAAAGAAAAAGTAATTTTTAAACATTGCTTAATGAAATCCAGGAAAACAAAAGCTTTGAGGCTCGGTAAGCTAAAGCATAAATTTCAGCGCTGAGAAATAATTGTAACACATGTTATAGCTACTTCATTGCCCCATTAGAAAGCATGTTGAATGTAGACAGGGACACAAAGTCGTCTGCTAGCACTTTGTTACTACTGTTGAGCTGTCAGTTTACTTATTTTATCACTAACCTTATTTTGCAACGTCTTCTTCTTGTGATACATACTTCAGATTCTTAAATACTCATTATGAAAATATTTTTAACTTTGATAAGAAATTTTTAGATGCAATTTTTTTAAACACATTTTTTATTATTTCGTCAAGACTATTTTCACAATAGTTATCCCTAAGTTAAGTTGTAGTATGTATCACAATGTTCTGCTTCAAAATGCCAGTATATACATGTACTTATTTGCCAGTTTTGTGTACTGGCAATTTGAGGCAGGAGATTATTATATTATTTGCTATATACTTCATAGTATCAATTAACTCATCAATATTGTGAAAATAACTATAATAATAGGTTAAAAAAAATGATAATAGTCAAAAATATTTTCATAATGAATATTAAATAAATCTGAAATATGTATCGTAAATAATACAATATGTTTTACTGTCCTGCCTCAAAGATTCACTTATTGCATGAAATTAATTATATGGACAAGAAGATTTTACAATCAGATGTGTGCTTTTTGTTTTCAAACGCAAGTACATGCATATTCACACAAACTGACTGTAAAATCGCTTGTGCTTGTTGATATTTCATTTATTGACACTTTGACGCAGGATTTTATTGTATTGTTTTTGTGATACATACTAAGTACATATTTACAGATTTATGTATTTACAAAGATAGAGCATACATGATGCATAAATGACACACATATACGTATGCTACACATAACTAATGTAAGTACATAACTAATTTAATACAAAGAGAATTTCCGCTGAAAAGTATACTGGTCAGCTCGAGACATATTGAGGGCCAATCGAGCAACAAATAAGATAATTATACACGTTATATAAAATGTAATGTATCAATCCGGGAAGTTATATTTTGTTGCCCATATATGAAGCAATGTTATTTTGAACTTCAATATGTCTCGAGCTGACGAGTGTACTTTTTAGTGGAAATCCTCTTTGTATTACATATAAGTTATGTACACTCCCCACAAATAAATCTGACCACAGCGTTCATGTCTCCAAGTGTTAAATATATGAGGAAACTTTAACGCAACCGGTCAGATTTATTTAGGGGGAGTGTACTTGCATTAGTTATGTGTAGCATAGACGCATGTGTCTCATATATAAATCTCCTTCTCTCTCTCCTTTTTATTATTTTTGTTTATAATTTCTTATCAAAGATAAAATATGTAATCTACAATCTGGCTTTCTAAAAATTATACAATTATTTTTTGTTTGTTATTTACACAGGAATTATGTATATAATTGCAATGTGAAATGTATACTAATAAAACTGATAAACTGATACGATTTTTTTTTTTTTTTTTTTTACAGAAAATACAATGTAAAGCAACAACTGCGTTCGAGCCTCCAGAAGACAGGATGCTATACAACTTAATTTTTTTTCTCAGTTCTAATAAGATTTTGCTATTTTCTTTATTGTCTTAAAAAAAGTATCAGTTAAATATTTGTCATCTAATGCGTTTGCTTCATTTTTGGTTATAGTAAATGTAAAATATATACGAGGAAGCTCAGCGTTATTTGAAGTATGTGTTGCCTGTTTTTAAGATGTGAAACTTTTATTTCGCATTCATTGTTATATTTTTATGTATGCACTTTTTTTTTAAGAAATAATAATAAAATAATATTTTATAAAAATATTTTCTAATTATTTCCTCTGTTAGAGAAATGTTAGAGTTTTATGTTAGAGAAATGTTAGAGTCATATGTTAGAGAAATGTTAGAGGTTAAGAAACTCTAACATTGTCCCACTTTAGACGTACTATTTAGAGTAATGTTAGAGAAAAATTGTTAGACAAAATTTAGAAGCATGTTAGAATTATTTTTACCACTCGGGTTAAGTGTACATAATATCAAAGACCATACACATGGTCTTTGATATTAAGTGTACCTGAGAGACCACGTGGGTATGTTCACAGTCAAATTGTATGACATATGTCAAAATTTGAAGTTTTACAAAGGAAACCAAGTTCTGACGAAGGTAAAATGGTGTTTTATAGGGTGTATGCATTCATGTTAAAGTCAATGCCATGCTGGATAACTTAATAACATGGGTGGCATAAGAAAATAAATCATTTTGCCAGTTTAAAAACACTATGCAATATTTGTTAGATCATTGATGTTGTAAATATGTTAAATTAGTATCTCAAGTATGTGAGAAAAATAACAATAACATAAAACTACCTGATTTCCCATAAAGAAAATTTGATTAAATTATGTTTGTCCAATGCTGAGCAATGTTGTTCACTATACTCCATTATGGCCTCCATGTGCATTAAATATGACGTCATCCACATACACCAAATACCATATTCTATATAACATCTTGAAAGAAAGTAAGTTTCGGAAAAAAAAAATTAGGTGGCTTACCTCGCAAACTACGGTTCCTTCTTCAGTAGAACATTCAATACTTAACAAAATTGGCTTTGGAAATCTTAAAAGACGTAAGCAATGGTTTCGAATACTAGAGAATGTTGAGTTGTTAGCTGGCCATATCGTTTTATTATCAGATATACACCAAGTCCAAAACTTAGAACATCTTCTATTGCTTGCTGAGGTCCAAATATTTGACTCATTTTTTAGCCCTCCTGTTAAAATGTTTGTTGAAAGATTATTATATAGATAGCTTACGTAGCTCAGGCGGGCTGTTACATCGTGAATCAGAACTTATAATAGACAACTTGCATGCCGTTTTTTTATGGTCTTAAAAAATTCTTTAGGAAAAATAAATAATATTGGTGCATATAAAACTTCTTAAAAAATGCTCCTTCATATTTAAAATAATTTTTTGAAATTCAAATTTTATTTGAAGTAAAGACGGTGGCCATTACGCCGAAAGACGGTTCGCGTTTCTTTTGCTTTTTAATTGTTGAAATCGTTCAAACGAGTTCGCAGCAACTGAAGAAGTTGTTTCAACGGCCGAAGTTTTTAAAAAATCTGTATTTTCTCCAACAGAGCTGTTTAAAAACTTCGGCCGTTGAAAATAATTGTTCAGTTGGTGCGAACTCGTTTGAACGATTTAAACAATTAAAAAGCAAAAGAAACGCGAACCGTCTTTCGGCGTAATGGCCACCGTCTTTACTTCAAATAAAATTTGAATTTCAAAAATTATTTTAAATATGAAGGAGCATTTTTTAAGAAGTTTTATATACACCAATATTATTTATTTTTCCTATAAAAAAGAATTTTTTAAGACCATAAAAAAACGGCATGCAAGTTGTCTATTATGAAATATTCTCTATCCTCTTTAGTTCTCGACTTTTAAAAATATGATTTCAATGTTGTAAATTTTAGCCACGATTTTGTGCGACTCTAAGAATGACAAAAATATGCTTCTTTTATCAAAAAGGTTTTCTTTCTTTTGCAGACCCCCTACCCGATCTAGAATGCTCAAAATAGCGTTAAAAAATACCTAAGTTTAGTAGCATTTTCTGGACCATTTTTTTATGTTTATCTCAAATTTTCAATTTTTGTTTCTATTTTTTATTGAATTATCTTATGTCTACTGGGAATGAAGAGGCTATAAAAATATATATATTAAATTAAATCCAAATTAACGTTTATATTTAGTTACAAAAATATAATAGGATATTAACTGTTATAAAATACAAGTTTATTTTACGTGTTTTTTCCTTTCATGAATTTTTTAGGTTACCAGTTTTACGCACTATAGCTTTTAAATCAGTTTTATAAAAAATTCACCACTTTACATTTTATTGAAATTATATATATATATATAATATATATGTTTGAAAATTTGAATATCAAGCGAGGTGACATGATGATAAAAAATTCATTGTAGTCTTACCTTTTATAAGACCCTGGGCTTTCACTCGCTGCTTGTTTTGACGATAAAAAATAACACACAACACCATAAAAAATTGTCACTTATATATAAGTTAATAAAAAGACTCAATTCACAGTAAGCAGAAGAAGAGTGCAGACACTGTATGTTTCTACATACGCACTCGAAAACGTTACAATTGGTGTAAATATAACATAGCTATATATATTTTTAAAAAACTGTGAATTGAGTCTTTTTATTAACTTATATATAAGTGACATTTTTTTATGGTGTTGTGTGTTATTTTTTATCGTCAAAACAAGCAGCGAGTGAAAGCCCAGGGTCTTATAGAAGGTAAGACTACAATGAATTTTTTATCATATATATATATATATATATATATATATATATATATATATATATATATATATATATATATATATATATATATATATATATATAATTTGAGTGCTATATAGTCATCAAGATATAGTGTAGATGTAGAGGTGGTATAGTTTGCTAGGTATATAGCTTCAGGTATGAAACGTCACACAAGGTGAATCAAAACATGAGGGGAAATTTAAAGCGCCGAAAGAAGGGAAATTTGTGTCCCTCCTCCTCTTACATAATGTATTGTACCTAAGAGACCATATAGGCCTGTTTACAGTTACCTTGTATGAAATATGTCAAAATTCGAAGCTTTACGAAGTAAACCTAGTTCTTACGACAGTAAAAGGAAAATTATACAACCTTCTATAATATATACACATTTAGCTAGTCATATAATCTATTTAAAGGCATAGAAAACATGAAAACATTTTCATTTACATCACAAAACACTTGATGGGACCTATATAAATAACGTTAGTTGGTCTCAAAACCCAACTGTAGCAGTGATCAGAAAATTTAGATTTATGCAACCCGCACAACATTGTATACTAGTTTTTGCCTGTTAATGACGTCATAAACAGGAATATTCACGCAAATTGCATACTTTACATATTTTTCAAGCTCTTTTGTGGGGCTACATTAACATTCTGGTAAAAAATATTATCAGTTTTGTAGATCCCATTTTGTGCTTAGAACATGTTGTTTCAATGTTTTCTATGCCTTTAAATAAGTTCAAATTTTTACTTACTATTAATTGATGAAACGAATTTATTAAATTTTTCAGTGTTTTCCAGACTTAAAAGTCGCATTCCATTTTCACAACATAACATTTGAGCTGCATAATAATTATCCTAAAATTTTTAATTATACTTAATTAAAATGATTTAAAATTGATAAAAGTAGTTTTGGCCAAATTTAATGCATAAGAGTGTATTCCATATTAAATTTAAAAAAAAATTGCTCAGCATAGGACAAATGTAGTTTTTTTTTTTTTTTTTTTTTTTTTTTTTTTTTTTTTTTTTTTTTTTTTTTTTTTTTTTTTTTTTGCATTAATTTGACGAGCTGGATGAAGTTTCTAGGCAGGTGGCTACGCCATGGTGGACCCATAGCGTGGGCTCCCAGGTCCTTTGATCTCACGCCACACGAATTTTATTTTTATGGCTACGTCAAAAACCAGGTCTTCAAGACGAAAGTACGTGACATGCGTGAGTTGAAGCAGCGTATCACCGCCGCTATCGAGGCCATCACTCTGCAGATTCTCCGCAACGTGTCGCGCGAGCTAGAGATTCGTCTCGACGTGTGTCGTGCTACCAATGATACGCATGTTGAGAGGCCTTGAGGTAATGTTTCAGGAAACTTGAGTGAGATCTTACAAATTTTGAATATGCATGTGTATTTTCAGGTGATGCAAGCGTTAAAAGGTGCAGAGCGGACGTCAATTTTCTCTTTTTTGCGGCTTTTGATGCAGCAAGATTAATAATCATTTGATTGCATTTATATTTTTATTTTTAAATTTGTCATAATTCAAGCTTTAATTTCATGTATAAAAAGTTTATTTTACGTTGAGCTTTATGTGTTTTATTAACGTCTAAACACCCTCAGAGACTTTATGGACACCATGTATATACTAATAAAGAAACAACTGTTTCGAGGCTGACTTGAAGAAATTTTGCTCACATTTCCATCCACTTTGATATACTGCACATGCGTAGTAAGTAGAAACGAAAGTGAATGTGACTGAGAAATTGCCTAAAGTCAGCCTCTAAACAAGTGTTTCGTTATTAGACAATATGTAACAATGTTACATAAAATAATACACTTACAACTTTTGATTTATAGTAGTAGAAAATTGTAGTATTGATAGAGCCAAGAGCAATCCAGTTTAATTCTGAAATTTGATTTTTAAGTTTAAAATATCAATTAAATTTCAGCTGAATATAGTTTAAGTTTTTTTTTTTTTTTTTTCTTTCTTTTTTTTTAACGAATGAGGCCCCACGCACGCCGCATTCAGTAACGGACATCCATTACAATAGTTCAACAATATTTACTAGTTTTAATTGTACATATGAAACTATATGCATGACCACATGCATATACCTACATATGTATTTACATTGCCCTGGTCGGTCTCCTTTTTTTTTTTTTTTTTTTGTTTGTTGTTGTTGATACATACACATATAGGCCTATATATTAATTAAAAATACTTGTTATATACATATATACTCTTTTTGAAAAGTCAGCCCGATTGCAGGTCTTGCCTGGCTACACAAAACTGACTCTTCTTACAAACGCATTTATTATTCTTATTTTTAAATTTCAATCACTGTTAAAACATATTAATAAAAAAAGAAAAACAAAGGACAATATGCTGTAGTTCAATTTAGTACACCCACTCCTGAACTCAGCCACACCTATGTATTACTTAAGTGGTCCAAAAAATTGCACCTATTTTTACTCGCCCTTAATCATGTTATTAAAAAAATATATATATATAATAAAAAAACAGAATCTAGATTCCACTCCTTACCTTCTCTTGTAGCATTCAAAGCTACCTAAAAATATAATATGTATTTTAGAGCTTTTTAATATAATTATATACTTTTTCTATTATTGCTAATATAGTAACCTTTTTGCGTTATTATTTATATTTGTATAGCCAATAATAGAAAATATTATTCTGTTTAAAAAATTTACAAAATAAATTTAATTAATAAATATCGATTTTTGAAAAAATTTCTAGACCAAGAAAAAAAAAATTAAAAAAAATTAGGACAAGTCTGAATTTTCAGGGTTGGTAGAGACCCTTGCCCCAAGCTTTCTACCAAAAGTTACCAAAAATTGCCCTTGAGCTTTTCCAAAAAAGCGGAAAAATCTGCTAAATCGTAACCAATAAAGATACCTTAAAAATTCAAACGGATTCTTGTTCCTCGGATCAAACTACATTGGAAACCCATATTTTCCGAAAATTTATGGCTACAGTAATGGCAGCGGAATTTTCCAAATTCGTCACTTTACCACGTCAGCTATTTTCTCCATATTTTCATATTTTGTACAAAAACTTGAAACTTTAGACCATAATGATTAACACAGTCTATTGTAAAGAATGTAACAAACAAAATGAGATACAATTTATTAAAATATATTAATTTATAACGGAGTTATGCCCGGAAAAGCAGGAGTATCTATGGGTATAGCATGCTGCGCAAGCCAAAGGTGCTTGTGCTTTTCTGGGCACAACTCCGTTAGAAATTAAAATATTTTAATAACTTATATCTCACTTTGTTTGTTACATTCTTTACAATAAATTATGTTAATCATTACGGGTGTTAAGTTTTATGTTTTATACAAAATATGAAAATATGGAGAAAATATTTGACATGGTAAAGTGACGACTTTGGAAAATTCCACTGCCATTACTGTTGACATAAAATGTTGGAAAACATGTGTTTCCAATGTAGTTTGATCCGTTTGAATTTTTAATGTATCTTCATTAGTTACGTGTTTGTTGGGTATAAACACAAAATGGGATGTACAACATGGAAGATTATTTTTACCAAAATGTAAATTTAGCCCCACGAGACAGAATTAAAAAAAAAAATGTTAAGTATACAATTTGCGGGAATATTTCTGTTTATGACGTCAGAAACAGGCAAAAACTATAAAAATGTTGTACGGCTTGCATAAATCGAAATTTTCTGATTATTGCTACGGTGCTACAATTTGGTTTTGAGACCAATTAATGTTATTTATGTAAGTCCCATCATGTATTTTGTGATATAAATGCTTATGTTTTCATGCTGTCTATGCCTTTAAGATTATTCTCGCTTCAATTGTTCTTAGTTTTTTTTATTTCAAAACCATTATACTCTGTCTGTCTGATTGTTAGTTTGAAAACTTTATAGCTTATGGTTAATGGCTTATATTTTATTAAAAAATAATAATAATAAATACTTACGTTTGAAGAACAATTTAATGACAAACATGATGGTTTTTTACATAAAGGAGTTTCAGTTGTGACTGCTGGAGCCTAGAAATTATTATACACTAAAAGTTATCTTTGGCATAGGATTGAAAAAAGAAAATAACAATGAAAAAATGTATTGAAAAATTCAAATTATTTTTAATGTAAATCAGTAAAAATAGCCAAAACGTATATATATATATATATATATATATATATATATATATATATATAT
>OX439135.1:1948175-1995675 GCA_949318235.1 Ecdyonurus torrentis
CAATTTTTAATAATTTATTATGTATATTTCATCTGCTGCTAATTTGTTGTTTGAACAATAAAGACTATTATTTATTTATTTATTATTTATTTATTTAAATATGATTCAGTAAGCAAAAAATACACACCTTGTTTTTACTTTTAATATAAATTTTTTCACAAGATAAAGTATATAATTCAAAATTCTGTGGAACTGAAAATTAGGTAACAATAAGTATGTGTATATTACGCATTTAAAAAAAAAAAAAAAAAAAAAAAAAAAAGCAAACTGTAATTTAAATGCATGAAATAACATGAGTTGGTTTAAAGAGCTAACCCTATATATCCATACACAGCTGACTTTAATTGGGATACTAAAGCTTCCGAAATGACTGGCTGAAATATGAATAAACCTGTCATATCTTCACCATTTTCAAACTAATAAGATTATTAAAATAAATGCATGGAACACGCATGTACCTTCGAAATACACGAGAACTCAATGAGAAAACTTTCCATAAAGTTAAGACCCTAATTTAAGCATATTTTTAGAAAAAATATAAATAGTAGATTCCATAGAAAGCATTATTTACCTTTATTTATTACATATCAGTGATTATTTCACCGCTTAAAGTGCCTACCATGCACCCTGGAAGTCCCTTACGTTTGTCTTTTGCAAATTTTAACGTGCGAGTTTAAAAATTCTGTTCAAAATTAACGTTAATTTTGAAATTCACGTGATTAGATTTTTAAAAGACAAACGCAAGAGTCTTCTAGGGGGTGTGGTAGGAACTTTTTAGAGGTTAATTAATTGCTGAAATGTAATTAATAAAGTAATAATAAAATGACTTTAATATATGGAATCTACTATTTATACTCTTTCTAAAAATATCCTAAAAACAGGGTCTTAACTTTATGCAAACTACCTCATATTGTCAAGTGTCATCCCAGTGTCATCCTCTCTAACGGAGGAAACTGTGCCACGCAGCCAGTGCCAAATTCAGGCCTCAGCACCATACGCGTTCAGACACATTGAATAATAAAAAAAATAATAATTATACAAGTTAATAACCTATTTTTTAATGATTATTTTGAAGAGTCAAAAATTTAAGGTACTTTATTTTTAATAATGATGTAGCCTTAATACCGCAGTAAATTACATTTTTAACTGCAGTATAACAATACAAATATGCATTTTCTATTTAGATATTTGTAATTCCATTAAAAATATATTAATTAAAAGTTCATAAACTATAATAAACTTAGAATAAAATATATTTACTTTTGAATGTTGAAACCTCCTGCATGAAAAAAACAATAAAAATTTAAACTGGTTGAATTAAATAATATTCTTTTGGCGTCAATATTTTTGCTAAAAAGTATTTAAAAAAATGTTTAATATGTATAAAAACTCTTATTTTAATTGGTTTTAAATCGTAGAACTAGGGATTCTGACGTATTATTTCAAAAAGAACATTGCTAGATTATGTGAAAATCACAAAAAATTACATTGCTCCCTATTTAGTTGGTTTTAAACAATTTGACAACAAAACATGTTGTTATTATTATATGAAATGTTTATTTAAAGGAATAGACCGGAGAAAAACATAAGCATTTATATCACAAAACACTTGATGGGATTTACAAAAATAACGTTAGTTTGTCCCAAAACCCAAGAGTATAGCCCCGTAGCAGAGATTAGAAAATTCGATTTATGCAACCCGCATAACATTTTCATACTAATTTTTTCATGTTTCTGACGTCATAAACATGAATTTTCATGCAAATTGCATACTTTACAGTTTTTTCACGCTCTCTCTCGTGGGGCTACATTAACATTCTGGTAAAAATTGTCATCAGTTTTGAACATCCCATTTCGTGTTTATACATTAAAAAGCACATGTCATGTTGTTTTATGCGTTCTATGGCTTTAAGTTAAATCAACAAATGAATTTTTGAAATTTTCTACATTTTGATACAATTTACTGAAATGGAATTGAAATAGACACATTTATGTTATTTTCAAATTTAAAGAAACAGATAAAATCAGTTCATTAAATGTAAAATGTTATTATTATTTTTTTTTTAAATATTGTTTAGAAGAATAATGCAAGATTACGTGGCCAACGTGATTTACACAAGAACTGCTTTAATTAAAAATTTGTCTTGTATTTAATTATAGAATAAAGTCTGTAAATCACGTAGGGTATCGACACAAGTTTTTATCGGTTTTTGCAAAACTTAATTTTTTATTTCCATAGTATTTTACTTTTTATTAAAATTTTTTTTTTACATTATTATTTTTCTGGAATTGGTTGTAGAAACTTTGGAAAACAAAATGTGCAGTATATCTAACAAACGTTTGAAGCAATTATCTTAGCCTGCATGTCAGGAAATAAATTATTTTTATAACATGTGTTTTTATATCATGGACAGTTTTTTGAGCCTTACAAAATGAAAAACTAATAACAGATCTTTAGAAAATCAAACAGATTGTTGAACTGTGCTTATCATTTAGTAATAAAAATTGCAATATAGATCGATGTCGATAATATTGCTGCCTAAAAAATACGAAAAAAAACACGCAAAATTGCAATATTGCTAATGTTAGATAAAAAGAAAGCAAAATAATTTTCTTACCACAGTTTCTAGGGTCTGTAAAATTATGGAAAAATTAGCTTTTCTTTTAGAACTTTTTTTTTTTTTTTTTTTTTTTTTTGCTTGCCATATTGTGTTATCGTGCTATAGACCGCTTGCACTCATATTTAAGAGCCGCCATTTTGTTGGTCAGGAATACATAGGCCAGCATAGGAAAAACGTCATTTTTATTTTTTTAATAGCAAAAGAAGCTTCAAACCTCAATCAAAGCCTTATTTCTAGCTCCTAATAAGCTCGAAGGATATGAGAAAAATTTGTTGAGTTGAAATAAACAATTTTTTATGTAAAAAATTAGGAAAAACGAAGTTTCCCCTATGCTGGACAATGCATTAGTCACCCTAAACATGGCGACAAAGCGCAAGGATGTGCAAGGGGTCTATACACCAAACATAGAACTCTCTCTCTCTCTCACACACACACACACATACACACACACACACACACACACACACACACACACACACACACACACACACACACACACACACACACACACACACACACACACACACACACACACACACACACACACACACACACACACACACACACACACACACACACACACACACACACACACACACACACAATTTGCATGGCCTGAATTCTTTTCCCAAATTTTGGTATTGTAAAATTTATATAATTAAATATGTATTTTAACTTTAGAAACTTTTCACTTTAAAATTTAACATACTTAATGCTGAGGCTTTTTAAATAAACTAAATAAACTACCTAATTTTTTCAAAAATTTAGTTTGGTTCCTTTTTAAGGGCCAATCTAAACCCCGTTTTTCAGTTTTTTTATTTTTGTTTTATTTAACGTTTAAATTACTTTATAATAAATATTTTTTTATAATGCGAATTTTTACTTTTGTTTAAATAAACTGGCTGCATTTAAAATTAAAAAAGATTAATAGCTCATCAGGCTCCTACGAGGACCATAGTAACCTCTTAAAGTTTACCTGTCCGTTTTAAATTAATACTTTTTTGATAAATATATGAAAATGATTGTTAAAAGCTTCTAATGTCCCAATTCGACTTTAAAAAAGTCCAGCTTTAAATTATTTTCATTTTTGGATTTAGCATTGTTTTTTTATTTATTAAAGTTAAAATTTTATATTAGTTTCCAAGGGTTTAAATTGAACACTAAAAAGGGTCAAAGTTAAATAAAAATTAAGATTTAGCCCTGTTTTTTTACCTAAATTTTAAAATATCCACTTAAGCATATCGATATAAATTGTATGTAAAATTTTACCGTAAGGTAGACATTTAAAATCAATAAAGAATTTTTCAGGGCTCCTTAAACCTTTGTTGTTGTTTTTTAATAGCCAAATAATAGTATTTTCTATTTTTCAAGCTATAATTGTGCAATAGTTAAAGATTCTATTAATTTTAAACAATACCAAAATTAAAAAAAAAAAATATATATGAAATTATAAATAAACACGCCACAAAATTATGTTAAACTTTGTTTATTTGTTTATAAAAGTAATTGTGTGTCATAAGGCATAGACAACATGGAAACATAAGCATTTATATCACAAAAAACTCGATGGGACTTACATAAATAACGTTAGTTGGTCTCAAAGCTCAACTGTAGCTACATAGCAGTGATCAGAAAATTTTGATTTATGCAACCTGCACAACATTTTAATACTAGTTTTTGCCTGTTTATGACGTCAAATACAGGAATATTTCATACTTTACATTTTTTTACAAACTCTTCTGTGGAGCCACATTCACATTCTGGTAAAAATTATCATCAGTTTTGTAGCTCTTATTTTAATTGGTGTTTAGAACATGTTGTTTCATGTTTTCTATGCCTTTCACACTAAAAAATAGATGTGTATAATCAACGTTCTAAACGTTGAAATTAAGCTTGTACACAGTTTCGTCATGCTTTAAACGTAAATAATTAACGCTTACGTGTGACGTCACAAACGTTTACAATCAACGCTTAGCTCGTGGTGGCTACTTTGAGCAATACATTGGACCCCCCTCCCGACAGCAATGGTCAATTTGCATTAAACTGCCCTTTTAACATTAAAAATGCACTCGGTATACCCTAAAATAGCATTCACCAGTAACTACCATTGTAGAAATACAATTATTGTTTCTATTATACTCTCGTTCTGTCTTTCTCTCTCTCTCTCTCCCGCCCGCCCACCTGTGCCGCGCGCCTCACTGCAGCCGCTGCACTCACATTGCTCGCGCGCAACTTATGTTTTATACTCTTTCTCTCTCTTTCACCGATTCTTTCATACAATATAAAAGACAATCATTATAATGTATAAACTATTACTGATTTAAATAACACATACAACTATTAAATAACGTTTTATGTACCTTATTCCTGAAATCAGCATCGTGTATTCAACGGTTTCCCGATGCATCAACATTCAAACACATGTTTATGCAACAAATATTAATGAATCCGTTAATATTTTTAGTCATCCTGATGAATCAAACCTTAATAAACACTTTACACTACTTTAAATTTGCATATCACTACTTTTATCTCAATAAAATTTCAATTTTCCGACAGCGGCGCCCACCCGTGCCATGCTTCTTTCGTCCAGCTGCTCCACTCGCGCAAAGGAGTTTGGGAGTTCTGGACGTTGGACAAAAACGTCTATACCGTTGAAAATTAACGTTTAACTTTCAACTCTATTTATGCTAATAAATCAACGTTTAAAGTGAAATTGAGCATAAGCGTTGAGTTTTCAATACAATAAGAGTTGACATTTGAAACGTTAAAAATTTACGCTTATAACCGTTGAAATAACACCTATTCCGTTGATTATTAACGAAATTTTTTAGTGTGTTTTTAAATATACATTGTTATGTTTCAAATATAAAACAATACTCACTTCATTACAAGACATACACAACGGTTCGATGCACCAATGATCAAAAGTTTGTTTTACTTTTCCCTAAAATACACAGTATATATAGTATTGAATTAAACTCTTAAACTCTTACTCATAGAACAAAAGTGTAATTATTAATATAATGATAATTATCAATTCACTGTGCTGTTTTTTTTTTCCTACATCAAGGTAGCTGTAGAAATTTAGACAGTGTATTTCTTTTCTGTGTGTGTGTGTGTGTGTGTGTATATATATATATATATATATATATATATATATATATATATATATATATATATATATATATATATATATATATATATATATATATATATATATATATACACACACACACACATATAATTTAGTCATGTTTCTTTGAGTTGATTATTTTATAACTTTTCCATCAATTTCCATTGTTTGAAAAGAAAAGGCAACAGAGAGAGAGAGAGAGAGAGAGAGAGAGAGAATATTCTGACAAAAACAAAAGACAATATCGATATAAATATGAGGAGTAAGGATGAAGTTTTCTAATCAACTAAACAATTAAATCATACCCAAGCAATGGTGCTTAAAAGAATAGACCAGAGAAAAACATAAGCATTTATATCACAAAACACTTGATGGGATTTATATAAACAACATTAGTTTGTCTCAAAACACAACTGTAGCCCCGTAGCAGTGATTAAAAGATTCGATTTATGCAACCCGCACAATATTTTCATACTAATTTTTGCATGTTTCTGACGTCATAAACATGAATTTTCACGCAAATTGCATACTTTACAGTTTTTTCACGCTCACTCATGGGGCTACATTAACATTCTGGTAAAAATTTTCATCAGTTTTGAAGATCCCATTTTGTGTTTATTCATTAAAAAGCACATGTTGTTTTATGTGGTCTATGGCTTTAATCAATAAATCCATGAATGAGGACAAATACATTTACAACCCACGCATTGTATTCGAGTGACAAAAACTTTTAACTAAAAGTTATTTTTAAATATACCTCGCAAATATACCCGTAACTGCTACAAGGCGTGTCATGTAGATCAAATGATCCGTTGAGATATATTCCAGCACAATGTTCTACTGGTGCATCATTCCAAGTAACATCGGTAGACATAGTTTTGTTAGATGAACACCATTTCCATGTTCCGTCACTACCAATATCTGTAGCGGATGTCAACATCGGTGTATCTAATGCAAAACGTAAGATTAAATATTATTAGAAATCATATTTTTTATGTTAGGTTTTAACATTATGTACAAATAATCTTTTAAAAAATTTTACAGCCTTCGCCAGACATATATATATATTTTTTTTTTACGTTAAGGATTGTATATAGATAGCTTGTATCTCAAAATCTAAAAAGAAAACTTCGAAATTTTATGATGCCATTTGAAAGTTAATAGTAACAGCTACCTATGATAAAATTTTCAGAAAACGTGACCATCAGATAAGAGAGAAATTAATTATTGAAATTAACATGTGCTCTTATGGGACTAAAACTTCAAAAAATCATAAATAAAAATCTAGCATGGTGACCCCCCAAAATTTTTACATTTTTGAAGATACCTAATCCTAATGTATCACTGTGCAAAATTTCAGATTTTTCTGGCTTTACAATTTTTTAGTCAAATCCCGCAGTAGCTGATTTCCCGCCTTAAGTTAAGGCGATATTATATATATATATATATATATATATATATATATATATATATATATATATATATATATATATATATATATATATATATATATATATATATATATATATATAACATACATATTTACCGGAGATATCAGATTTCGGAAATTGCAATTTATTTAAACAATTCTTCTCTGCCGTTGTTTCAATAGATAGCAAATGCATCCCCATGGAACAGCATTGTTCTATTGCCTCTCGTAGAGTCCTCGATGCCTTAAACATTTAATATTTTATATATTCTGTACTTTCATAAAAGATGTAAATTTATAGAGAATATAATACTTTCTGAATAAGTTTTTAAAAAGTATCTAAATATATATATAAAATTATTATTTTTATAAGATACATAAATATGAAAATGTTTGTAGTGTTTAATTATTATATCCTAGATAATTTTAATACTTACAATTGGATGTTTTCTATGATAATATAAGTACATTCGATCACAAATGTGTCCTAACCGTTCGAAATCTTCTGGTACAGCTTAAACATCAGGAAAAACAGTTGGGATTTTTATGTGTTTTTGTGTAATTGATAATATTCATACGAATTATAATTCTTTTGTTTTCCTTTCAAATATTCACACACACACACACACACACACACACACACACACACACACACACACACACACACACACACACATAGAGTGCTATACGGTGTATGCGGATGACGTCATATTTATTATGCGCTTGGAGGCCATACTGGAGTAGTGCATAACATTGCTCAGTATAGGTCAAACTTCATTTAAATCAATTTTCTTTGGGAAATTGGTTATTTTTTTCGGAATTGCTATTTTTCTCACATACTTGAGATACTAATTCAACATATTTACAGCATCAATGCTCTCAAGAATATTGCATAGTGTTTTTAAACTGTCAAAATGATTTTTTTTCCTATGCCACCCATGTTATTGAGTTATCCAACATGGCGTCGACTTTAACATGAATGCATAGACCCTATATATAGGTACCTCATTTATGCCAGCAGACTCCATTAATTGTGAATAAAGTATAGTTAAAAAAGCTAAGTTCTCATCACTTTTGCAGAAAAAAGACGTTTAGAAAAAAGGGCACATTTTTAGGTTAAAGCTTGGTGCAAGAAAACCAGTTAGTCAATTTTATTTCTAAGAACAGTTTTCTAAAATATCTAGCCCTTGGCTACAAAATGGTATATAAAAAGTTTATTTTATTTCTTAATTCTTTATTTTGCATTGTAAAATGCACACTTTAAAAAAAAAAAAACTGTATATATTAAATAAATTTTTATGGATAATAATTAGATCTATACTCTCAGGACCTCACAAAATGCACTTTTTTATTTCAAATAATACAAAATGGGACAATAAGTACCATTATAAAATTTTAATATACCCAAATGTAACTCAGAAAAAGAGATAGCAAATTTTTTAAAGAAGACAAAAACACACTATTGCTGATGTCATAACTAGTAAAGTTCAATTGCAAAAGTGTTGCGAGTTGCATAAGTTGAAAATTTTCTAATGCGCTTAAGGCGTCACGACTGGTTTCTTGGACAATATTATAATTGTATTTTTGGAAATCCAATTCAGTGTTTAATGAAATCAAAAGGCATGTTTTCTGGTCTGGAGAGTCACTTTAAAATTATTCATGCATGCAAACTACAAAGTGCGTGTAAAATACAATCACTTTTATTATTTACAAGATCACACATAATTTATAATAATTATATTTTTTTATACTTACTGCTGAATAGGTCAAACAATGGCTGAAATAAATATATGTACATATATATATATATATATATATATATATATATATATATATATATATATATATATATATATATATATAATAAATGGTTTTTATTGGAGGCCAAAAAAGGTACAACCCAGTTACATGGTCCTCTGACTTTCATTAAACAATATCACTAGTCAGAGTATTTCTTCATTATATTTAATATACATAATTAACAAAGAAGAACCATAGAAATATGCATTTGTCAATTAATATATAAGACACAATACAATAATATTATATTTGAGAGAAAAAAAATAGACATTTATACATTATTTTATTAATAATACATTTTAATATTATTTTTAACATATTTATATAGCATTATAATATATTTAAATCACTAATAACAATTCTTAACTACATTCTTTTACTATCTATGTTTTCTCTCTCTCTCTCTCTCTCTCTCTCTCTCTCTCTCTCTCTCTCTCTCTCTCTCTCTCTCTATATATATATATATATATATATATATATATATATATATATATATATATATATATATATATATATATATAATATATGCATTCTATTATTTATTAAAAAAATAACAAAATATATTGTCAAAAAATTTGTTTCAACAAAATAATTGTTTCAATTAAAACTGTAATCAAAAATTAACTTATTAAGTGTCTGTACCTTTTGTTTATAAATATTATACAATAATACAATATAATAAATAAATTAAATGTAATAAGCAAAAATATATATACGTATATAATCTATTAAAATCAGTTTTACCTCTTCAACACATGGAATTTTAGGACAATTAGGTGGATAGCCTTCTGGATTTACATATGATTTCTGAAAATAGAAATTTTGACACAATTGAAGTACCTGCAAACATTGACTAGTAAAGGAACAATTGTTTTGAGGCCGACTTTAAGCAATTTGGTGACATGCGCTTCTTTTTTTTTTTTCTTACTTCGCATGAGCAGTGCTTCGAAACGGTAGTTGTTGAAAGCGAATTCACTTAAAGTCAGCCTCAAAACAGTTGTTCCTTTATTAATCAAAAGCTGCTGTTAAGATTTGTCTGCTTATGTATAAAGCTAACAAGCGGGAAAGGAAGTGCCGAAAAAGGAAACCAGGTGATGTTAAATGTGGGAGAAGCTCAGGCCTAGCTTGTATCTGGTGCAAAGTTTTCTCCTACTTTTACCATCACGTGATTTCCACTTCTGTCAATTTCTTTTCCTGTTAAAATAGTTTTACATAAAGCGCGTATATTACTCAAAGTGCGGAAAAGGAAGTGATCGGAAAAGGAAGTGATCGGAAAAGGAAGTGATCGGAAGAGGAAATTATATAAAGGTAAAGTGGGAGAAAAGTTTATGCCGCAGCTTTTGCAACACGTAAATGCCTGTCTTCGAGGATCAACTTTTCTTTCGCTGTTAACTAATCTTTGCTAACCAGACCCTTTATTGTATCATGACCAGACCATTCACAGAAACCACAACATGGAAAATTTTAACACTTCTCAGCCGATACATATCCTTCAACTCAATGGAATGCGGTTGCTACTTCATCTTCTTCTCAGCAACTGTAGTAACCACATGATTGTCCAGTGTATCAGCAACATCAATAATTATTGTAGAAATTTACAATATAATTATGTTTATAGTTTTATACACAGTTTGTGAGAATGTATGTATGGTATTAGAAAACTGACAATACCTTTCGTGTTGCCATGACTTCATTTATAACAGTATAAACCACGTCGGGATTAGTGTTTGAAATTCTAGGTTTTGTTGTTTGCGTTTCTGCCGAAGTTTTAAGTTGTCGCTAAAAAAATATAATACCATTATATATATATATATATATATATGCACTTACCCACCTACTAACACAGTATACTAGTTTAACAATAATCATAAAATCTTTAAAAAATATAAAAAAAACATTACATATAGTCCAGGTTTTGTAGTTTTAGTTGAATCCGTATCGGTAGAAGTTTCAATCTACAAATATAAAATTGATTACAATTACTTTAAATCAAGAACTAAATTTTAACTTTTACTTTTATAATTTTTTTTTTGTTTGTTAATAAGTAATAATAATATTAAATTAACCTTTATAAAATAATTTAGCAGACAAGTTTTAATGATTAAAAATTTTTCGGTACATAAATTGTATAGTGAGTACGTTACTTTAAAAACGAGACTTATCATTGATTTTTACTGCATCAATACAAATTGATATTAACAATAATATAGGTGTTTTCTGCTGCACCTCTAAATCTTTAAAGATTAATGATTTTATTGTGTTCCATGTCTTTATATATATATATATATATACTCGACTCAAAAAACCTGAGTTACCTGCCGTACGACCTTTTACGGTATCGCCCAGCCACCCCTTTTCTCCTCAGATGTGACAATGGGCGATTCTTTAGGCATGCCCGATTTAAATCGACTGAGGTTTTTTGAGTCCAGTATACATAATACTCAAAAACAAGACCAAAAAAAAAAAAAAAGACAACACAGTTCATTAATATAAAAAAGCCAAAGTGTGCATATGAAACGCAAGTAAGAATTTAAAAAATTTACTTGACTTCAATTATGTTGTGACGATTAAGTTAATGAAGACAGAATACGAGTCAACTAATTGTAAAGTGACGAGTAAACATTATGTAAACTACATAGAAGAAACAATTAGTATATAGACTAGCATATTTTAGTGTGGCTTGATAGAAGACATAAGTATTAAAGGTGGAGAAGTGCAGCGATAAACACCTCTAATTTTTGTGCTTGAACTCGTAATTATGCGGTAAAATAACGGAAAATCCTTTAAGTCTCGATTTTTTTTAAAAATTCACTGTATACTGCACGATTATACTGTACTCTCTATATAACTGCCTTGTTGCGCTTTTGAAAAATGTTTATTTTCTTGTTATTTATTTCAATTAATTTAGTTCAAAAGGGCAGCTACTAAAGGTTTTCAGATCTTAAGGTTCAGGAAATTTAAACATTTTAGAACGTTCAATTAACATGCTTATTACCATATAATATGCCTATAAAAGCGCATATACGAGTACTTCGATTAAAATTATATAAAATAATTTTAACATTTCACACAAAATAAAAAGTGTATTTCAAATTATATATTACTTGTATATTGGTATTAGAATCCTCTTTTGTTATTTCTTCACTAATTTTCACGGTTTCTTCTGCATTATCCTTTATCTCTTCCTAGAATGAAAACAAATATATATATATATATATATATATAATATATATATATATATATATATATATATATATATATATATATATATATATATATATATATATATATATATATATATATATATATTACGTACAACGCTTACAGCACATTAAAAGCAACGAAAAAGATTTATTGATTTATTAACATTACCTTTTCACAAATAAAATGAAGTTCAAGGTCACAGAATTCATCATCTAAGGTCATATTTTGAACTGAAATACTAACGCAGCTTTGCCATCCGTTGAGGTTATCGGGAGAACCATTCTGCCATAAAAGTGAAGTACTATTGCTGAGATTATCATTATAAGAGCACCACTTGGTTATCTTTGAACACCCTGTAATTTATTTTTTTTAAATAGATAAATAAATTATGTTATCATTATTTATCATTTAAGTTAATGTGGAGAAGCTATTTTTGAAGGTAGCTTTTCTTTATTTCATTTCTTTTTTATGTTAAATATCCTTTACATGTAAGTGTTACTATTATGTATATAATTGAGTAAAATTTCTCATCGTTTATGTTCAATTCATAATCTGTAAAATAACCCGAGTAAAATTTCCCGAGCAAAATTAAAAATTCCTTGACATAACCTTGTCGTGATTTTCAATTTTTGCCTGTGCCTGCGTGAAAACGTGGTTAACTCGCAGCGTGCAAGGTTTTTTCAGCAGGTTAAGTAAATAAAGTAAAATTACACGCGAAACACTCTCTTTCTCTCACTCACTCACTCACTCACTCACTCACTCACTCACTCACTCACTCACTCACTCACTCACTCACTCACTCACTCACTCACTCACTCACTCACTCACTCACTCACTCACTCACTCACTCACTCACTCACTCACTCACTCACTCACTCACTCTTTCTCTCTCTCTCTCTCTCTCTATATATATATATTATATATAATATATATATATATATATATATATATATATATATATATATATATATATATATATATATATATATATATATATATATATATATATATATATATATATATATATATATATATATATATATCGATGCCTCCGCGTCAAAAGCGATCATTTACACTTTCCAGATTTCCGACAAAACGACTATCTACACTTTCCGAGCAGCGAATGTTGTTATGGCGAAAATTATATGCAAATTTTTTGGTTAAATTATTTATTTTTTTTTTTGTCACAGGAAGCAAAATGTGTAAAACGAAAAGTCTCATCAACAGTACATTCGGAAAAAAAATTAAATATTTTGCTTTAAGTGATTGAAAAAAAAACTTTTTTAATCTATAACAATGAAATATGAAAGGCAAATTTAAGCAGAAACGACTTTAACTGCTAATGGATGCCTTTTGTGTAGGAATAATATAATAATTAACAACGTGTTCGAAAAGCTTTAATAATAAATAATAACACTACGTGAGACTATACTATTGATACTATCATATATCGATAACAATGTTTGGTTATCCATACGTTCTAGATTAACTCTTTTATAAAAGTGATCGTTATAGAGCAACAAAAGCTGATGATATTATCGTCGCAGCAATGATGATACGTACTTTTTCCTTAAAAAAAAAAAAAAAAAAAAAAAAAAAAAAAAAAAAAAAGGCAAAAGTATAAAAAGTGCACAAAAAAATACGAAAATATATAATATAATCTTTTAAAAAGTCGATTAAAAGTAAGCGGGTAATTTTTGTATGGGTATAGTACAGGATTTGAAGCAATAGTTAGAAATATTTTATTTCAATAAAACATTGCACTATGATTTATAATTATTGTTATTCTGAAAACTTTCGTTATCTTGGACCACATTTTGTGAGGAATATAATTTTGTTGTAACAATTTAAGATATTGATTCCATGACTATAAAAATTAATATTAAATTTTATTTACCAAAATGAAAAGCAGATGTCCAAATTCTTTCTGGAACCACTGCAATATTTTAAGCAGTTTTAATACTTTAAAATGTATCAGCAATTAAAATCATAAAGCGACTTTCCACATTTTCTTTACTTGTTTTTGTATGATGTAGCATAAATTTCTACATACTTTTGTTTAAAATTATTAAGCAAATAAGGGATGTAGTTAATTAAAGGCGTAGAATATCTTGAACAAAAAATTTGAGTAATATCCTAACAAACCTGAAAATCAACGTTGATTTGGCCGGAGTCATTGCTTTCTAATTTATTTTCCATTCACAAAATGACACTGGTGGTCACTGACGTCACAGTTCGCTTGTTTTACGCACGCGTGACGTCAGTGACCGCCATCGGCATTTTGTAAATTAAAAATAAATTAGAAATCAATGACTTTGGCCAATTCAACTTTGATTTTCAGGTT
Source organism: Ecdyonurus torrentis (assembly GCA_949318235.1). Classification (NCBI taxonomy): domain Eukaryota; kingdom Metazoa; phylum Arthropoda; class Insecta; order Ephemeroptera; family Heptageniidae; genus Ecdyonurus; species Ecdyonurus torrentis. The sequence goes on from OX439135.1 coordinate 1,962,710, forward strand.
TGTTAGGATACTACTCAATTTTTTTTCTTCGAGGTGTTCTACGCCTTTAAGGAGAATATAATTATGAATGAATGAATGAATGAATGAATGAATGAATGAATGAATGAATGAATGAATGAATGAATGAATGAATGAATGAATGAATGAATGAATGAATGAATGAATGAATGAATGAATGAATGAATGAATGAATGAATGAATGAATGAATGAATGAATGAATGAATGAATGAATGAATGAATGAATGAATGAATGAATGAATGAATGAATGAATGAATGAATGAATGAATGAATGAATGAATGAATGAATGAATGAATGAATGAATGAATGAATGAATGAATGAATGAATGAATGAATGAATGAATGAATGAATGAATGAATGAATGAATGAATGAATGAATGAATGAATGAATGAATGAATGAATGAATGAATGAATGAATGAATGAATGAATGAATGAATGAATGAATGAATGAATGAATGAATGAATGAATGAACGAATAATTTTTTAGGTATTCCCTGTACTTCTTGCTTCTTTTACTCATAACTATACTGTATTTAACTATACATTTATAAAACTTATGTTTTTAATTTACTTTATGAAATATATCTTTTAAACAAAAATAAAAATTTATATTAAAACATTAATTAAAATAACAGTTATTTACCTTTCAAATTCCGCACACAATCATATTGATGATTTTTAATACTTAACAATTTCATTCCTAATTTACAACATTGCTGAAATGCTTGATGAAATCTTGCCTAGTAAAACATATAATATTTTTAACATTTAATTCAATATGTAAATTATGAAAAAAGTTAACATTTCATAAATATGATATTAAAGAATTATATCTACCTTGATCCTGCTTCGATAATATATGTTTGAACAATTTTTATCCAGTGTATCCATTAATATAAAACCTTTTTCTAATGCTGTTTTTAATAGCAAAAAAAGTAAGAAATTCGAATAAAACGCTTAAATTATTAAAAGGAATTATATAAAAAAAATTAATATATAAATTTAGAAGTGTTAAAAATTATAAAAATTATCATGCTAGTTACTTTTTATTTCAAATAGATTTATCAAGTAAAAAATAAAAATAAATAAATAGTAGAAATAAATATAAATTCCAAAGTATAAAGGCGAAAAGAAGGGGAAAAAAGTAAGCGGGTGAGTTATTAAAGAGCGTGTCGTTCAACTCATTTAAAATCATCATGTTCATATTTACAAAAAAAAATCGCGCCCACGCTCAACTCATAAAAAATGAGCATGCTCACATGAGCGTCACTCTAACAAGATGCTCATGGCTAAGTCTGTATAAATGTGAGTCAAATCCGAAAATATATTTTTATTGATATATTGCATATAATGTAAGTGTGTGCCAACATTCTGTTTCGTACTGTATAAAGGAGAATATATTTAATTAGGTAAAATAAATTTTAAATGTACACACCATATTGTCGGTCGCTGTCTAGTATAATTGAATTCTGAAATTAAAATATTTTTAAAAATAATAGTTATTCAAAATAAAATTAATATATATATATATATATATATATATATATATATATATATATATATATATATATATATATATATATATATATATATATATATATATATATACATATAGTTACTGTGAATTATGTGCGCTCATTTAACATAAAAAATTAGTAGCGTTTAGTTTCAATATTTATTATGTGTTGATATTTAAATATAGTAAGTAAAATAAAAACAAGTTAAAAAAAGTTAAAATTAGTTTCAAAAACTATGAAAATTACACACTATGGCTTAAAATTCGAATTATATAGAAATCAAATATAATACTCAGTATTGTAAAATAGTTTTAAACGTACCTCCTCTATATTAATATTAGAGCTAAATATATATTTTCAAACCCTAAATTGTATATATATATATGTTACAATTTAAAATAATGTCCATCAGTGATTCTTACTTTGCATCGAGGGCATTGTGGTATATCACATTTAGCTTTCCCAGAACTTGAGACCAAACCCTAAAAAATCACACATTATATTGACAGTTTTGTTACGAAAGATGATTGAATAAATCACTTAGTTTTTTCACTCTGCAATACAAAATTTCAACTTTACCTCACAAACATAATACATTTTACTATCACAACTTTTTGGTTTAAGTTTGATATTATTGACAAGTTTTGCTCCTGCGCATTGCTTTGTTTTGTTGTTAAGTTTTACTTGCGATGACCATAAACTGTTCATTACGTGTGTGCCACTTTTACACCAAATCCATGATGTGCCTTCAGAACCTTGGGCGTTAATCCAAAATGTTGTACTTGTGTTGTGGCTACTATCTGAATTTTTATATTATTATTATTTGAGTTTGTAATTTAGCGCCTTTTTTTACATGTAAAGTATTGAAAATTAGATTTTCGTATCACACCATGTTTATATAGTTCAGTAAATATGCACTCTAAAAAATGGTGCATTACTTTAGTTACGAATACTAATTTATTTAAGATATACACTTTTAAGTTATTATGAGTAGCTAAAATAATGCATTTTAGCAAGTTGTTAAAAATAGCTTATTTAAGTTGTTTTAAGTTTTTTTAAAGTTTTTTAAAGCTAATTCAAGTTAAATTAGCTATTTTTAATAATTTGCTAAAATGCATTATTTTAGCTACTCATAATAACTTAAAAGTGATTATCTTAAATAAGTTATAGGATTCGTAACTAAAGTAATGCACCATTTTTTAGAGTGTGTTAAAAAGGGATTCCTCCTGACTGGAACTCGAAGCCAGAACTTTAGCTTCCCGGGCCACTGTGCTAATAACCATTGCACTATGGCTAGCATAGTGGTCCGGGTAGCCAAATATCTGGGTGCGAGTCCCAATCAGGAGTGATCTCTTTTAACATATTAAATGGTCTATATAAACATGGTGTAACACGAGAACCTACTTTTCATTATTATTATTAATAAAAAATATTAGGTATATACAATTTAATGCATTCGTTATAATGTTATACTCCTATAATAATAACTACTCTGTATACCATTTCAAAAAAATAAAATGATTTTTTTAACTCGCATTTCACCTTTTCTCGGATACTAATCAATAAGAAAAATAAAATTTAAGAAAATAAACTCAATATTACATGGATCACTTGTAAAATTTTAGAATTTATAACTGAGAAATTTTCATTGAGACAAAGAAGTGCAAAATTCTCTGATATTGTTATTGCTTGTGTCATTATTTTGTTAATGTTTTAAACCATAAAACCATAATTCACATAAAACAGCATATTGTGCTTTTTAATGAATAAACACGAAATGGGATCTTCAAAAATGATCACCATTTTTACCAGAATGTTAATGTAGCCCCACGAGAGAGCGTAAAGTATACAATTTGCGTGAAAATTTATGTTTAAGACGTCAGAAACATGCAAATATTAGTATGAAAATCTTGTGTGGGTGTTGCATAAATCAAATTCTTTGATGACTGCTACGGAACTACTGTTGGGTTTTGAGACAAACTAAAGTTATTTATGTAACTCCCAACAAGTATTTTGTAATATAAATGTTCATGTTTTTCTCTGGTCTATTCATTTAAAAACATATTTATATTGTTTTTAATCAAAAGAAACATTTCTCAAAATAAACTTACATTTCATTAATTTCTTAAAGCATGATTGTTTTTCTTTGGTATCTAGTGTAATTAATTGCATATTTTGATCACAGCATTTTTGCACCGCAACTTCAAATTGGAACTGTAAATATTTATTATTTTTTAGATTAAATTTTTACAATTATCAATGCAGAAAAAAATACTACTAAATATATATATAAATACCTTGAGTGTTGCGGACTATTTCCCCTCAACACTCAAAGTATTTATATTATGACACCCTGTCCGTCAAACTTCTCTTCTATATATATATATATATATATATATATATATATATATATATATATATATATATATATATATATATATATATATATATATATATATATAAAATTAAGGTAAGTATCATGACTCTATAATCCCTTTCGCGGTGGGCCAGGACAAATCCTTTCCAGTAAGAGGGCTTACAATGATCTGCAGCTTACCAAACAACAGGCTCTACCTTTATAAATCCAAACTCCTCTGGGCTCCTAATACCAGACCTGTGCAGGTCGGACCACCAAATCTTACGATGGCAGCACTCGCCACTATCGATGAGAGGTTGTCAAACTGCCTGGCCAACCTACGTATTGCAGCGGTAACGGACACATTGAAACACACTAAAAATTCACAGTTCTAACCACCACTCTTACAAGCTGACCTTTCAAGGCTAACCCGGCTTGGTATCGAACGCCGAACCTATACATACATACATGAAATATACATACATAGAAACATAAATCTTTATTTATCGCGACACAAGGTAATAAACACATCTACGTACTGTAGTACATAGGAAAACAGATGTAGAAGTTGTTTTTTTTACCTGGTGTCGCGATAAATTTAGATGCGGGAAAGTAAGCAAACCCGATAAAAGTAGAAGTATAGCCGCAACTGTATAGATATGGAAAATCGTTAATGGTTTTATCAAAGACAAATAATGGTTAAATATTCAGGGAAAAAAAGTGCCATACATTCAATTTCTTGATGTAAGTATACCTAAGAATTAAAACACGTGCAATAATATTAATTAGTAATAATTATTAATTATGAAATTTACCTTTTCTAAGCTGTAAATATATGCTCGTCCACATGCAATACCAATACTACTAAACTGCTTATTGATAGCTGCAAAAATATTAAAATTCAAATAACTGCATCAAGTTCAATGCATATGAATTAAACAATTTTTTTTCGTGTTATTTTAATTTTTCCAAACAGGTGTCCTAAAATTTTATGTTTATACATTTTTTTTAACATTTATTATATTATATTTTATTTTATTGTGTACATAACTACATAACAATTGTAAAATACTGTATATTTTAGAAATTTCTATAATAAATTTTATTTACATAAAATACTTGTAATGTTTAGGAAAAGACATTATATTACTTACGTAATGCTGGGTTTATCATATCCTAAATTAGTATTAAATATTATATGGAATTTTAAAAAAGTTATGTGTGTGTGTATATGTCGCTGGCCGCGCGTCTTAATGGCATAAAAGAAATTTTCATGAAGCGCCCGAGTGGTAAATAAGTGAAAGGTGCTTATTTTATTTACCACTCACGCGCTTCATGAAAATTGCTTTTATACCATTTAGACGTGCAGCCAGCGATATGTATTATCACTATTCTTACTCACGCACACACATAAAATTTTGAATATGTGACAACACCTCAAAAATGTTAATATTTTTTATATATATAATTTTAAAATAAATAACAAAAATAAAGAAGACTTACATTATTTGAACATGTTTGTAAGGGACATATTAATTTTGATGACTGGAGCGTTTGCTAAAATTATAAATAATTATTATTTCCTGTTTTCAAAGTTTACAAATATTTAGTTGTTTGTTTGTTTTTTATTTATTTCAGGTGGGCTATCGTTAACACACCCATACCCTTTGTAAGATTTTTTTATTTTATAATATTATTTGTTGTTTGCATAATATTGTTTGCATAATATTGTGCTTTTATAATGATAATGAACTTCACTATATACCCGTCGTAATTAAAAATAATATGCCCTGAAATGTCGTGTAGATTGTATCCACATGGCATCTTATTTATTGCGCTTGGACACCATGCAGAATGACATTGATCAGTATAGTACAGTCATGGAGTCGATACCGAAATTTTCGATACCGATACGATACCGATATTTTTAAATTTTCCCGATACCGATACCGATACGATACTGCTCAAAAAAATTTGCTCCGATACGATACCGATACGATACCGATATTTTCCGATACTTTTTCGATATTTTTGCTATATCTCATACAATAAATATTGCACTATAAATTTCATTTTTTTTTTTTTTTTCACCTTTGAGACATAAATTGGTATCATAAAATCCATGCATATTTTTGCCACATTTATTTATTTATTTATTTATTTATTTATTTATTTATTTATTTATTTATTTATTTATTTATTTATTTATTTATTTATTTATTTATTCATTTCATTTATTTACTTATTTACTCCCTTATTTATTTATTTTATATTTTATTCTAATGTTCGTTTGTTAAACTAAAATGACTAAAAAATTATAGTAGATTAAAAAAATATATATATATTTCCTTCGTTTAATGAAATTATACGATTGGAATATCCTCTACTGTTTCCAAGCACTGTTGTTAATTATTTACAAATTAGCAATTTCTTTATTTCGTATAAAAGTAATTTACAAATATTTAATAAATTTAATTTTTTTTCATGGTATTTTTTTAATTTGCTAAAGTAAACAGGTATCATTAGCTTTCGTATTTAATTTATTGGCTCAAATCATCCCCGCTAAACCAAAGGGGTTAAAGTCCAAAATTCCCCTCTGGTCGTAAAAATCCTTTGATTTTGTAAACTTTTTAAAAATTTAACCTTGTAAAAAATTTGTCGGAAGTATGCTACATCTTTTGTAATTTGTAATGCATTGAATTGATATACAATTGCAGTGATTTAAAATGTCAATCATTGACTATATTTTATTGTGATTTCTACCGGCGCTTTAGTCATTAGGAGAGATCATAGATAGTACTGTACGACCACACGACGGATTTCTCAGAAACTTGGCGACAGTCGATAGCTCTTTTTTTTTTTTTTTTTTTTTTTTTTTTATATAAAAAGAAGAAAAAAGTTTTAACGCCGTTTTCTTTATTTTTATTGTATGTAAAATAAAAAAAATACTTTTTACCTGGTGGCTTTATAAAAAGTATAAAATAAAAATACTGTGCACGGCGCCCTACCCTGTTGTTATAGCACAATGAAAAATAAAGGAGTGAATTTTATTGTCCAAGTACGAAAGATAGATGTAGATAATCAGTAATCACTAATGGAATGTTCTCGTTGCTTCATAATTTTTTATTTTTTTTTGTATTTTTACTTTTATTTTATGAGAGAGCAAAAGTCTCAAAGTATCGAAAAAAAGTATCGAAATTCGACGATATTTTGCTGATATCGGTGACCGATACCGATATTCGATACTGAGTTTAAAAAAGGCCCCGATACGATACCGATACGATAAAAGTATCGGTATAGTATCGAATATCGTATCGCAGTCGATACCGATACTCCATGACTGGTATAGTACAAAATTGATATTGGATTATTTTCTTAGAGAAATCTGCAGTTAATATTTTTTGTTGTTGTCATTTTTCTCACATGCTTGAGATACTAATTTTCAATTTTAACCTATTAACAACATCAATGCTCTAAAAAATATTGCATAGTGTTTTTAAACTTTCAAGATGAATTATTTTCCTTATGCTGCCCATGTTATTAAGTAATCAAACGAGGCGTCGACTTTAACATGAATGCATGCACCCTATAGTAGCAAACAAATAAAGAGTAAATCATAATATATTATTTTATATTATATTATATTATATTATATTATATTATATTATATTATATTATATTATATTATATTATATTATATTATATTATATTATATTATATTATATTATATTATATTATATTATATTATATTATATTATATTATATTATATTATATTATATTATATTATATTATATTATATTATATTATATTATATTATATTATATTATATTATATTATATTATATTATATTATATTATATTATATTATATTATATTATATTATATTATATTATATTATATTATATTATATTATATTATATTATTATTTATATAAGTTTGGAGAGAGAGAGAGAGAGAGAGAGAGAGAGAGAGAGAGAGAGAGAGAGAGAGAGAGAGAGAGAGAGAGAGAGAGAGAGAGAGAGAGAGAGAGAGAGAGAGAGAGAGAGAGAGAGAGAGAGAGAGAGAGAGAGAGAGAGAGAGAGAGAGAGAGAGAGAGAGAGAGAGAGAGAGAGAGAGAGAGAGAGAGAGAGAGAGAGAGAGAGAGAGAGAGAGAGAGAGAGAGAGAGAGAGAGAGAGAGAGAGAGAGAGAGAGAGAGAGAGAGAGAGAAGTAGGTTTATGCTATTACCCCTATTACTATTACCATTACTATAATTAATTAGTGTTACCGTAATTGAAAAATATTGCAATATACAAAATTTTGCAATTTAGAAGCACGAAAAAAAAATCGAATTTAAATGACAACCCCTTTATTGGTTAGGACTGTACATTGGAATATGAGGGTGTGAAGGCTGTTGAAAGAATGCAACCGAACAGCAATGAAATAATATTGGTTTACTAGATATAACTTTTAAATGGCACCAATATCATACTATACCTTGCATACGAAGTGCATTTTACGATGACAAGGCACTTGTTGAAGTTGCAATTTGCGAGCAGTGTAGATAGCGCAGATGTTAATATTCAATGTACTAGTTAAGTTCTTCCAAGGGACCACTTGATCTGTTAACTTGACACCAGTGGAACACCACATCCATTGCATGTTATGGCAGCCTTAAAAGTCAAACATGTCAAGTGTTTAAACTACTAATGTTATAATGATATATAAATGAAAGGAAATATAAAATAAATATTCCTTTGAGATTTTCCAGAGCTGTAAATTTAAACCGGTTCGTGCACCCCCACCCGGGCCAAAATATTCAGGTGCCCTTTTTTTTTTTTTCTTTTTTTTAATGTTTAATTTTATTTTTGAGCTTCTAATTTGGAATTAAGCTATTTCGAGGCGAGTCTGTGAATGAATCAATAATAAAAAAAATGCAAGTGGATCAAGTTTTGAAAAGAGCCAAGAAAAACAACTTTGTATAATTTTTGTTCAATATGATGTTTTTAATATTCTATCGATCAAGCAAAAGTATCGGTTTACAATATTATCAAAAATTATGTTATTTATATTATTACTTTTATCCTTAAAAAAAAAAATCATATATGAAAATCAAGATTGTTTCTTCAAAGGCTCGAAAGTTCTTTTTCAAATTTCGGGTCAAATATCAAGCTATCCGAGCTTGGTCCAGTTTTTTTAGTTTCAGATTGATTTCAAGCTAAATCGGGGTTTCAAGTTTAACTGGGCTAAAAAAATCAGCCCGCGCTAAAAAAAAAAAAAAAAAAAAAAAATCGAGTTTTTACAGCTTCTATAATATTTTTATTTGATCTAAACACAATTAAAAATAAATATATTATAATATTTATTAATTATGCTAGCTCATTTTCATCATAATTTGTTCAATACAGCATAATCTATGCTATACCTCATTATAACTATGTTACAAAGCCTAACTATTATGTTGTAAGAGTATCAATATTTAAATATAATAATCTGATTTTGCATAATTTATGCTAAAATGAATGAATGCAGCATAAATTACGTAATATGATTTCTGTATACTTTGAACATGCCAAGTACGTTTAAAATATATATATTATTTAAAAACGCTAAATATTACCATAATTGGTCGCAGAAGTCCAAACTCCATTAGGTAATTTTTCTAAAATATTAATAAAATAGAATATAAACCCTATTTATAACTGTGAGTATTTTTGTATTGTAAATGTACATTTAATAGAAAATGTAAACTTTGTAAATAAATATAATACATTTCCTCCAACTTTATGCAAAACTTATTTTACTGCAGACCTTAAAATACTTCCACTTCCTTGCATATTTATTTATGATTGTGCCAAACTTTTCCAAAACTTGTTCAATACAATCCGCAGTGTCCACTCATATGATATCCTTAATGCTAATAATTTTTATATTACAAAACATAAAGTCTCTATCTACATGGGATACTGTATTGCCTTTAAGTTTAATGCATTATGACCTTCTAGCGCATAAAGAACTGTTCCAGATAATATAATAGATATAATAGCTTTAAAAGTAAGGTGCAAGAATATTTAACAGGAAAAATGTTTCATAATATCAATGATTTTCTTGACACCAATGAACAGCAAAATAAATTATTATTATGTTTTATAAGTATTATTATTGTTAAAGCTATAGATCACCTTAAACAACATGTCCTTTTTCATGAATAAACACAAAATGGGATCTTTAGAACTGATGACAATGTTTACCAGAATGTTAATGTAGCCCCATGAGAAAGCGTGAAAATACTGAACAGTATGCAATTTGAGTGACTATTAATGTTTATGACGTCAGAAACATACAAAAATTAGTTAAAAAAAATGTTGGGCGGGTTGCATAAATTAAAAATTTCTGATCAATGCTACGGAGCTTCATTTGGATTTTGAGACAAACTAAAGTTATTTATGCCATCATTTTTTTTTTTTTTTTTTTGTAATATAAATTCTAATGTTTTCTTTTGGTTTATAACTGTGTTTTATTCTTTAATATTAAGTATATTTGTTTGTAATATACACACTAATTAATAAGCGTTGAAAAGCTTAGACACAGTTTTGCAATGCTTTAAATATTGTGGAATCAAAGATTATAACGTCACTTAACATTGATATTTCAACAATAAAAACGTTAGGGACGTAGGAAGAATTAGGATTAAATAGAAAAATCGTATATTTGTAACGATCAAGTTTAACATTTATTCCATTGTGATTCTAACGCTTGTGACGTCATTAAAGCTTTATCGTTAGATTGTCAACGTTTAGTGACGTCATAACCGTTATTTCTACAATATACTTAAAGCATTGCAAAACTGTGTATAAGCTTTTCAACGATTGTTTTTAGAGTGTATATGGCATGTTCTACACTGTATAAGTCATGGAACATAATAAAAAATTTAATACATGCAATACCTCCAATGTCAATGATACATTTAGCCTCATTCAATGTTTCGATGCTTAAAAGATTCATTTTAAATGCACAACAAGCCTTAAATGCGTCGATGTAACGTTTCTATAAGAAAAGACAATTTTTTATGTTAAATCATTTTATAATTAAGTTCTTTTTAACAATATATTAATAATAATTACAATAATTAATACCTAGTTATGTTTATGACGTTTATCCAAACGTAGTTTGATATATTGTATTACCTTAATTTTGCTGAGATAGTAAACACCATTGCATTCGTTACCAAGAACAGTAAACGTTTTCATAATATCTACAATATTAAAATTGTAAGTTAATTACAGGAGAATTAAGTGCTTGAGTAACTTATTTATAGGCTTTTCTAATTTCATATTAGTAAAAATAATAACGGGGAAGATTTTTTTACTTGTTTTTAGGAAAAAATTAAGATAGCATTACGGTATATACCATATGGTATGTTTGAAATATCGTTCATTTATGTTTATTTTTTAGGTCAAAATGGACAATCTGCTCTTTTGACCAACATTGAATTCTTCAAACATTTCTATGGATTAAAACATGTAAAGTATGCCTAATATTTCTCATTTAATTTTTTCTGAAATCAGTTTTCTCAAAAATAGCAAAAAACGTGTTTTTCATGTTCCCCATAAGCGTAATGTTAAATTAGGGGCTGGGGAACCATAGATTAAACTAACTTTATTTACGGCTTTTCCTACAAGCAGGATTGAAGAATTTTTTCAATTGTTATAAAAAAAACCGTTAAAAACCTCAAAATTACACGTGTTGTTATGGAAACAGGTTCCCAAAATTATTTCGTTGTTGATCCGTTGCTATGATTTTTTCTTATGGGTCGATCTTACTTGTAGTATAGAACGACCGTTAATATAGTTTGCATTACTATATATAGATTTCCCCGCCTTTCCATGTGATCTAAACCGATTATCCTCATTATATATTTATTTGTTTATAAAAATTTTACCTGATTCATTTGCTTTTGAGTGATGAGTCTAAAATAAATAAATTATATACTTATTCATAAAATATATATATATAAAAAATATACAAATTTATAGCAAAAGAAACTAAAAAAAGATATAAATTTCATATTAATAATTAAATCATCACAACATAATTAAAGTCAAGAAAAAGACAGAGCAAGTAGCAGTAAACACCTTTCTAATTTTCATACATTTTTTTTTTTTTTTTTTTTTTTTTTTTGCCATATTGTGTTATCGTGCTATACACCGTCTTAGTCCCAGTCAAGACATTGTCTTATCGACAGGTAAGGACTTTCCAATTAATGGAAAAGCACACACGGGCCGGTCACGGCCTAAGTACACAGCCCGGCATTCGCAATGACATGATAAAATATACAATATAAATATACAGTAAATATACAGTAAAATATAAATATGATGTGATAAAAATACGTAAAATCCTTTGAGTTCCAGTTCTAACCCAAACTCGCTGTACAGAATATTGTAAAATCAACGGAATGTTGCTAAAGTAAGCATTGACAATGACGCGATAAGCTATTTATTGTTTTCTATATTTAACATTGTATTCAAACTTACCACATCACATTTAGGACACATGGGTTTATTGCATTTAAAAGTATCAAAGGCAACATCAACCTGAAATTAATTTATAATCACCGTCTTTAACAATTATTGTATAATATTAAAGGAAATAGTACTTACTAAAATTTATGAATTTAAAACGAACAAATTTTTTTTTTTTTTTTTTTTTTTTTTACTTGCCATATTGTGTTATCGTGCTATACACCAATCCCAGTCCCAGTCAAGACATTGTCTTATCGACAGGTAAGGACTTTCCAATTAATGGAAAAGCCCACACGGGCCGGCCACGACTTAAGTACACAGCCCGGCATTCGCCATGACAGCCTAGAGAAACCGTGGAAACATCTAGGCAGGCTGGTCGGTGCAATCACATCAATCATGCACCTCCCGAATACTGTGCGTCGTCATGGAATACATGTAAACATGCATCATGCAACGTGTTGTGCTCTCACACTTCACTTACGCACCCAGCAGTGGCTCGAACCTATACTCGGTGAGGAGTACAGAGTTGCGAGTCAGCTGCCTTCACCACTCGGCCATACCAGAAGCATGTCTCCACAAATTTAGGCTCCTGCGTAACAGAGGGTATGAAAGGTTCAGAGAGGGTTTTGCTTACGTTTGGAGGCAGCATTGCGTGATGACTAAGATGACGCAAAAGCGTGTAGAAATTAGGAGGACCACTATCGTAGCACTACAATGCCTTTGTTCTCTCTGTGTCACGTCTTACAGTGACAGAAGGTAGCCAAGAAGGTGCAAGTGCCAATTTTAAATTTGATCTTCGCTTCAAGGAAAGGATCCCATGAAAAGTGTATTTATAAGGAAGAGGTAGAGTGTTATAGTAGAAATAATTGGAAGAAAGCGTGTGTTGCCTGTAGTTATGTACTGCCCATTCAACAGGGTGGTACATGCAAGAAACCACAAAACATTGAATGTGTAGACAGCCAACATCCAAGTATAACCTTGGATGCCTCGCTGACCAGTGCAACTCAGTAAAACATGCACGCACAATCCTATACCGAGAACCAAACACTCTACACCAAGCGGTGACTTTTCATGGAAAGTCCCTTTGCGGGTATTGAACGCTGGACTCCAGCATGGAAAACAAGCAAACTAGCCACTGCAACTTAGGGTCAGGTTAGCTGCGATAGGTTACTTCCATTTTTCACTAATTTGATTGGTCGGGTCGCGTGGTCATCACGCAACGTCACCTGTGAACTTAGGCAACACTTTCCTATCCTTTGTTAAAAACGAAGCCTCAATTTAATGGGAATTTACTTGTGTCCTTAACATTATTAAACATATATAAACATATACGTACCTCACAGGTAAAAGAAGCAGTAGAGTCACATCTGACATTGAAAATTTCCAGTTTTGAGTCAAACAATGCAAGTGCACATTTGCCAGATTTTCTTTTTGGCATGCCTTGTTGCCAAGCATTTTTGTCCACTTTTTCATTAGTACTGCACCATTGCCAAATTTTTCTTTCATTATGAAGCAATGCACTTACATATGTAAATTTCCCAGAGATTATATCTGTTTAAAATATGTAATTTCTAAGAAATTGGCTTTCGCGCAAATTGTCTGAATTTGGGATCCTAGAGGCTTGTTTAATTTTTTTTTAAATCCGTTTGAATTTTGCATATAATAATAACAATAAAAAAAATTGCATGAGAATAATAAGTTACGTAATTTTTATTTTAAATTATAATGCATAGAATATGATGTATTGAACAAATTGTGCTGAAATGAGCTAGCATAATTTTTTTTCTCTAGAAATACTTACTGGTTGTATGATTGTTTAGCAAATTTCGAGTACTTGGGGTTAGACTGAGCAACTTAGCACCAGCATTGCAACAAGTTTTAAAGGCGACACTAAAATTTGCCTAGAGAGAGAAAAGTAAATTTTGGAAATATCAAATACACTATAGTACTTTTTCAAATAATATCAGTATTTTGTTATTATAATTTGTAATTTGGTTTGTATTTCATAATTTCTGAACTAAAATCATTTACAAAATCCAACCAAGACCGAGGTTTCATCGGCTGGTTTACATTGTTATTTCACTTTATATTGTTGCTGTCTACTGTTGTTGGGCATTTCTTTGATGCATCTAAGTTTATATTAGTAGCTATATATATAAAAAATATATATATCTACCATTATAACAGATACGAAATACTTCTATTTTGGAAGGCCGCTGTGAACCTGTTTTCAACCTTTTCTTTCGATACACGTAAATACTTAAAATTTAACAAAACCAAATAAAAGAAGAAGTATAGTTTATAGGCGCAACAGTTTCGGTATTATATCGATGTTATAGTATAGGGACCGGATTTTTAGGTGAAAATTATGAGTACGCCTGCAAGTTTGATAGTTAGGCTTTTTGCTTCACAATCTACTGTGTGTTTATAAAAAATTGGTACTTCACTGCTACAAAGCAGGTGTAGCCGCCATTTTCACCTAAAAATCCGGTCTCTAGAATAGATATATATGTATCTTGACTTTTGTTATGGTACGCAAAATGTGTAAGTTGAGTGATATGTGCAGTAGGTTTGGAAATGACTTACACATTTTGCTTCCCATGACAGAAAAAAAAAAAAAAAAAAAATCACATATTGCTTACCATGGTATTTTAATCACATTTTATCCACACAAAAATGAGGTAAAATTAAATATTGCAAAAGTACTGTACTGTAAACTAAAAACTCGTTTGCTTCCCAATGAAAAAAAATCATTTCAAATAGGCTTTGTCCATTTCATTTGAAATGGACAACATTTCAAAAATGAAATGTTGTCAATTTCAAAGTGAAAAGTGAAGTGGCCAAATTCAAAATGAAGTGATCAAATTGAAAATGAAGTGGACAAACTGAAATGACGCTAGTCGAAGTTGACTTTTGAAATGTTTTTTTATTAGAGAGCCAAATTGACAACTATTTAAATATTTAAAGACAATTAAAAAAAATTAAAGCAAGATTAGCGTAAGTTTTTTTTTTTTTTTTTTTTTTTTTTTTAATTTACCTAGAAATTTAAAAATACACTTTTAATAGTATAATATATCAAAATTTATGTATATTTTTTTTTAATTTTGAAATTAAATAAATATAATTTTTGAGCAAAAATGTACAATTTTGGTCTCTAATCTAATGGTATTTTTCTACTTTTTAAAATTTGAATCATGTATCAAAAAACTTGTTATAACTTGTTGTTTCAGAATCTAAAGAGAAAATTCTGTGTAGTTGTGTTTTATGGGAGTTTCAGCAATATCAAATATGCAAATTATCGGGTTACGTCACAGTTGAAAAAAAAATTTTGAAAAATCGGTTCACTACAAAATATGTTTTTTGAACTTCTCTATGCATGGGATGAATTTTGGTATATAGAAAAAAATTTTTTTTTTTCGAAACATTCGTTTGGACTTAGCCGCATATTGGACTACAGTCTCTCTAGCGGCTAAGTCCAAACGAATGTTTCGAAAAAAAAAAGTTTTTTTTCTATATACTAAAATTCATCCCATGCATAGAGGAGTTCAAAAAACATATTTTGTAGTGAACCAATTTTTCAATTTTTTTCAACTGTGACGTCACCCGATTATTTGCATATTTTGATATCGCTGAAACTCCCGTTAAACACAAATACACAGAATTTTTTCTTCAAATACTAAAACTAAAAGTTATAACGATTTCATTGATATAAAACTCAATGTTTAAAAAGTAGAGAGATACCATTAGATTTGGGACCAAACTTGACTTTTTTTCTCAAAAGGTAAATTTATTTCATGAAGTCAGAATTCGTAAAAAATTCTGAAACAATTTTAACGCTCACAAAACGTGTATATGAACCATAAATAACCATCGAAAATCATAAAAATTAAAAAAAAATCATTCGCGTGAAAGTTACGGGGATTTACTTTTGGTAAAAAATAAAGATTTTTTCCGTTTTCATTTTTTTTTTACAAAAATTTATGACACGTGTCACACGTGGCACTAATATGAATCAAAAGTATGATTACATTACTCTAACAATTTTTTTTTTTCAAGAGTCTGTGTTTAATAGTTATTGATTTATGTGCCCTCCAACATAGCTTCGGGCTCTCGTAACACGCACATAGATTGTTCCAATATGCGGAAGGTTTAAATTTCGCGGTACAAAACCAACGCGGCCAATCACGGCCGGACGACGCGCGCGCCACTGCCGGCTGCCGCTCCGCTCGTTGCCGGTTTCCGGTTGCCGCTGGTGTTGTTTTGTTGTTAGAATGATGTGTGCTGGTTGTGTGTGAGTTTTTGTTCGTAATTTGTTAAATTTTATACGAAAATACTGCAGCCAGGATTCTCAAATCACAGGTAAACTTCGACTGTATTATGATTGATATTGTTAGTGAAAAAAAGTTGTTAAAGATCATTTAATTTTTGTTTTGAGTACAAGTACATCGAAGCGTGGACCGTTGCATTCTGGCCGGGGTACGACTTTTTTTTATGATCGCGTTTGAATGCAGATTATTGCATGGTAAATACTGCAGCGTCCACACAAATAATACAGGTAAACCCATAACTTTATTATTATTCACGTTTCTTATAAATTTGAGCTGTAAAAGATGTAGATTTATGTTTATTTTGGCTATGGGGACGCACCAGTTGAACCTATATGGTAAGACTTTTTTCCAACGGTCACTTTTGTGAGTGCGGCAGGTGCAGGATTACATAAGGATTTATTTTTAAAACGTTATTTATTAAAATAAAGTAAATTAATAATATATAGGTAATAATACCTATCTCTTTTAAAGAAGGTTATCGGTTTATTAGCGCGTGGGGAGACGCAAGGAAAGCTAAGGGTATATACCCTAATTTAACATTACGTTTATGGGAAAAAACACATTTTTTGCAATTTTTGAGAAAATTTCTCAAATGATTTGGGAAAAATTTAAATGAGAAACACTAGACATACTTTTATGTACTTTAAGCCATTTTCATTTTTAAGCATGGATTTAAACCGATAACCTCCAATAATAAAATGGAACGTTTTTTTTTTTTTTTTTTTTTTTTTTTTTTTTTTTTTTTTTTTTGAAAAAATTGCAAATTAAAATTTAATTTAAAATTTATGCATGGTTTCCATAATAATAATTCATGGCGATTAAATTAATATGTTCTAAACGATAAAGCATTTATTTGTTTAAAATATTATATTATAATGTGTTTTAGGTGACGGGCATATCATCAGAAGTCACCATTCTAATTTGACGTAACAACTTGCCACTGGTAATGGCCACATCAAAACTGCATGACGTTAGGTGATATTAATGGTTGTGAAGAAATACCCTAAAGTGACTGTACGGCACTACTTATGACTGCTGCCTGTGACTGAAGGACTACATTGAAATATAATGTTATGTATTTCAGGTGATATTGAAGTTATCGAGGGCCAACGTTATGATGATACGGCTCTACTAATGACTGCTGCCTATGACTGGAGGACTACATGGAAATATCATGTTATGTATTTCAGGTGATATGGGTGCTATCGAGGGCCAACGTTATGATGATACGGCTCTACTAATGACTGCTGCCTATGACTTTAGGACTACATGGAAATATTACCATATGTATTTCAGGTGGTATTGAAGTTATCGAGGGCCAACGTAATGATGGTACGACACTACTTATGACTGCTGCCTGTGACTGGAGGACTACATGGAAATAGTACCATATGTATTTCAGGTGGTATTGAAGTTATCGAGGGCCAACGTTATGATGATACGGCTCTACTTATGACTGCTGCCTATGACTGGAGGACCACATTGCAATATCATGCTATGTATTTCAGGTGATATGGGTGCTATCGAGGGCCAACGTTATGATGATACGGCTCTACTTATGACTGCTGCCTGTGACTGGAGGACCACATTGCAATATCATGCTATGTATTTCAGGTGATATGGGTGCTATCGAGGGCCAACGTTATGATGATACGGCTCTACTTATGACTGCTGCCTATGACTGGAGGACCACATTGCAATATCATGCTATGTATTTCAGGTGATATGGGTGCTATCGAGGGCCAACGTTATGATGATACGGCTCTACTAATGACTGCTGCCTATGACTGGAGGACTACATTGCAATATCATGCTATGTATTTCAGGTGATATGGGTGCTATCGAGGGCCAACGTTATGATGATACGGCTCTACTTATGACTGCTGCCTATGACTGGAGGACCACATTGCAATATCATGCTATGTATTTCAGGTGATATGGGTGCTATCGAGGGCCAACGTTATGATGATACGGCTCTACTAATGACTGCTGCCTATGACTGGAGGACTACATGGAAATATTACCATATGTATTTCAGGTGATATTGAAGTTATCGAGGGCCAACGTTATGATGATACGGCTCTACTAATGACTGCTGCCTATGACTGGAGGACTACATTGCAATATCATGCTATGTATTTCAGGTGATATGGGTGCTATCGAGGGCCAACGTTATGATGATACGGCTCTACTTATGACTGCTGCCTATGACTGGAGGACCACATTGCAATATCATGCTATGTATTTCAGGTGATATGGGTGCTATCGAGGGCCAACGTTATGATGATACGGCTCTACTGATGACTGCTGCCTATGACTGGAGGACCACATTGCAATATCATGTTATGTATTTCAGGTGGTATTGAAGTTATCGAGGGCCAACGTAATGATCGTACGACACTACTTATGACTGCTGCCTATGACTGGAGGACTACATTGCAATATCATGCTATGTATTTCAGGTGATATGGGTGCTATCGAGGGCCAACGTTATGATGATACGGCTCTACTTATGACTGCTGCCTGTGACTGAAGGACTACATTGCATTATCATGCTATGTATTTCAGGTGATATGGGTGCTATCGAGGGCCAACGTTATGATGATACGGCTCTACTAATGACTGCTGCCTATGACTGGAGGACCACATTGCAATATCATGTTATGTATTTCAGGTGGTATTGAAGTTATCGAGGGCCAACGTAATGATCGTACGACACTACTTATGACTGCTGCCTATGACTGGAGGACTACATGGAAATATCATGTTATGTATTTCAGGTGATATTGCGGATATCGAGAACTAACATACTTGACGGTACGACAGTAATGACTATGGAAGTAATAAGATCCAGTATTCACTACACTTACATAATAAATGTGTTCTGATTCTTTTATTATTATTATAAAGTTTTTTTTGTCTGCAGAAAAGGAGAGTGCAACTATTTAATTGCAATAATTTTAATAATATTATGTTGCAGATATCAGGTAGCCAGCAAATCCTGACCCAATTGTATTTTGGATTAAAAGTCAATTTTCCGTGAAAACAATTGATTTTAGATCCAAAATACAATTCATTTAGGCCACTTCAATTTTGTCCATTTGGACATGTGTCCAATTCATTTCCCACAAAAAACATTTCAATTTGTCCACTTCAATTTTGTCCATTTGGACATGTGTCCAATTCATTTCCCACAAAAAACATTTCAATTTGAATTGGATACACTTCAAATTGAATGGTTTTTTGTTTCAAAAAACACTTGCTTTTTCTCGAAAAAGCAAGTGTTTTTTTTTTAATAAAATGAAATGATTTTTTTTCATTGGGTTTAGTAAATTATACAAATTTTTAAGTTTCTGAATAGCAATTTTCTTAATGATTTTGCAGCTATTGCAGCTATGTAAAAATAACAGTACGTATTAGTCTATGTACTGTACATTATACTTTATTTAAAAAAAATATCCTATATAATTTAAGAATAAAAATTTCTTATTGAAATATAAATAAACTAATGAAGAAAATAAAATGAAATTTGTTTCTCACGTCATTCACACACACACACACACACACACATATACACACACACATATATATATAATATATATATATATATATATATATATATATATATATATATATATATATATATATATATATATATATATATATATATATATATATATATGTAAGCATTTCATAGTTTTTATATGCACTGAATTTAACAATTCCATATTCTAAGAATAAAATTCTAAAGTACTATAACATTGACAATATTTAAAGCGTCACTCATATTATATTTCCTATCGAATCGAAGTATTTCAATTTAGGTGATTGTTAGTATACCTTATCAATAATATATTAATGCTTTGTATAATATAATACAAATATATAACACAACATTTAAAAAAAAAAGGGGGGGGAGATTTTTTTCCATTGAGAATTTGAAAAAAGAGGACGGAAGTATAAAAGTGTATACCTGTATATATATTTTATATATATATATATATATATATATATATATATATATATATATATATATATATATATATATAATAATAATAATAATAATAATAAACACATATTTATGTTATACTCCGCAAACATTATATAAGTCATTAGTCATTACCAACCGAAAAGATACAAAATAGTTTAAATCCATCCATTGTATGAACTGCATGGAAAAAAAATTGCACAACAGAACTATATAGACTGAATTGCAACACTGAAGGTGGCAGTTACTCATGTCATTTTGTAATAGCAATTAAGTTATTTTAAAAACTATACTCACAGGTTTTTACATATTTACTGTACTAATACGATTTGATGCATATAACAATAAGAGAGCAGGTGTTCAATGCTGCACTTCTCTACGTTTTACTTGACTTTTATATCAAAGCACATGAAAATTTGCTTGCCCATGACCATTTGTTTCTTCTCTCTAGTTTACATGATGTTTATTCATCTAACTCATCTTAGAGTTAACTCGTTTTCTATCTTGACCAATGGAGGTTATCGGTTTAAAAAATTGTTAAAAATTTTCTATGGCTTAAAACACGTAAAAGTATGTCTAGTATTTCTCATTTAAATTTCTCCAAAATCGGTGGAGTAATTTTCTCAAAAATCGCAAAAAACGTGTTTTTCTCCATAAGCGTAATGTTAAATTAGGGGACCCTTAGCTTTCCCCGCAGCACCCCGCGCGCTGAACCGATAACGTCCATTTGATCATAACAACATTAAAGAAAACCCCAGCAAAAAGTGCAGAAGTAAACACCTCTCTTATTGTTATATATTATGCATCAACTCGTAACGGTACGGTAAAAAAAATACGTAAAATACTTTGAGTCCCAGTTTTAACCAAACTATCTGCAAATGATGTATGAAACATTACTGTATTTAATATAATTATAGTCAGACTGCAATTATCGACAAAAACGGAAACTTTTTGCGCTTTTTTGTTTTTGTTTAATTGATTTTTCCCCAAAATACTTCCCTATATGTGCACAAAGTCACAATTTGTTCATAATAATAATAATAATAATAGTTCTTTATTGGGTTTAAAATGAGAAAGTACATTATATATATATATAAAAAAAAAAGACAAAAATAAAGTAAATGTAACCCAACGGGTGATGAGAAAAAGGCAAAATGCCTCTACACTGTAAGTGATCTCACACCTTTAGAATATTTAGAATATTTAATCTTTTAACTTACTTTAAAATTACTTGCAAGAAAATGTTTATGATATCCTGATATAAAAACCATTTCACGTAATCTGAGAGTTATTGGAACATCTGAAATATATATTATTAAGTATAATACTAGACTGCAAATGAAGTATATATTTTAATGAAGGCATACTTAACACCTTTTTTAGTATGAAATACTATTAAAATAATAATTACCATACCATAATTATCCATAAACACGTTGTTTTTTTTATTAATTTTTCCATTGTTTAAAACATCTGAACATTACCTGCTTACTACGTTTATATATATATATAGAAATATATATATATACATATATATATATATATATATATATATATATATATATATATATATATATATGGTTGATCTTTGTTATTTCTTCGTTTAGAAATATAAATTTGATAGGGAGGAATGAAAATTCACAAAAAAAAAAAAAAAAAAAAAACTTCCACGTTCAACATGGAACAAAAAACAAGATCAACCAAAGAATGTGCCTTTTTTTTTTTAAGCAGCCAATCATTGTTAAAGAGCCTTACTATTCTTTACAGATAAAACTCAAATCAAAATGTTCTTTTTAATTTTTAAGGCATTTTAGTTATTGCTCTATTATCATAAATAATAGAAATCTAAGTTCATAATGCCTTGTAACTTATGTTTGCCTAACATGTGATATTGATATAGTAAGTAATTTCTAACTTTGAAACACATAACCAATATTTTAAAACAAACAGCAACAACATATTATACTTAATGTAGGAAAACAATTTAAATAACTCACCCCAAATATTAAAAGCCTAAAAATGCAAAGAAAGAAATAAGTATTCTATTATTTTTGTAACTTAAAAAACATAATTTAATTTTAAGTCCATTGGTAAAACGTTCAACTTTGCTAATTTACAGACACAAATGAATGAATGAATGAATGAATGAATGAATGAATGAATGAATGAATGAATGAATGAATGAATGAATGAATGAATGAATGAATGAATGAATGAATGAATGAATGAATGAATGAATGAATGAATGAATGAATGAATGAATGAATGAATGAATGAATGAATGAATGAATGAATGAATGAATGAATGAATGAATGAATGAATGAATGAATGAATGAATGAATGAATGAATGAATGAATGAATGAATGAATGAATGAATGAATGAATGAATGAATGAATGAATGAATGAATGAATGAATGAATGAATGAATGAATGAATGAATGAATGAATGAATGAATGAATGAATGAATGAATGAATGAATGAATGAATGAATGAATGAATGAATGAATGAATGAATGAATGAAGTTTGCTAGAACATTTCTATTAATATTTGTTCATCATTACAACATAATTTATACAACATTGCATAAATACTATTATATTACTTTGTACCAGAAAAATTTTGCTGAACAGCATAAACATGTATGTTCAGTATGTTGCTAAAATTGAGCAACATTTGTGATTTAATGATCACATAAATGTATAGCATAGATTACATTAATTTTTCTTTACTTGTATTCTGTACCTTATTTTTGCATGTTGGACATCTTAAAACTTTGGTAAAATTGATATTGGTCCATATATTTTCATGCTGAAACAATTTTAAAAAAATATTAATATCAGTAAATTATATTTTTTTCTTTATTTAAAAAAACTTCTTGGCTTGATTTAAGTAATTGCTTCAGCCAGAAAAAAACAAACATTGATAGATAGATAGATAGATAGATAGATAGATAGATAGATAGATAGATAGATAGATAGATAGATAGATAGATAGATAGATAGATAGATAGATAGATAGATAGATAGATAGATAGATAGATAGATAGATAGATAGATAGATAGATAGATAGATAGATAGATAGATAGATAGATAGATAGATAGATAGATAGATAGATAGATAGATAGATAGATAGATAGATAGATAGATAGATAGATAGATAGATAGATAGATAGATAGATAGATAGATAGATAGATAGATAGATAGATAGATAGATAGATAGATAGATAGATAGATAGATAGATAGATAGATAGATAGATAGATAGATAGATAGATAGATAGATAGATAGATAGATAGATAGATAGATAGATAGATAGATAGATAGATAGATAGATAGATAGATAGATAGATAGATAGATAGATAGATAGATAGATAGATAGATAGATAGATAGATAGATAGATAGATAGATAGATAGATAGATAGATAGATAGATAGATAGATAGATAGATAGATAGATAGATAGATAGATAGATAGATAGATAGATAGATAGATAGATAGATAGATAGATAGATAGATAGATAGATAGATAGATAGATAGATAGATATGATAGATATGATAGATATGATAGATAGAGTGAAAGTTAGATAGAGAGAGGATTACATTTTATTTTTACTTGATACAATTCATGATACACATTTACTGTTCGCAGCAACAACAATATATATATTTATAAAACAACAACATTATAATGCAAATTACCGGATTTGTTCCACTTAGCTGTGATATGTAGTGCTGAAATTGTTTAAAATGTAATATTATAATAATGAAAATTTTATTTTTTTTATGAAAAACCAAATAAAGTAAATAAAAAAATGAAACGTTTGGGTGGGTGGACCAGACACTTTTCAGGCACCTCGGACCAGACTTTTTACTTGGGACTTTTCAGGACCAGACACCTTCGTAATTTCCTTTTTTTTTTTTTCCTTTTTTTTTTTTTTTAATAATATATTTTATAATAAAAACGTATATATATTTAATAAGGCTGATTGCATTGTACAAATTATTGACTAATAAAGAAACAATTGTTTTGAGGCTGGCTATAAGCTATTTCTATTTACTTCCGCTTCCGTTTCTATTTACTGCACATGCGCAGTATGGAGAAAAGGAAACGGATGGGACCGAAGTTGCTTATTATAGTCGGCATCAAAAACTCTTATGGTCCCGCCATTTCTCGCCTCACTTCTATCCCGGCAAACACCCTTATGTAAAATACTCTAAAATTGCGTATAACATTCGGTATACCTGTAGTTGGAAACATATGGTTTGCAACAAATAACCAAACAATTGAAATAGGAATAATTTAATACATAAAATTATAACTAATGATATAAAATTAATAATAATGTTAATTATAATTACTAATAAATACAAATAATTATAAAAATTAAAATAATAACAGAATTAAAATTGTTATAATTAGAATAAATTTTCTTGCGATGGCTACAAAAATGTATTTTAAATATTCATGTTTATCTTACAAATAAAAAGTATATACCAGCTTAAGGATTGTATATAGATGGCTAGTATCTCAAAATCTAAAAACAGAACTTAATCCAAATTTTGTGATCCCATTTGAAAGTTAATACAGCTACCTATGATCAAATTTTCAGAACCCGTGACCATCAGATAAGAGAGAAATTAATTATTCAAATTAACATGGGCTCTTATCGGAATAAAACTTCAAAAAATCATATAATTAAAAATCTAGCATGGTGACCCCCCAAAATTTTTACATTTTTGAAGGTACCTAATTCTAATATATTACTGTACAGAATTTCAGATTTTTCTGTCTTTACAACTTTTTAGTCAAATCCCGCAGTAGCTGATTTCCCGCCTTAAGGTAATATATTGTTAATAATAATTTAAATTACCGGATTTGATCCACTCAGATGTGATATTTGGTTCTGAAATTTGTTTAAGTTTACATGTATAAAACTCATGCATAATTTAGTGTTCATACATATATAGAATAATAATAAAAAAAACAAGTATAACTAATCACACGATGCGTAAATTTGACACGCATCCACCGTAAAAACAAAGTTAAAACAATGTTAACAAATGGATCTGTTCACATTGTTTTTTTTTTTTTTAATATTATAGGAATAGACCAGAGAAAAACATAAGTATTTATATCACAAAACACTTGATGGGATTTACAGAAATAACATTAGTTTGTCTCAAAACCGAACAGTAGCCCCGTAGCAGTGATCAGAAAATTCGTTTTATGCAACCTGCATAACATTTTCATACTAATTTTTGCATGTTTCTGACGTCATAAACATGAATTTTCACGCAAATTGCATACTTTACAGTTTCTTCACGCTCTCTCGTGGGGCTACATTAACTTTCTGGTTAAAATTGTCATCAGTTTTGAAGATCCCATTTCGTGTTTATTCATTAAAAAGCACGTGTTGTTTTATGTGGTCTATGGCTTTATACATTTGAACGACTTTATTTGTTTATTCTCTGTTCCAACTTTGTTTATCCGTTTATTTGTTTATCTTACTTACATCGGGCTCATAATAAAAATCATTTCTTGCTATGCATTCCAATAACCCTAAAAGCTGAAAATTAATGTTTTTATTATTAATTTATTATTTTAATAACTGCGAACAATTTAATAATATTAATATTTAGAATGTGTGTTATTCAATAAAACTATATAGGTTGTAAGAATTTATGTTACTTAAAGGCATCGAACACCTTGAACAAAAAAACTTGCCTAATATCCTAATATACCCGAGTGATAAAAAAGCACCCAAATAACACCCAAATCATGCCCAAATAACGCAAACCAAACCAAATAACACCCAAATAACACCCAAGTCAACCCAAATAATAAAATGCTGTTTTTCGTGTCTTTACCAAATACAACCCAAATATTTGCCAAATAATTTTGCTTGCCAAATGTAACCCAAATACCACCCAAATTTTTATAAATAAAAGTTCGTTAAAATAACTGTTTTCTCCCTCAGAGACTTCTATCACATTTTCTAGAATAGCGTCAGTATAGAGTTTGAGTTTGTAGTGAGAAGACGCGTACCCACGTAAAGATGAGTTTTTTATTATAATTATTGTGTTTAATCATCGATTTTGATTCACCATGCACGGTTCGAAAAGACGGCGCGGAGAGACTACATGGAAATGATTAACGCAACAGATCACGGGAAGTAAAAATATTTATAGTAATGTACAATTAAGAATGCTGTACTTTGTTTAAAAATCAAAATGTCTTCATTTCAGAGCGAGAACACGCGCGAGGAAAGAGATATGTACATCACCTGCGATGCATCAATGCTGTAGTAAATATAATTAATATTTAAGGTAACTCAGTTTTGTTTCAATAGTTATTGATTAAAATTTATATATTTTATTCAATTTTTGCATGCATTATGTTTCCATATACAGAGTATTGTGTATTATTGCATTTAATTGCTTTAAATTATTGTTTTTGTGTTTACATACTGTATACAAAATATAATCAGTTATAATAGATAAATTTGCTTGTATGTTTTATTGGTTATTATTAATAAATTACGTTTAATATCATTTCACTATATTATTAATAAGAAAGAAATGGCAACGATGTATTTTTTTTTCTAGAATGCCAGAGAAACAAGAAAAGGTGCCGGTTAAATTGTTTTATTTGGGTGTTATTTGGCTATCATTTGGGTCATATTTGGTAAATATTTGGGTTGTATTTGGAAATTATTTGGCTTATATTTGTGTTATATTTGGGTTATATTTGGCAATAATTTGGTTTATATTTGTGTAATATTTGGGTTATATTTGGCAATAATTTGGTTTATATTTGTGTAATATTTGGGTTATGTTTGGCTATTATTTGGTTCATATTTGGGTTGTATTTGGTTAAAATTTAAACCCAAATAATGTCCCCTTTTGGCAATGATTTGGTTTTCATATTTGGGCAACATTTGGGTGTTGTTTGGGTGTTATTTTATCACTCGGGTACATAAAGAACAACGTTAATTTGATCGTTAATTTGATAATTCTTTGCGTGAATAAAAATCTATTTTTGGACTATTTGTTTGTATTCTTTTCAAACGTAATTTATTGTTGTGTAGTTTTATACGCATAATTAACACATTTAAAAGTTAATGAATATAAATTAGGGAGTTAAGGGAGTGTAGATTGCAGCACGGTATTTATACTAGGAGAACATTAGGTGTTATCCAATATGGCCTAATTTTTCTTAGATGAAAATTTTAATGTGCTGTGATCTACGATCCCCTACCTATGAATATCTAAACAGGATCGGAAGCTCTTGTTTAAAAAACAGATCTTAAAGCCTAAACGGAAAACATAAATTTAATAAATTATTCCGATACATATCAATAACTCTTTAGTACTAAACAAAAACTCTCTTGCAAAAAGTTTAAAGAGTAACTCGTTAGTACAAACGCAGTTTCTTTAGCGGTAAATAGTTAACTCTTTAGATTATAAAAAGCTTAGTATGTATCTAAAGAAATTATTATGATAAAAGTCTAAATAGTAACTCTTTAGATACTTTTTTCCGTGTAGGACAGCGGTCCTTTCTTAAGCCCGACGCAGCCGTCAGTCGGTCTTTTTGCGACAAGGACCGTTAGAGTGCGCTAGAGTTAGGATTGGTTTAACTTTTTGCGCTAAGCCAATCGGGAGCCAGCGATAGTTGTCGCACGGTTATCGCTCAGGCAGCGATTGACTAGTAACGGAACAACGGTTTTGAGGCCGACTATAAGCGATTTTGATCACATCCGCTTCCGTTTCTCCTACTACGCATGCGCAGTAAGACGAAACGGAAGCGGATATGAGCGAAATTGCTTATAGTCGGCTTCAAAACAGTTGTTCCTTTATCAGTCAATTGACGGCTGCTTCGGCCTTTAGCGATTTTCTTAGCGCAGGGTTAAAGTTTGGACCATGCTAACTTTATAAACGCTATCGCAGGGGTGGGATAAGAATTGAGAAAAAAAAATGACCACTGCCTCGAGCTTTAATGATAAAATGGAAATTTTTGCATCAACAATGCAAGAATACAATATTAAGTATACAAGTGGCACGGCGATCTAGGGGAAAATTTAACACTTTCCCCTATATTGCAGCGCCACTTACATTTTGCACGTTTATTGTTGCGTAATGAAAATTTGAACAACATTATTAAATAAACGTTTATAAGATAAGGCAAATATATAGAAGCTCTCCACAGTGCCCCTGCCTGTACGTAACATAGTAACCATAAAATATATCAATAATATAATTTATAATAATTTGCTATTAACTTACCAAAATTATTAAATAATATTTAAATTTTTGCATTTTAACCTGATTTTGATTAAATACAATTCTACAGTGGAAAACTTATAAATGACAGCGTATCAATATTGCAGGAAGTGATTTTATTGAATAAAGGCATATTAAATTTTTTGTATTTAAAAATATACTGTTTATATATTCTTATTGTTCAAAATATCTATGTACTTTCCGGTAGAAAAAATTATACAAAAAAAATATTAGCTATTTGTTTCAGAATTCAAAATTGCACCGGGAATGATTGAACTATATGGTAATACCTATGAGACCAAACTCCACTTACACGAGAGCCGTAAACTTTACTTGATTTACATTAGTTGTTATGGCTCTAAAAACACAGGCATGCAAACAATCGATAAACGTAAAATTCACCGGAAGTGCTTTTTCGCGCTTTGGATTACCTATATATTTAATACAAATACCTTACGTCACTTCATATTTGAGACGTGTATTTGACTTTTACTTACAATTTCTTTCACAGTAATAAATTTCCCTTCATACGTTTTATTAGATGAAAATTAATATATTTATTTTAGAACGAGTCAAAATGTATCAAAAATGTTTGATTCAAGAAAAAATCACATTTTTTGCTTGTATAAAAACTTGACTTCCGGCGCAAATGCTAGACAGGTGAGACGGTTCGTCTGGTAGCTCGGTACGTGCCTGGCGAGAGTGTCCGAATGACATGAGGCGCCTTCTAATTTTATAAGTAAGTCAAATTCTTGCACAAGCAAAATACATAAAATTTTCCTCAAGAAGCATTTTTGATACTTTTTTATATGCAGACAAATATAAAAAATAATTTTCAACTATAAAAAAGTACTTAAAAAATTTATTTTTTAATAATTAATGTATTTCTTAATACACGTCTCGAATATGCAGTGACGCCGTATGATCATATGTTAATAACAAAGGAAAAAGTTCTGATCACTGGCTCAATTTTGTGTGTAGTTTACAGAACGAAATAACCTATAGCTCGTTCTGCAAAGTCAGACTTCCGGCGCAACTTTTGTGTCGATATGTTCCTTTGTTATAACAGCTGATTATGACTTCGTTACCTGTTTACTACGTTTATACATATGGTCGATCATTGTTATTTCTTCGTTTAGAACTTTGAACTTGATAAGAATGAAAGAAACTCCACACAAAAAAGTTCCATGCTCTTCATGTGACTCAATTTTTGTCAATTTTGTTAGCTCAAAAAACAAGATCAACCAATGAATGTGTCGTATTTTGTTGGTCAGCCAATCACTGTTGTTGAGATTCACTTTACTTTACAGAACAAGCTTTGGTGTACCTAGTAGGTGTACCTACCTTGTAAATATGTTGATAAAGTGTTCCGTTCACTTCTGATATCTGGTGGCAATGTTTAAAACTAAAAGTACTGCTGAAAAAGTTGCATACCTTTTAGGAGGCGACCTTAAATATATAATTATCTTTGTTGATGTAAAAAAAAAAAAAAAATAGTGTATATATATATATATATATATATATATATATATATATATATATATATATATATATATATATATATATATATATATATAATTGTAAAGCTAGCTAGGTTACTGGCTGATATCTGACAAACTGAACGGCTGCGAAATATAAAATTAATTAACATAAATTAACGATCTAACTAAAATTTTAGTTATGTAACACATGAAAATACCAAGTTATTTTACTTTAAAATAAATGTTGAATTTCAAATTTAAGCTCCAATTTTTAAGTCAAATAGAAAACTTTCTTAAAATTAAAAAAAAAAAAAAAAAAAATCTTCTTACAGGACTTTTTTTTAATTATTATTTATTTATTTATTTTCATTTGAATATTGTACATAGTATTTGTTGTGTTAGATATAAATAACGTAGAAAAATTATTATGAAAATAAAGATTTTCCTAATTTGACTATTTCCACATCCATTCGGTCACATTCTTTGTTAACTGAAACGAATATCTTGATATTTTAATTATTTATTTTGACAACTATTTTATATAAAATCATTACACATTATGAAATTTATGGAGCTGCAATCTAAATAATTTAAGTTGCAATCTCTAGATAAATCTTAGTCATCTATTTATTATTATATATTATTAATTGTTCTTTTCTTTCTTCTTCTGTAACACCAACACCGGAATCCTACTTAATTCAAGGTGAAGGTGAGAATAATCCAGTACCGATTATGTTAGAAACTGCAGATGGTATTTATTTATTTATTCATTTATTTATTTTTTTATTTATTTATTTATTTATTTATTTATTTATTTATTTATTTATTTATTTATTTATTTATTTATTTATTTATTTATTTATTTATTTATTTATTTATTTATTTATTTATTTATTTAATTGTTTGTTTTGTTTGTTTGTTTCATCCAAAAACAGGCTAACGCCCAATATATTGGAGGTACACACAGTACATTAATTATAATAATCATATAGATCGGTTGCACTCATATTTAAGAGCTGCCATTTTGTTGGTCAGGAATGCATAGGCCAGCATAGGAAAAACGTTATTTTTATTTTTTTTAACAGCTAAAGAAGCTTCAAACCTCAATCAAAGCCATATTTCTAGCTCCTAATAAGCTCGAAAAAAATGACAAAAATTTTTTCAGTTAAAATAAACCCTTTTTATGTGAAAAATTAGAAGAAATTATGTTTCCCCTATGCTGGACAATGCATTAGGCACCACAAACATGGCGACAAAGCGCAAGGATGTGCAAGGGGTCTATAGTTATTTAAGACTGCAACATAAAAGTTTTAAGAGTTATATCATGCAGAGTAAAATTATTTATTATTAGTTTTTCATTTTAAGACATTTTATTTTAAACTATCATGCATCGATTTTTTAACCTTTTTTTTATTATCATTTTATTGGTATTACTATTATTATTATTATTATTTTTTGCTTGCTATATTGTGTTATCGTGCTACACCAACCCCAGTTCCAGTCAAGACATTGTCTTATCGACAGGTAAAGACTTTCCAATCAATGGAAAAGCACACACGGCCCAGCCACAACCTGTTGGTGTCTAATTCATGTATAATAAAGTATGGTAATTATCAATCTAGTATTCTAAATGATAAAAAGGTAAATTGACAAGGGCTTTAATACCAAAGCAAAATCACTGTA
Source organism: Ecdyonurus torrentis (assembly GCA_949318235.1). Taxonomy (NCBI): domain Eukaryota; kingdom Metazoa; phylum Arthropoda; class Insecta; order Ephemeroptera; family Heptageniidae; genus Ecdyonurus; species Ecdyonurus torrentis. The sequence goes on from OX439135.1 coordinate 1,994,880, forward strand.
AAATACAGCGCAAAGTTGATGATTTGAAAGTCTTTTTATGTTTTTTTCTCTTGTGTTTAGACTTGAAAATATCCGACCACGGTGGTGGGGTTGTTACCCTTAGTTGAAGCCGACATGGACTGAAGAGCTTCTAACTGCAAGTTTAATAGTTCCATACGTACTTGATGTTCTGACGTTCTCATGGCGAGCTGTTCCCGGTATAACCTGAGTTCTTCTTTAGCTACCTGCAGTCGAGTCTGGAACATCAATCAATCAATTAGTCAATCAATCAATCAATCAAAAAATGCGCATTTCATTGAATAACCAAATTTGATTTTCTTTTTAGGAGCAGATAACAGGGTTTACGAATAGCATTAGATCTTTTTAAAATTAAAGATATTATTAAAACTTTTTTCGGACCATTTTTTTTTTTTTTTTTTTTTTTTTTAAATTTAATAAATTTTATTTATAAATTATAGTGTTAGTTTTGCTTGAAATAAATAATGTACACTCCCCCGAGATAAATCTGACTGATCGCGTTAAAGTCTCCTCATATATTTAACATTGGAGACATGAACGCTGCGGTCAGATTTATCTCGGGGGAGTGTACAAAAAATTATTGTGAAAATATAGTTCTTCTTTTAACGATTTCCGGTCCAAGTCGGTCACGTTCTATGTTAATTATTTTCAGTTTAAAAATGTTGCTGAATGTTTATATCCATACAAACACGATCGTGTTATTTTTAAATAATTCTTAACTTTTCCCCCCAATCTCCAGCTCAACAATGCAACAAATTTGAATATCGAAAGGTAATAG
>OX439135.1:2005675-2237901 GCA_949318235.1 Ecdyonurus torrentis
TATAAGTATTTTTATACCGGCAAAATGTATTATTTTTCCATACCTTACCAGAGCCCATATGGTATTTAGTGCTCACATATGGCATCGACTTTTATATGAATGCAAACGCCCTATATATAGAGTGTGTACATGAAACAGCGTGGGAATGCGCTTTGACGCCATACTGAAGTAAGGAATAAGGAATAACATTGCTTAGCAAAGAATAAACATCGTCTTTGGTAATTTTCTATGACGAGGATTAGCATTTTTTTTTTTAACATTTATTTTCTTGTATGTATACAGTATAATATTATACTTGAAAATGCAAGTGGTATAAATATAATATTTTACAATTCAAAAACTATGATACTATATATAATATGTAGGTACCGAAACGAAATGAATAACTTTCAATTTTAGTAATGCATTTCATTTCAGTGTATAGTTGTGAAATTTTATGATTTCGTTGCGGTACATACAATGTTTTTCTTATGAGAAAAATACACGCGTTAAATTGGAATATGGTAAAATATTATTAATAAACAATCATGTGTAGAAATGGAGAGCATAGATTAAGTAATTAATGCTGTTTTTATATCATATTATATATATAACATTAATATATGATGCAAAATTTGGAACAACATAATTATGCTGTAAAAAGACAATAATATTTATGCTTTGTAAGTTTTAACATATCTATTATTCAAATTTAAAAAAAAATTATTTCATTTCTCTCTCCTATACAATCAGTATACAAATACAATGCATCTGTCAAGGTTAACATCTACAAAACATACACATTTGTAGAAACAATCGTCAAACTTACTAAAAAATGGCATTTTTAAAATCACCACCTTATATAGAAACAATATAATTATTCATACATATATAATGATAACTCGCATATTCTAAGTTTTTCTTTTTTTTTTCTTCTTCTTATTATTTTTTTAATTTTTTAATTTAATGTTGTATATGGAATAATTTGTGCTGTATGGCACAGATTGTACTAAAAATGAGCTAGAATAGCTATTATAATATATTCATTTTTGTCCATGCATAAAAGGTTCACGGCTGCCCAATTAGTCACGGCTATGTGAACGAAGCAATGATGCAGCGCTTGATTGAAATCAACAAGTTCAATGTCATATATCGCTGCAGTGAATTTCTTAATTAATTAATTAAAAAAATGTGTTACCACTTTTTCACCGTTCTTTTACCTTCTATTTTATATGTCGTTCTTTTCGCATCAAAATGCATTAAAAAAAAAAAAAAAAATTTAAAAGTACAAAAATTGCAAGACATGTGATTACAATAGGAGGAAAAAGAAAAAAAAACTGCAACGTAGTATATCGTTTGATCTATGATATCACAGCTGCACGCATTGAGTGTTGAAAATATTAATTAGAACTCACTATCTGCTAGACTGCCACTTTGTCACGGACTTTGAATATCTTGCGCGATGATTTTGTGATGGTACTTTGCAATAATTGCACCTTTGTACTTTTTGTTACGTGTGAGTGAGTGAGTGAGTGAGTGAGTGAGTGAGTGAGTGAGTGAGTGAGTGAGTGAGTGAGTGAGTGAGTGAGTGAGTGAGTGAGTGAGTGAGTGAGTGAGTGAGTGAGTGAGTGAGTGAGTGAGTGAGTGAGTGAGTGAGTGAGTGAGTGAGTGAGTGAGTGAGTGAGTGAGTGAGTGAGTGAGTGAGTGAGTGAGTGAGTGAGTGAGTGAGTGAGTGAGTGAGTGAGTGAGTGAGTGAGTGAGTGAGTGAGTGAGTGAGTGAGTGAGTGAGTGAGTGAGTGAGTGAGTGAGTGAGTGAGTGAGTGAGTGAGTGAGTGAGTGAGTGAGTGAGTGAGTGAGTGAGTGAGTGAGTGAGTGAGTGAGTGAGTGAGTGAGTGAGTGAGTGAGTGAGTGAGTGAGTGAGTGAGTGAGTGAGTGAGTGAGTGAGTGAGTGAGTGAGTGAGTGAGTGAGTGAGTGAGTGAGTGAGTGAGTGAGTGAGTGAGTGAGTGAGTGAGTGAGTGAGTGAGTGAGTGAGTGAGTGAGTGAGTGAGTGAGTGAGTGAGTGAGTGAGTGAGTGAGTGAGTGAGTGAGTGAGTGAGTGAGTGAGTGAGTGAGTGAGTGAGTGAGTGAGTGAGTGAGTGAGTGAGTGAGTGAGTGAGTGAGTGAGTGAGTGAGTGAGTGAGTGAGTGAGTGAGTGAGTGAGTGAGTGAGTGAGTGAGTGAGTGAGTGAGTGAGTGAGTGAGTGAGTGAGTGAGTGAGTGAGTGAGTGAGTGAGTGAGTAAAAATACATCTTTATCAGTAATATATATATATATATATATATATATATATATATATATATATATATATATATATATATATATATATATATATATATATATATATATATATATATATAAAATGAAACAATATAGCCAAAAGCCAATACTGTACTTTATTTCCTCGTTCTTACGTTTTAATTTATAATGCTATATTCATTGCTGAATAAGTTACAAAAAACTGTATACAATTTCATTACCCTGCAAGTAAAATTAATAATTATGGTCTTTAAATTTTATTGACTATAAAATGTCTCTAATTATCTTATATAGAAAGCATTACCTAAGTTATTACACTTTTTATTGTAATATGAAATATGATAGTATAAAATAAGAAAATAAAATTTAATTGAATTTGCAAATTTCGTCAAATTAACAACATGCAATATTGATAGCTGAAACAAATTAATTACTGTATGGTTTTTAATTATCAAGTATTAAACAAAAGTGCTATTAAAATGTTAACAAATTTAGAAATAATAAAATTTGGCAAAGTGGTTTTTATTAATGATATCAAGAAATTTTAAATGTTTTAGAGTTAATTATTTATTGATTAATTTTTCAATGATTTCATATGTCATGATACTAACGATAGTAAGGATGAATGACCGAAGTAAGTAAGTAAGTAAGTAAGTAAGTAAGTAAGTAAGTAAGTAAGTAAGTAAGTAAGTAAGTAAGTAAGTAAGTAAGTAAGTAAGTAAGTAAGTAAGTAAGTAAGTAAGTAAGTAAGTAAGTAAGTAAGTAAGTAAGTAAGTAAGTAAGTATTAAGTAAGTAAGTAAGTAAGTAAGTAAGTAAGTAAGTAAGTAAGTAAGTAAGTAAGTAAGCAAGCAAGCAAGTAAGTAAGTAAGTAAGTAAGTAAGTAAGTAAGTAAGTAAGTAAGTAAGTAAGTAAGTAAGTAAGTGAGTAAGTAAGTAAGTAAGTAAGTAAGTAAGTAAGTAAGTAAGTAAGTAAGTAAGTAAGTAAGTAAGTAAGTAAGTAAGTTAGTAAGTAAGTAAGTAAGTAAGTAAGTAAGTAAGTAAGTAAGTAAGTAAGTAAGTAAGTAAGTAAGTAAGTAAGTAAGTAAGTAAGTAAGTAAGTAAGTAAGTAAGTAAGTAAGTAAGTATAAATAAATTCACATTTTAAGATTATTAAGTATATTCTAAGAAATTAATTATTCAACAATAATTAAATAATTATAATTTTTAGTAAAATTAGAATACGCAATAAAATTAGAAATATTTTGCAAAATACATAACGGTAAAAATAAAATCAGTCAAGGTCGCTACAAAGATAAATTAAATCAAACTTTAAGCGTGACGAAGATTGCTATCTCGCCGTCACATCGTCACAACATACGCGGCTAGATATATTTCCTGTCTTCTTTTGTTTATAATATTTTAATATCAAAGTTGATGATATTATTGTTGACTGTGATGTGAATATTTTAGGTAATTAATAAACATCACATTAAGTTCATATGTCATTATTTTTTAAGCAGTAAACTAATTATACCCTTGAAAATTAATTCCATGGATTATAGTAATGAGATTCCAGCCTCGAAAAAAAAAAATTACATATCAAATAATGATAAATGCCGAGATATGACTATTATATACATACTCATATAATATATCACTTCTTCACAAACCGGGGAGACAACTTGTAAAATAGACAACCTGCTTTATAGGGTGTGTACGCATGACGTCATTCTGAGTGCTTTTCGATGCTCATCTTAAGCAATGAATAACATTGCTCAGCATAGGACAAACGTAGTTTTTGTCTATTTTCTTTGGAAAATTAGCTGTTTTTTGGTCATAAGTCATTACTATTTTTCTTGCATACTTGAGGTACTAATTTAACCTGTTAACAGCATATCAATGAGCTCAAAAATATTGCAAAGTATTTTTAAACTGGCCAATGTTATTTAGTACTCACTTATGACGTTGACTTAAACATGAATGAAACCACCCTATAATTTCTATTGTAGACCTGAATTTCATGACGTCACTAATTTTTTAAGTTGCCTACTTTACAGTTTTTTAACCCCCAGGTTATGAGACTATATACAGAAGTGACAGTATGATGCTGTGTTGTCTCTTGTCTCATATTTTTTTTACATTTATTTATTTTTATTTATTTTTTTAAGGCTGCAGGATCTCTATAAGGATCGTCTATATCTGAAATTATTTAAATTTCGAAGTATTGATGGTAGAATATCATAAATTTTTGCTGTAGTGTAATATGGGCTCCTTTGCTGTATGTTTAATTCCCTATGAAAATTCCTTAATTTGATGTTTGACCTATATGCTGTGCATTGACACGATTACTGTTGAATATACTATTACAAATTTTCACTTTTTAACCTAACATCCAGTATATTATCCTGCTTACCTTATTTGTATTTTAAATTTAAAAAAAAAAAAGTTATTAAGAGAAATAAATATACTAAAACTCGACTTTATTTTTTAATTTACATAAATTAAGTAAAAGTTTGCTAAAAGTGCTAAAAAAAACTACTTGTTGATAATTTGATGTTGTGTATTTTAATGTTTATTTTGAATATATTTAAACTAATAACACACTTCATACAAAGAATGTCAAGCAATTATAAGTCAAACATGTAATTTGCCAGCACGCTATCGTAAAGTATTAGAGTAGTCAATTTATACACGGAAAGAATAAATAATAATAATATTATTAAGGTGGGAAATCAGGTACTGCGGGATTTGACTAAAAAAATTGTATAGACCCCTTGCATATCCTTGCGCTTTGTCGCCATGTTTGTGGTGCCTAATACATTGCCCAGAGGGGAAAAATAATTTCTTCTAATTTTTCACTTAAAAAGAGTTTATTTCAGCTGAACTAATTTTTTCTTATATTCTTCGAGTTTATTAGAAGCTAGAAATAAGGCTTTGATTGAGCTTTGAAGCTTCTTTTGCTATTAAAACAAATAAAAATAACGTTTTTCCTATGCTGGCCTATGTATTTCTGACCAACAAAATGGCATCTCTGAAATATGAGTGCAACCGGTCCATAGAAAGAAAGATCTGAAATTTTGCGCACTGATATATTAGGATAATATGGTATCTTCAAAAATGTAAAAAAAATTGGGAGGGGGGGGGGGGGGGGGTGAGTCACCATGCTAGATTATAAATTATGATTTTTGGAAATTTTAGTCCCATAAGAGCCCATGTTAATTTCAATAACTATTTTCTATTTTCTGATGTTCAAGGGTTCTGAAAATGTTATCATAGGTAGCTTTTACTTTTAAATATAGCATCATAAAGATTCAAAGTTTTCTTTTTAAATTTTAAGATAGTAAATGAATAACGGTTTTGAAGCTGACTATAAGCGATTTCAATCACGTCCACTCCCGTTTCTCCTTACTACGCATGCGCAGTAAGTTGAAACGGAAGTGGATATGAGCGAAATTGCTTATAGGTGTAGGCTTCAAAACAGTTGTTCCTGTATCAGTCAATAGACATCTGAATACAACCCTTAACTTTATAGAATTATTAAGTAAAGACTGCCAGACCGTATGTGTTTTTTTTTTCCGTGTTTTATTTGGTTCACTTTTTACATATAAGCTAATCAACTTTTCTTTTCGTTGTTAATAATTATTTTTCTATTACGCAACTTTATAATATACAGTGACTCGTAAAGATTTATTATTTTATCAAAATATTATTTAGTTCAATCATATAATTCTTTTGTAATTTTAACAATTACATATTTTTTTTATTGTTATACAATATATGTAATGAACTACTGAACTTTCAAATATTATAAATTAAGATATTTAATTAGGTTAATTTAAATATTATAATTGTAATATAAAAAAATACATTGTGGTTTTAATTTGATATTTTTTTTATTTGTCATGCATTTTTTGTTTAAATTTATTTATATAAAGTAAAAATTTAAAAAAAATTATAAGGTGCATGTTTACATTCATATAAAAGTTGACGCTTAAAGCCATATACCACATGAAACAACATTTATTGTGCTTTTCAATGAATAAACACGAAATGGAATATCCAGAACTGATGACAATTTTTACCAGAATGTTAATGTAGCCCCACGAGAGAGCATGAAAATACTGTAAAGTATGCAATTTACGTGAAAATTCGTGTTTATGACGTCAGAAACAAACAAAAATAAGTATAAAAATATTGTGCGGGTTGCATAAATTGAATATTCTGATCACTGCTACGGGGCTACTGTTGGGTTTTGAGACAAACTAATGTTGTTTATGTAAATCCCATCAAGTGTTTTGTGATATAAATGCTTATGTTTTTCTCTGGTCTATTCCTTTAATAATGTTCTGATACCTCATTTTTAACACAATTTGTTCAATACAGCATAATGATATAGGATAAAGGGTGGAGCGTGGTTTCATTCATGTTAAAGTCGACGCCATAAGTGAGCGCTAAATAACATAGGCCATAGGAAAATGACTAATTTTGGCAGTTAACAATACTTCACAATATTCTTGAGAGCATTGATGCTGTAAACAGGTTGAATTAGTTTTTAAAGTATGCGAGAAAAATAATAATAACAAAAAAATAGCTGATTTTTCGAGAAAATAGTCAAAAACTACGTTTGTGCTATGCTGAGCAATGTTATTCATTGCTCAAGAAGAACATCGAAAAGCATTCAGAATGACGTCATGTGCACACACCCTCTACTTCATAATAACTGCGTTAAAAAGCATCGATATTAATATTATGTAGCACAGCATAAATATATTGTTCTTGTTTAGCATAATTTATGCTATAATGACAAAATTATTATAATAACAAAAATACAATTATATATTTTTATCATATTATGCTATATCGGGTCTATTCATTCATGTTAAAGTCGACGCCATGTTGGATAACTCAATAACATGGGTGGCATAGGAAAATAACTCATTTTGCCAGTTTAAAACCACTATGCAATATTTTTGAGAGCATTGATGCTGTAAATATGTTGAATTAGTATCTCAAGTATGTGAGAAAAATAACAAGAACAAAAAAAATTAACTTATTTTCCAAAGAAAATTGGAATAAATGAAGTTTGTCCTATGCTGAGCAATGTTAGGCACTACTCCAGTATGGCCTCCAAGCGCAATAAATATGACGTCATCCGCATACACCCTATAGAGTAGACCAGCACTTGCTGTATAAACAAATAAACAAACCAATATTAATATAAATTGCCTTGAGTGATTTTTTTTTCTTATTGTAAATGCAGCATGAGTTACGTAATTTATTCTTTGTGTAGTATAAATTTTAAGTTCTATATATCTCAATAAAGAAATTAATTGAAATATATCAAAATATTCTAGAGAGAGAGAGAGAGAGAGAGAGAGAGAGAGAGAGATTGCATTATTCATTATTGTAAAAAATAAATTAATAAAACAAAGATAATATACTGATTAATTAATTAGCATAACATGAAAATAGTTATAAGTTAATAAAAAAAAATAAAGCACATATTAATATTATAATGATTTACTAGACCATAAATATAATACTGTATAAGCCATGGACAAATTATACATTAAATTTTTTAAAATTGAGACAATATTAATTATATCTACTAATTAATTAAATTGAAAACATATTTATTTATAGGCAAAGGGTAAGGCAAAAAAAAATTGTCGGGTCTGCGGAGCCGGGTCCGGACCCGTCAATTTTTTTTCGGGTCCGGGAGCCGGTTCCGGACCCGACCAAAATCTTCATATGGGTCCGGGTCCAGGTTCAAGATTATTATATAAATTTGTAAAATTAACTTTAAAATTAATTATAAATAAACAAATAATTTGAGACTGTGAATCTAAAAAAGCATGTAAAAAGTTGTAGATAGAATAACAAATAAATATTTTTTCAGTATAATATGCTTTATTGATGTTTTTTCCACTTAACAAAGTGTTATTCATTTCTGCTTAAAAACAGCTTGTCAGTCATATTCTATGCACAAAAATCTACAACAGCTAATATCACAAGCTTTTAGTCAGACATAATATTTAAAACAATAGTAATAAAAATATGTTAATAGTCAAAATCACAATTTTGATTTACAACACAACTCATTTTTTTTTTATATAATGTGTTTGTTCGGATCAACATTATGTCATTTATTTTTTCACTAGTCTTTTTTTTTCAAAGTCGGGTCCGGGTTTTCGGACCTTTTTTTTTTAAAAGTCGGGTCCGCGGAGCCGGGTCCGGACCCTATAATTTTTTTTCGGGTCCGCGGACCCGGGTCCGAAAGACCCGCCTAAAATATAGGGTTTTGGCTGGAACCGGGTCCGGGTCCGAACCCCTGATATTTTTTAAACAAACATCTATTAATGAATGGATCTACTGTAGTGATTGATAACTTTAATATTATGTACGCTAAAGCTTTCTGTATTATTAAGAGTACACAGACATATGTATATGATTAAGTATTATCCCCGTACAAAAAAAAAAAAAAAAAAAAAAAATGTGTTGTATATGAATGTAGATACATAGATTATATATAGTATAGTATAGATACAATAAAATGAATAGACACAACAAGAAGGAAAATAAATAAATAAAAACTATAGTATATTGGTGCATGTCAAATATAAAGTACAGTGGGGGGTATATATTGGCTTGGTGGTATATTTGTATATTATAGCTTAAAATTGGTAAAAATTTGGCTTGTTATAATTTAACATTTGTACTATAATAGATATACAGATATAGATATGATATTGCGTGACAGAAAGGGTAAGATATTATATATGATGTAAGTGAAAATACGCCTACGGTACAAAATAACACATACGTACGTACACACATATTAAACAGCGACACACACAAAAACACACACAGACACGGTAGCGGCCACTCGAAAATTTTGATGTGAGTCAAGGTGAAATATTATTGAAGAGAGAAATTGCTCCACCACGCAAAGTGCAGTTAGATGTTAAAAAATCTCAGTCTTTCTCTTCAGTTCGTCGCGTGAATATGTTCGCAAGTTTCTTGACAATTATAATAATATAATCAACTATGAATCAAAACATCTTCTTTGTAAGTACAGCTATCTATATTACATTATTGAGTTTATTGATATAGAGAGGGGTTGATTTGTAAGCAGGACCGTAGTAATTATTAATGAATTTTTTAATAAATTTTAATTAATATTTTATTGATATTATTGATATTTATTTATTTATTTATTTATTTATTTATTTATTTATTTATTTATTTATTTATTTATTTATTTATTTATTTATTTATTTATTTATTTATTTATTTATTTGTTACACACAGCATACATTAAATTCAGATTAAAACACTTTTTTTTTTTTTTTTTTTTAATTCTACGTTACATTGCGAATACATTTTCCGTCCGCAGCCAAGATCCTCAGATGGATCTTGTCGGCTGGTTCGAATATCAAATAAATAATTTTACATTTTTTTTTTGTATTTTTAATAAAATAATTGATTCCTGTAATACAATAAAAAGTTTGTATTATAGGAATGTGGAAAAGCAATGATTATGGTATTAATGCCTAATTTCTAATCCAAATTTAATGTATATGTGCATGCGTGTGTTATTATTATTATTTTTTTTTAAATTTAATTTTATTTTAATTGTAATACTTTGATTATTTGTACTGAGTGTACCGCCAATGTATTGGGCGCAAGCCTGTTTTTGGTTGACAAATAAATAAATAAATAAATAAATAGTAATTTTGCAATAAATTAGTATTTTTATTAATTTAATTATATAGTCTATATAATATACTATTTAAATGTATAAGCATACGATCAGGCATTAGAAAATAATCGTATAGATAATATAGATTGTATTACTTTAATTGCACATTCATAAATTACGATTAATAAATTTTTTAGGGGTAAATTAAAATTTAACACTTTTTGTCATTTGTGATTTTATACTACCCACATAAAAAAATATGTAAAGTTCTTTCCCCTGAAAAGCACATAAAATATGATTTTCAGGGGTAGATTTAAATTTAAGAACTAATTTTGTGTTATGAAATTTTTAACTTCAATTTGGAATTGAAAACTATTTAATTTTTAGCAAATTTATTATTTCAGAAAGGATTTTCAAAATTGTTATCAAATAATTATGTTTGCCCGTTTGTTTGTTTTTATTATTATTTTTATTATTTTTTTTTTACGTGGTGCCTTTATTATATAGAATAAAAAGTTGTATACTGTTAAATTTTATTTTATTGTGTTAATTGCATGTATATATACTAAAAATAACTGTATATTTATTTTATTGATATCCGCACCAAATGACAGTTAAGAATCCAAAACTCCAAAATCACTACGTATACATTATTGTTTTAATTGTATATTATCTAAACAATCTTAAATTTACATATTTGCAAATTCGTTTTAAAATTAGTATTATGTTATATTATGTAAGTAAAATATTAGTTATATCATTATTTAAAATTAATTAGTATGGCTAAAGAAAATATGACTTTTTATTGTACACGCACGCACAGTATGGCTAATTATTAATTTACAATACTATTATTATTAGAAAAATACACGTTGGGTTTAAATATAGTAAGAGAATCGGTGTACGTACATTCAGCCTTTAGCTAAGTATAATAAATAATAAGCAATAATAAAGAATAAAGTTCATCAAAGAAAAAGAAAGAACTAATTTTTTTACTTACATAATATAGTAAATATAGTACTAATTTGAAAGCGACTTTACAAATGTGTATACATGTCAAATTATTTAGATTTACTATAGTTTAAAATAAAAACAATATTATAATGTTAATTAATACGTTAGAATAATATATGCCATATTGATTAATTGCCTTGTTAATAATTTGGAAATTTCCTATCAGATTTTGTCGTCATCACTACTACTCGCGCTGACAGCCGCGAGGCCGCAGCAAGTCTTGCTGCCTAGATTGATGAAGTTTACCCCTGGTAAGTGAACCAAACATTATTATTATTTAATTATAATTGTATTGATTAGGCGAGATGTATTTTTTAATCAAGTTGTCAAAATTACGTCGTTTAATTGAAGTAAATCAATGAGAATTGAATGAATGAATGAATGAATGAATGAATGAATGAATGAATGAATGAATGAATGAATGAATGAATGAATGAATGAATGAATGAATGAATGAATGAATGAATGAATGAATGAATGAATGAATGAATGAATGAATGAATGAATGAATGAATGAATGAATGAATGAATGAATGAATGAATGAATGAATGAATGAATGAATGAATGAATGAATGAATGAATGAATGAATGAATGAATGAATGAATGAATGAATGAATGAATGAATGAATGAATGAATGAATGAATGAATGAATGAATGAATGAATGAATGAATGAATGAATGAATGAATGAATGAATGAATGAATGAATGAATGAATGAATGAATGAATGAATGAATGAATGAATGAATGAAAATGAAGTATAAAATATTTAAATGAATACCGAAAAATGAATTTTCGTAAAAAAGAAATCCAATTTCCAATGAAATTACTACAATTTCTTTAAGAAGTATTTTTTTAATCTTTAGCTTATACTTTCTATTTGTAATGATAAAAATTACCCAAAACTTACTGCATAAGTTTTACAAAATAATGTAAGTTTAGCATATTATCACATACATTTTTTATTGCTTTTTTATGTATTTATTTTATTTTATTATTTTTATTTTTTACATTTTTGCTACTTAAATAGAGCATAGTTCTTCAAAAAGTTACTTTCTTTAAAATAAATATATAATTAATAATAAATCAGTGATTACATATATTTTATGCAGTTAATAATAATTTAATTAAATAAAGTGTTTCTATATAAAACTAACGATATGATCAATAAAAATATCTGTACTTAAAGTTACGTAATCCAATTTCTTTGTAAACCAAATGCAATTTCTTTTTTCGCACTAATATATAATTATTGATACTTTCATAACAAAAAAGTACTTTTCTTTATTAAACTAAATTTTACTACAAAAAATTGCTTTTATTTACTTTTTTCAACAGAAAATACTTTTTAATAAAATCTCCAAGGTGTGTATTTCTTGTAACAAATTAAATATTATGAAATTTCACTCTAAAAAAATTATTATTAATAGTAATTACGTCTGACCACAAGAAAACTAAAAGCAAAAAAAAAAAAAAAAAAAAAAAAATTAAAAAAAAAAAATAATAATAATAATAAAATTTGGAGAATTGTTTGAAGTAATTATACATGTTTAAAAAAGAAAATCTGGCACGTACTGTATACCATAAACAGTATATAGAAAACTATTTAAGTTGTTGTATGATTTTTTCAAAGAAAATGTTAAATATTAATTTCGATATAATTACTACTAACATGTATTATATAGGTTATATTTTATGTCTATTTTTCACTTATATAAAAACAGTTAAGTAGCTTTGTGATTTTTTTTTCATTGGTATAATAAAATTATATAAGAGTGATCTAAAATCTAAATTAAAAAAAAAAAAAAAAAAAAAAAAAATCTAATGAGTGGACATATTAAATTGAATTAAAAGTGACTTCTTTTCTTTTCTTTTCTTTTCTTTTCTTTTCTTTTCTTTTCTTTTCTTTTCTTTTCTTTTCTTTTCTTTTCTTTTCTTTTCTTTTCTTTTCTTTTCTTTTCTTTTCTTTTCTTTTCTTTTCTTTTCTTTTCTTTTCTTTTCTTTTCTTTTCTTTTCTTTTCTTTTCTTTTCTTTTCTTTTCTTTTCTTTTCTTTTCTTTTCTTTTCTTTTCTTTTCTTTTCTTTTCTTTTCTTTCTTTTCTTTTCTTTTCTATACCGATATAATATACCAAAGTAAAAATTGTCTTTAAATTTTTTAATTAAACACTCTCAATTTTTTTTATTATTATTTACAATATATATTATATAAAGTTAATTTTTAAATTAATACAAAATTGCAATTAATATTATATGTATACTTTTACTTTCATAATTAACATAAAGTTTTAATAGTATGTTTGATATTTACAATAATAATTATTATGAAATTATGTAATAAGGGAGGTACTACCTAATAAGAAGAAAACAACTTATAGTTTTTAGAAGTCCTTGACTTTTTATTAATTTATTCAATGCTTTCGTGTGTTTGTTTTCTTCTTGGTTTAACATAGTATTTAATTTTTTATTAATGATTCAACGAGAGGCAATAAAAAATCACTTCGTAATACTAGTTACTTATTATTATGGTATAAGGAGTCCAGAAATAGGATGTATGCGTGTGACGTAATACTGAATGCGCTTAGACGCCATACTGGAGCAATAAATAACATTGCTCCAGCATAGGACAAATGACTGTATCACGAACAAAGCATCGAGTATAAATATTTCTATTTGGGGGATTGATTTTTTAAAATTCCTTATCAATTATTGAAACTCTAATCAAGGCCAAGGCTTTATATCGGTCAGTTTATAAATATCATGTATTTTGTCTTAAAATCATAAATTAATACTACAGAAAAACAAGTGTAATATTTTGAAAGCTTTCTTTATTCTATTTTTTTTTTTAATTAACAATATTTTTTTATGATATGCATATAGTCGAGCTTATGAATAAATTAAAATTAATATTTATATTTATTTTATAGCGTGAAATTAAATAAAGATGGGTCATGTATTAAAAGTTTATAAATTAAACTTACCAAATAATATAGCACGTTGATAGCGTCATCCTTTATAATAGAAATGATAATACATTCACAATTAATTAAACCTGTTTCACAACATCACATATCACTTATAGGGTCTATGCATTCATGTTAAAGTCAACGCCATATTGGATAACTCAATAACATGGGTGACATAGGATAAAAATCTTTTTGCCAGTTTAAAAACACTATATGTAATATTTTTGAGAGCATTTCGATGCTGTAAATATGTTGAATTAGTCTCAAGTATGTGAGAAAAATAACAATAACAAAAAATTAACCAATTTCCCAAAGAAAATTGGCATAAATGAAGTTTGTCCTATGCTGAGCAATGTTATGCACTACTCCAGTATGGCCTCCAAGCGCAATAAATATGACGTCATCCGCATACACCCTATATGATTATTGCATTTGAAAAATAAAACAATACAATAAATTATTCACACTACATCAATTTTTTTTTTTTTTTTTTTTTTTTTTCAGTTCAGTATATATTCTAATTTTTGCATATCACATGCACCACTTTATTATTTACTTAAATGGGGTTATCGCTTTAAAAAAAATTATTGAAAAATATTTATGGATTAAAATACGTAAAAGTATGTCTAGTACATTTCTCATTTAATAAATTTCTCCGGAATCAATGGAGTAGTTTTCTCCAAAATTGCAAAAAAGGGTATTTTTCCCCATAAGCGTAATGTTAAAATTAGTGGACCCTTTGCTTTACTCGCGTCTCCCCGTGCGCTAAACCGATAAGCTCCGATATAACACTCATTGAATATAGAAGAATACGTGAAAACTATACGTGAGCGCATATTACTGATATAAACCATTAAATTTAGAATCAATGTATAAACTCAACTGACCGATTAATGTGGTTATATTTTGTAAAATGTATTACGAAGTCTGTTATCATAAAACAAGAGGAATAAGGCGGGCTTTAACTTTAAACTTACATCACAATAGGCGATTTTTTTTAATAATGTTATTTAATATAATTTTTATTATTATTTTTTTTTATTATTATTATTTACTGAAAATAAATGCAAAAAAAAAAAAAAAAAAAAAAAAAAATCCCACAAAAACAAAATTATTTATTTAATAACTTTAATACTCTTGTTACTGTTACTGAAAATTATTAATATAATACCACGATGTTAGCTTTTATCTGAAAGAGACAGAAAACCCAAATATTTCTTGACATATCATTTTCACGTTATCTTCAGTTATTTTGTTTTCGCATCTTCATCATATAGGAATGATAAAAATATAATAATAATAATCATCATAAATATATAAATTACGTAATTTGTTCTACATTGAACACTTAATTGCTATATTGTAGAGCACAAATGTTGTTATTTGTAATAAAATAAGTAATGTTTTATAACAAAAAAAATATGTTTTATATTATCAATGATTTTCTTGCCAACAATGAGCAGTATAAAATAAAATGTTGATTTTAATTCAAGTTTTTTTTTTTATTTTATTTTTTTTTAATGTGACCTGTTCTACACTGTAAAAGTCATGGAACGTAATAAAATCTTTAATCTTTAATTATGCTGAAACTATGTTATGCAATTTAATCACTGTTCAATATAGCATAAATTATGTGGTTATTCATAAATGTTGCTGCATGTAGCTGGCATAATGTTAATATTTATTTGTTTATTATTTTTTGTTTGTATTATTATTTTTATTATTATTTTGATGTGTACTCGTATGATATGTATATATTTACTTTGATTATTATTTATTTTGCTATATATTTTTTCAGATACGAATTCCGTAACAACAAGTCCTCCTAGATTACCATTTGGTAGCAGAATGAGTTCATTAAGACCTCCCCTGCAAGGCCTGCAAGGCCTGCAAGCTGTCAGAGTAAGTCACAATTTCTATCATTAAAACTACTATCAGTTATTATTAAATCAATTAAATGTGTCCTTATAAATTATTATATTATGGCACTAAGATTGTTGAAATTTATTTTGTTTGTTTTGGAGACACGCAGAAAAAAAAATTAAGGGTCATTTAATATTTCATATTCTTTATAGGGGGGCCCATAAGGGCATGTTTCAAATAAACAGAGAAGGAGCCTCGTTTGCTATCGCAGATTAACTCTTATGGCCAGTTAGAGCCTGCTAAATTAACCACCTAAATTGCTCTTGTTTTGCCAGAACTTCGTGAAGGGCGGTGCTGTGATCGAGATCCCGGGAGGTCCCTCACTGAAGGCCGGTGCCACTGCCTCTCACAGTCGCGGTGACGAGGAGAACTCAGTCAGTTACAACAATGATGGACTTAACAATCTACTGGACCACGATGCCTCAGGTCTGGGGTCTTCAGGAGCAGCACTGGACGATGGTAAGTAACAATGTCGACATATAGGGTGTGTGCGCATGACGTCATTCTAAATGCTTTTCGATGCTCTACTTGAGCAATGAATAACATTGTTTAGCATAAGGACAAACGTAGTTTTTGGCTATTTTCTTTGGAAAATAACTTTTTTTTTTGGGTTATTATTATTTTTCTTGCATACTTGAAACACTATAATATAATTCAACCTGTTAACAGTATATGAATGCTCCTTATAATATTGCGAAGTATTTTTAAACTGGCAAATAGAGTCATTTTCCTATACTGACCAATGTTATTTAGTGCTCACTTATGGTGTCGACTTTAACATGAATGAAACCACCCTATTATGTGCTAAAACTAAATACTACTAATTTAAAATTAACAAATCACTGTGAATAAAAAGTTATTAATAAATATATATTGTATAATTTTAAATGGTAAATTAAATTGAAAAAAATTAATTATATTGGTAAGAAACCAAATATGGATATAATGATAATTTAACATTAAAAATTGATAAAGTACGCGTTTATAATATAATACACCATATATCTCATTGAGAAATTCTTTTTGTTTTTTTTATTTTTGTTCTGACAAAAAAAAAAAAAAAAAAAAAAAGATTAACAACCTTCATTTTTTTTCTTTAAATGTAATTATGTTTTTCATCACTGTCGTTTGAACTTCTATATATTTTAGAATGCAATTAATTATTTGTATATTTGTGTGTGTGTATAGATAATGATGAAATTCATTTTTTTTTATAAATATAATATTAATAGTTATTATATCACAGCTCAAAAAACTATATTAATCTGCTTCTAACATAACATAAGCTTTTACTTGTTTTGGTTTGGACTTTGGACCATAATTATCTCAAAACTAATCTAATTAAAAACATAACGGTCACTCGTGCGGTTACATAATGTCATTTTCTCTCTTGTTTGTAAATAATAATAATAACAGCGGCGCACACTTTTTAAAATGTTTTATTGCTGTTAATTTTTTATAACCATTTTTTTTTTCTTATTGGGAAATTACAATTATATTGTATTTTCAAATATATTTGTTAACTTTTTCTTTTCAAATTTTTAATTATTTTTGTCATATGACAAGTATATTATATACTTTTGTTTATGATATTTTAAAGGGACTTGGATATTAATTTTTGTTTTAATTGACTTTTACTTATACGTAATGGGGAGGGAGGGAGGGGGGAGGTTAAAGTACTGACCTGAGGAGTTCAAATAAAAATTTGTATTTATGCACTCACAAAAGTAAATCTGTATAATATTTAATTGCGTGCTATTTCAATTTTAGAAATATTGAATATTAATAAAATATTAATGGCTTAAATTATGCAATAAAACATAAGTTATGCTATATTGAACAAATTATGCTGAAAATGAGCTTGCATAATTATTACGTATTTATTTTTGTCTTTGCAGTATAGTTGTTATTCCTGTTTCAAAATAGCAAAATTTATGCTATAATGAAATAAACTAAACATAAATTACGTTCTTTATGTGGTTAATTCATTTATTACTTTTATTCTTTTGCTCAAAAAAAAAAAAAAAATATATATATATATATATATATATAATATATATATATATATATATATATATATATATATATATATATATATATATATATATATATATATATATATATATATATATATATATATATATATATATATATATATATATATATATATATAATAAATAACTGAATTAAACTGAATGATAAATAATTAAATGAACAACAGAACAAATTATTGAATGAATGAATGATTTAGGAATGATTAAATGAATGAATGAATGAATGAATGAATGAATGAATGAATATTAATAAATAAAAAATTAAATAAATAATAACTAAATAAATATAATAATAAAATAACAAACAAGTAAACTAGATACCTATACTCCTCTCCCTAAACAAGCAAAATTAATATATTTAATATTCCTCAACACACTATAATTAATAATTAAATTAAATGATAAGGTGCAGGTTTACTAACATATAACAAAGCAAATGGATTTAATGTTTCGATTTCAGCTGTCTCCTCGAAGCAGGCTAAGGAAGAGTTAGCCAAATTGACATCTCGCACCATGAGTGAAATCAGAGATCGACACACGTTGATTTACGTATTGATTCCAGTTCATCGCACCACAGAGCGCAGCCCTACGCCACAATCTTCTGGTTCCGAGGATAAAGAAAACAACGGAGTTTTTAAAAATCTGCCATCCAACGTCAAGCGATTCTTCCATCATTTTATCACACTTAGGAAAAGTTTTCATTTTTTTAATATTTTTGTTAATAGTAATCTGTATAATGGAACGAAATAAACAATTTTATTGTTGTCTTTAATGTACATAATATTTTATACTTAATTTTAAGTTTATACATGCAAAAAAAAAAAAAAAAAAAAAAAAATGAAATGAAAAGTTTGTATTTTTTTTACACATTTAATACAGTAATGAAATGACATTTCTTAACCCTTTTTTCTATAGCTCAAAGAGAAAAAAAAAATTAATAAATAAAAAATAATAATTATATAATGATGACTGATCATATTGATCATGAATTTCTCGTTGGAGCACAAAAAATTGTGTTAAAAAGAAGAAGAAGAAAAAAAATAATAATGAAAATTATAATAATATAATAAGGCTTGATCATCAATAATTCATCATTATTAATTTAATGCTAGAAACAATTTGTAAAATTATTTTTAGTTTTTTTTTTTTTTTTTTTTTTGCATGTAAATTATATTATCATAATAAATGTTCATGTTATCATATAATAGCACTTTTTAAGTTTTTTCAATTATTAAAAATATTGTTTTACATTCATCATCATTTTTTAACAAAATGTTTTTTTTAGTAAATTTTGAGTATATAATATACTTATTCTGAAAAATGTTGTGACAATAAATTAACCATTGCGTGCTTTATAATGTTCTGGATGGTTGAGCACGCTAATTAATGACAAAGTTATGAAATATACTTTTAATTAAAAAATTAGTTCAGAAAAATATGTGCAAGTTTAAAAAAAAGTTTATCTTTTTTTTTTTTTTTTTTTTTTTTTTGCTACTAAATTTTCTGTACAAAATAAACAATTTCATAATTTTAAACGAAAAACTGTATAAAAAATTGCACCTACATTTGCTCATTTTGACAAAACAATCGTGATACTACCATATATTTTATTTTTTCTTAATTATTATTATAAACTAATATTTATTGTATAAAAAAACACAAAATTCATTTTTATGGTTTAAAAATGTAATTGTTGTAAATATTTTTGTAGAGGGGTTTGATTTTGTTGTGAATTAACAAATAAACATTAACAAAACAATTGGATGATTTTTCTTTTTAGCTAAAATTTTGTTTAAGGCTGGAAATCAGTTAATGTGGGATTTGATTAAATATTTGCAAAGAAAGAAGAATCTGAAATTTTGCACAGTGATACATTAGGATAAGATATCTTCAAAAATGTAAAAAAAAAAAAAAAAAAAAAAAAAAAAAAAAAAAAAAAAATTGTAGGGTCACCATGCTAGATTTTAATTTTTTTTTTTTTTTTTGTAGTTTTAGTCCTATGAGAGTCCATGTTAGTTTCAATAATTATTTTCTCTCTTATCTGATGGTCACGGGTTCTGAAAATTTTATAATAGGTAGCTGTTACTGTTAACTTTCAAATGACATCATATAGTTTCCAATTTTTCTTTTTAGATTTTACGATACAAGCCATCTGAATACAAAACGCTTAATAAAATAATAATAAATAAATTGATGAATAATCAGATAAATAAATAATAAAAAAAAATATAAAATTTATATTATCAATAAATAATAAGATTTTAATAAAAAATAAAAATTTCATAATTCTTGTCAAATTTTGCTAACTCTCTTATAAATATAATTTGCAGACGACGTCACAATGCTTTCCTAACGAGAAAATCATATCGTCGCATCGACTATATTTTGCAACAATAAAAACTATAGTTTTTCGAAAGTCAGATATTCTGTAAGTTTTCATTAATAACTCTATTATATTGCAGAAATTTTGATAAAAAGGTTATACCATTCAAAATAATATATCAAACGTGCAAAAAAAAAAAAAAAAAAAAAAAAAAGATAGATAGATAGATAGATAATATAACAATAATAGCGAGAGACAAGTTGAACCTCGAGGACTCGCATTTACGTGTTATGCAGAAAGCTGCAGTTCTTGGCGCAGCTAACATCGTGCGCAAAGTGCTTAGTTTGTGATCCCCCTTTTTGCCACCTGCAGTTTCTATCAGATAATTGGTACTGGATTATTCTCACCTTCACCTTGAATCAAGTAGGATTCCAGTGTTGGTGTTACAGAAGAAGAAAGAAAGAAAAAAAAAAAAAAAAAAAAAAAAAAAGAGGAAAAAGAGGAAAAAAAAAAAAAAAAAAAAAAACTAGAAAAAGCTAGAACTTATGTATTAGTAAAAAAAGTAAATATTATGCTGTAGCTCAATGCAGCCACATTTATGAATAAAAAATAATTTAATTTATGCTTCATTCTAAACAGTGATTATACTAAATAACATAATAGTTATGTTCAGAATGAATAATTATATGCTTATATGTTATTACAAAATAACAATATTTGTGTTCTACATTATCTACAATATAGCAATTGTTGATTCCATTTAATTTACGTTTCGTTTTTCTCAATGTATATTATTTTGTTCTTTTGATCTTGTTTTTCTTATTTTGTTCTGTTAAAACAGTATCACTTATACTGTATTTATGTACTTAAAAATATGGTTTAAAAAATTAAAAGCAGAGTTATAATATTCTTTTTTTTTAAACTTTATCTTTCTTTACTAAACTGCTTTCATATGAACGCTGCTCGCTGAATGCAATAACAATTAATATACGACCAATGTAAATAATGTATAACCTTATGTGAAATAAAAATAAAATAAAACTAAAACTTGTGTTCAATGCAGCATAAATTGCGTAATTTATTTTTTACGTGTATAAATTTAAAGCAACATGTATTACTACTATAACAATATTACTCAGCTGTGAGAAAAAGACTTAACAAAATTAAGTTTATAGCTGCATGCTTTTTGTTATATAATTTTACTGCATCTCCGCATAAGAAAGCATTGTAAATAAATCACAACAAAAGGCGACAAAACTCGTCTGAAAGATCGTGGAGCTTATATCTTATTTTATTATTGTAAATTATTATTTTACTTGGCACTTACAAAACCTGAGTATTTTATACGTACTCAAGAATTATTTTTTTTGTAATTTTTAGTAGAAAATAGTTGGTAGAGATTAGAGCACGTTGAATTGAAAATTAATAAAACGCGAAAATTCTCTAATTTAGATAGTAAATTGGGACTAGGGATGCAAATTATTCTAGCTTGCGCTATATAAAAATAGACGTTAAAAGGGATGAGGGGTATAGTGTCAATGTAAAATACGATATACCGATATACGATATACCGATGTTAGGTATATCGTATTTTACATTGACACTATACCCCTCATCCCTTTTAACGTCTATTTTTATATAGCGCAAGCTAGAATAATTTGCATCCCCAGTCCCAATTTACTATTTAAATTAGAGAATTTTCGCGTTTTATTAATTTTCAATTCAACGTGCTCTAATCTCTACCAACTATTTTCTAATTATTTTTTTAAACGTAATTAATACCAACCGCGATGGTTTTTTCCTATATATTATAATTTTTAGTAGAGGTATTTTATATTTATATGTAAATGTATGATTACATTATACAGTATATCTATATACATACTATAGATCTATATACATACCCAATTTACGAGGGTTACTTAAGAGCCATAATATGATGGTCCCATTTCATAAATTTTACGTTTTTTTTCTTTTCTTTTCATTTCTTCTTCTCTTTTTTTTATTACGGTTTTGAAGCCATGCAATGATCTCTTTAAGAATGACATTATATATCTTGGGCAGTTTAATTTCTTTAAAAAAAATAGTTATAAGTAAAAGAGAATAGTGGAAACTAACGCTATTTTGGTAAAAATCTTGCCAAGGAAAAAATAATAATAATAAAAAAAATAAAAAAAAAGTTTTTTTGGCACTAAACTCTTATGATGTGCGTGTCTTCATCAGTCCTTATCTATTAATTTATCTGTTAATTTTAAATAGAGAATCGACTTAAATTATAAATGGTTAAAAATAAAATAAACAAAATATTTTCAATTAAAAAATTGATTTAATATAATTATTTTTATTTATATATATAATTAATATAATACACAAAGGATGACAATAATTGCTCAGTACACCATATAATTACATTAATTACAATTACATGGGCATACATTTTACATTACACAATTATATGTAAGCACATTTTAAAGTACAAAACATTATTATTTATTATAATGTATGTACTTAATTAAGAATATAATTACAGGCATTTACAAATATATAGCATTTTTTTTCCATCATACACTACATATATCTACGCAAATTTTCATTTTCCTGGTATTTTTTTTTTACTTCTTGGACCAAAACATTATCACCCCATTATTTCGACTTCCATAAATAATTTTTTCATTTATTTTTTAATATTTTATTTTCTTAATTTAAAATTCCTCTTTTTTTTTCTTCTTCAAATTGAGTCATCATAAGTTTTTTTTCTTTTATTTTTGTTATAAGAGGAGAAAAAGTTGTGAAAACTTAATTATGACCACTAGAGATAATTATGGTTATGAAAGTCGAATACGTTATACAGTATTTTTTTTTTTTTAGCGGACGAATATTTTTTTTGTCTTTAATTTTTTAATGTATACTTTTTTTTTTTTTCAAAACATTTCTATAGAATAATAGAACTTTATTTTTTACAAAGCATTTTTTTTTTGCCAAGACAGAAAATTTGCAATTTTTGTAAAGTACGATTTTAATTAATTTTCTTGATATCGTAAAACAAATTCAATAAATCGAAATTTTAATACAAAAACTTTTGATTTTAAGAAATTGATCACACACATTTTAATTTTTGTTAAACAATTAAATTTTAACATTAATATACCAACCGCGATGTGTTTTTTTTCCATAAATTTATTTAATTTTAAAATATTTTATATATTTTTCACGCTTTGCGCTCGTCATAAAATTATAATTTTTCTATTTTAAATTTATGAAGCAAAAAAAAAAAAAAAAAAAAAAAAAAAAAAAAATTAAAAGTACGTAGTGATTTTCATGTTTTGATACCAAATATACATTTATGTATATTATTGCATCAAAATCAAGCTTTTTAACAATATTTTTTACCTTTGCCATATTTCATGTAAAGTTCTATTATTCAAACTACTTGAAAACCCGTGATTAAATTTTATCTAATTTTACCTAGGAATAAGCATCAAATTTATTTATTTATTTATTTATTATTATTTTTTTCAATCCAGGAATATTAAAAATTATTTTTATAAACATTGTGTCAATATTATAAAACAAAATATAAAATAAAATTCATTTTTCTTTAAAAAAAAAAAACTATCAATTAAAATGGATGGATCTTTGCATATTTTTACTACTACTATATTGTAGATTTTATATGCACAAATAATTTTTTTTTTTGAACATTAAATTAATATTTAAAAAAACAAACAAGCAATTTATTTTTAAATGTTTAAAAAGATAGTTTCATTATCAATTATTAAAAGTTTAAAAAATTATTTTGCATGTTTTTTTTTCGTCTTTCATACAAAGTTTCAAATTGAAAACAATATACTTAGCCCTAAAAAAAAAAAAAAAAAAAAAAAAACTCATTTTTTTGTTATACTATAAAACATTTCAATAGAAATTAGTCGTTTATCGGTCTTTTCTAGTCTGCGGGATAAGTGAGCCCCGCGATGGTAACGAGATGAAGTACACACCCCTCTACTATGAGAGTAAAATATATATATATGCCCCTTGCTCTACCTGAGAAGGTGTACAGTCTTTTTACTCACATAGAATGCATAGACAATATTATACTACATCATAATTTGTCTCTAAAAGAGTAAATTTACTCTCGCGGGGCTCCCGCGGGCTATTGAAAAGTCAATTGAACAACCTTCTATTTCTATTGAATTGTTCTAGAGAACCAAAAACATATATTTTTAGGGTTAAGTATCAATTAAAAAAGAAAAAGAGAGAGAGAGAGAGAGAGAAAAAAAAAAAAAAAAAAAAAAAAAAAAAAAAAAAAAAAAAACAGCAAAACATGACATCACAGGGTACGAAACATAAAAACTAAAGTTTATTATTTCAATCAATAAAAATCATCCATTTTTTTTCACTCTCTTACAAAGGTGGGTGCTTTAAATTTATTATAAGTCCTAGAATGTGAAGAAAAAGAAAGAAAAAAAATTTAATTTTGTAACTTGTGTTTGACATAAGCTTACGGAGGCAAATATGGGGGCTTAGTAAAACATACAGTAAAAACAAGAAAAAAAAAAAAAAAAAAAAAAAAAAAGCTTAGGAAAGATTACTGGACAAAATTTTGAGTTCATATCATAACCCAAAACATGTCCTACTATTTAGAGCATAACCCAAATCCTGGTTTAATGCTACCCATTGAAATATATAATACCTTCCATATATTTGTTTTTTTTTTTCTTTCTTTTTTAAATCAAAATTTTAAATAATAGAAATCAATTTCAGTAGTGTACTATCAATATCAAAGTGGTGTGACTTTGGTCAAAATTTCAAAATTGTTTTCTTCCCTAACTTAACCTCATAGAAACGTGAAACAAGAACTAAATTAAAGCTTGAAACTGTTACTAACTTTTCAGTTTTTGTTGCAAGTTTCTATGAGTTTTTGTTAGGAAGAAAATAATGTAAAAATTTGGACAAAGTCAATCCAATTGACGGTAATTTTACTATCAACATCAGTTCATTTAATGCGCTTTTTTATTTTTTTATTTTTATTATCATTAACAATATGCGTATTGATAAAATAAAATATTCTTTATAAAAAAAAAAAAATAATAAAAAAATTAAAAAAGCTTTTCCAGCGCTTTTAAGAAAACTAATGCACTGAATATGTATGATAATTTCCCCATCTCCTTTATTTTAAAATATCTTTCAAAAATTACTCATTCTAGGACTTAAAAAAAATACACGGAAAAAAAAAATCATTAAAATTTTAAAAGAAACAATTACACAACATTTTTTTTTTAAATTCATCTAGAAAAAAAAAAAAAAAAAAAAAAAAAAAAAGAATAAATTATAAGAATCACTCATACAGATTTAAATTTAAATTTGATTTTGGCACAGTATATATTTATTTTATATTTATATAATATATTATATTTTTTGCCATTAAATTCTATATATTTATTTATTCTACTTATATCCCCCAAAAAAAGAAGTATTAAAAAAGCGACAGTAAATTTTATTTATTATTAATAATATTACATTATTATTATTTTACACTTAAGATATATAGGAATGCAGTCATCTTTTCTTTTTTTTACATCTCAAAATTTATGATAAAAATAAGTGCATTTTTTGTAGTTTTTAAATAGTAATTTGATCACGTGACTTTAAACTCGCGCACTGATTGGCTTAGCAGTTAGAGAACTTTACTAGAGAAGTGACATCTTTATGTTTAATGTGCTAGCCACAATTAAAACGAAGCTTGATTTTAAGCTCTCCGATTGGTCAGTTTTGTCGGCGCTGCCTATTTTAGCCAACCACAGGACTGGAAATCATGGAAATTGTGGCCCAGTAAGCAGACCCTGCATACGCAATACAATAAGCCTACATTACTTTATTTCAACCAATAGCAGAACAGCTAGCAATTCTAAGGCACCAATCAGAGAGCACGTAGGCACACTTTTGATGTCTTTGCTCTGATTGGTGCTCAGAATTGCCTGTTCTGTGCTGCTATTGGTTGAAATAAAGTAATGTAAGCTTACTGTTTAGTATGCAGGGTTGCCTAAAAACATTGGGATGTCACTTCTCTGTAAAAGTTCTCTATTAGCACAAATGTCCCTTACATGTCTTCCGACTCTTGGCTGATTTTTTAGACACACTGTTTTAAATTTTCCTCTCTAGGAAACACTGTGATACGTTTGGTGGCTATTTGAACTATTATGATAAGGTTGACTTGAGGTCAGAAATGATATAGAGTGCGTATGTTTACTCTTAAAAACGGAAGTGCCGGAAGAGGAAACCACGTGACGGTAAAAGTGGGAGAAAAGTTGGTGCCAGCAGCAAGCTAGGCCTGAGCTACCTCCCACTTTTACCATCACGTGGTTTCCTCTTCCGACCACTTCCTTTTCCACATTTTGAGTAAACATAAGCACTCATAATGTAAACAAAGATAACCACTCGGAATTCTTGCGCTCAGGTGACAACAAGACCTCAACCCTAATGTAAAAGCTTGAATCATGCTTGTCTATACAGGGAGTCTACACAGGGAGTCAGAAGACATGTAAGGGACATTGCTATTAGCAGATCATTTTGAATGTCACTGTTGCCCAATTTATTGCCCTAATCATAGAGAAACAGTATAGAGAAGCTACTGAATAGGGAGTTCATGTCGCTAAAATCATTGGAGGGGAGGCAGTGTTTACAGTCGATTTCAGTGAGTTCCGCTCCTTTGGAGTAGATGGCGTTGCATTATTTTTCGTTCTTGAGGAGCCCGGGGCGCTCCTCAGGAGCGCCCCGGGCTCGGCTCCCCGAAATAAGAACGAAAAATAATGCAACGCCATCTACTCCAAAGGAGCGGAACTCACTGAAATCGACTGTAAACACTGCCTCCCCTCCAATGATTTTAGCGACATGAACTCCCTATTCAGTAGCTTCTCTATACTGTTTCTCTATGCCCTAATGTTTCTTTATCTTGTAAATTAGTATTTTGAATTTATGATGAATTTCTCTTCACCCAACTGTTAGGACAAATACTTGGGCACTTTAAAACTTTACATAATGTCCTTTAATTAAATCTAAGTGACCTAATTAGTGCCCTAGCTTGGGAGTAACAATTAAAATCCCAAATATTACGAATATAACCATAGTATAAAAATATATAGGTGCATTCATGTTAAAGTTGACGCCATATGTGAGCACTAAATAACATTGGCCAGATATGGGAAAATTACACGTTTTTCCAGTTTAAAAATACTTATAGCAATAGTTTTAATGTTGAAGTGTATTTAAGTATGCTAGAAAAATAATAACTACAAAAAAGTTTACATGTTTTCTCAAATAAAAACGACGCTTGTCCTATGATTTGCAATGTTATTTATTGCTCCAATATGGCGTCGAAGCGCATTCAGTATGTCATCATGCTCATACACTCTATATACTTATATTAAAATTGATTAAAATGCACTTTTTTTAAACATAAAAATTGATGTTATTTTAATATTAATTCGTTAACAATTTAACATTGCATTGAAAATTTTCACAATTTTTTTTATATTAAACAGAAAAAAAAAAAAGCTACACATTTTTTATTAACCATAGTACCATCGGCAATTTTTAATTTAACTTAAATATTATTTAATAAATTTACAATTAATTTACATTATTATTAATATTTATGTTTGATAGCGATTATTTTTCTATTTTTAGAAACAACTACTAGTTTTTTTTTTAAGAAGCAAAAAAATCACTAAAAAATTGCATTTCATGGGAAAAAATAAAGTTCGTTTCAATTCGTAAAACAATTTTTTCCCATGATTTTTAAAAACAAATTTTTTTTTTTGTATTAATAATTATTAAAAAAATATACACTTTTTTTTGCACTTGGTACTAATTATTTTTTTTTTAAAAAGAACAAATTCTGGGATTTTTTTTTTAAATTTTCATTTTTTCATCCCATTTATTAAGTTTTTCTTTTTTTTATATATATATTTTTGCAAAAAAAAAAAAAAAAAAAAAAAAAAAGTATTTTAAAAATATTTTGAAAAATAAAAGGGTAAAGCAGCACTTTTTTCTTCTTCTTCTTTTTTTTTTTTTTTTGCACATATAACACTATAATGAAAAATGAACTTCACAAATTAATATTGGGGTAAGTTTTTAGTGTGAAAGGGTATTTTAGTGGTCAGAAAATTTTTTATATAGTAGCATTTCTGTTTATGTATTTTGAAAATTGTAAAAAAATAAAAACAGTTGAAGTAACAATATAAAAACAAGGACCACATTTTATGTTAGGTAAATTAAAAAAAATGGGGCAATATATTACTAAACTTCAGGCTTAAACTGTAATTTAGGGGTAATTTTAGGTATAATAATGGTTAAATTTGGAAATTTCAACAGCGTTTTTGGGTATTTTATAATAACATCGCGATTAACTTTTTTGAGATTAAATTTAGGATGACATTTTATAGTAAATTCAATATAAGTTTTAGGCATATTTTCATAATTTGGGGACGATTTAGGGCTCACTTCTGAAGTTGGAGTCAATTTGGGAGTAAGTTCTGAAGTTGGGGTAAATTTGAGGGCTAGTTCTGAAGTTGGGGTAAATTTAGGGGCCAGTTCTGAAGTTGGGGATGACACTTGTGAAAATTCATCTAAAGTTATTTGTAGGGACAATTTGGATTGAATGTGGGTTAATTTAGGTTCTGATGGGGACAATTTGGGGTTAGAGGGTGGGATTAAGTGTTAGCACGCGCAATACAGTGAGCACTCGATGTAAGATGTAGGGACGAAACCTTCTTCAGAGTCGTGCATTCGACGTACTCTGGTCCATCCGTCCCCTTGATCTAACTCAAGTAAGAGTAATTCTTCACCATCTAACATTGGGATGGATCCTTCGCTTGTCGCTGTAACAAACAAGGCACATATAGGTCAGCATGGAAGGTAGCCACAAGTTGGCGCTGCGCATATTTACAAACAAGCAAAGTGCACCCATAATTAAATCCATAGATCACTTGAAACAACACGTGTGCTTTTTTATGATTAAACAAAAAATGGGATCTCTAAAACTGACAATTTTTACCAGAATATAAATAATATAAAAAAGAATATATAGAATATAAAAAGGTATGCTATCTACGTAGCAATTCCTGTTACTAAAAAAAAAAAAAAAAAAAAAAAAAAAAAAAAAAAAAAAAAAAAAAAAAAAAGGTTTATTAATTCAAAATTTCTGACCATTGCTACGGTTGGGTTTTGAGACAAGCTAATTTTAAATATTGAATTCCCATCAAGTTTTTAATGATGTAAATGCTTTAAATGTTTTTTTATAATTTATTCTTTTCAAGGAGGAGAAATCTCAGTACTGTAATTCATATGCGAGTTTTAAGTTGCCTTTTTTAAATTTTTATATTTATAATTTTTTTTTCTTGATGAACTTAATTTTGTAATTTTAAAAATTTAAAACACATCTGAAGTAAAGAAAAATATATTAACAAATGTTTATAAAAATCTATGATAAAAATGATAATTAATAATGTGTGACATGTAAAATAAATAAATAAAATAAGTTTAACTACAGTAGTATACTTCTAAAACACTACAAAACTATACCAGTCTACTTTTATTGCCTATAAATATAATAACAAACAAATAAATAGTAAAAAAAAAAAAAAAAAAAAAAAAAAAAAAAACGTTACAAATAAATAAAAATAAACCACCGTGGTTAGGTATGATAAAGTTGAAAGAAAATGCTAGGAGAAAATCATACTCTGGTCCTACCATAGTGAAGAGATATAGTCCCATATTTTGGTGACAAATCTTGCTAGCACAGAGATAAAAAACTAACACATATTAAAGAGCTTTTGGCACTGAAACTACAAGAGTGTGAGCCTTTGTCGGTCCTTGCAGACTTAGAGAGAAACTTTGAATGCTCATAGTTTCATAGCTATAACTATTCAATTTGTGTTAGTTTTTTTTTTTTTTTTTTTTTTTAACCTGTGTTCTAGCAAGATTTGTCTTCAAACTATATGGGACTCTCTTTACAATGGTAAGACCAGTGTATGGTTTTCCTGTATCCATTTTTTTTATTTTATCAAACCTACCGTGATGGTTTACAGAATATTCCTGCATAAATATGCTGTATTACAAAAAAAAAAAAAAAAAAAATAAAAAATAAAAAAAAAAATAATAATAATAATAATAATAAAAAAAAAATAAAATAATAGCCTAATAATAATAAATAAAATAAAAATAATTAAATAAACTAAATGGGGTGCACTTGGGTTAGTAATATACATGAGCATTAGTGATTTAAAAATAGATACCATCACCATAATAACTACTATGTAATGATTATGTGTAAAAATATATGAGACTTGGTATCTATAGTTCAAACCCAGTCAGTGAACATTTGAAAATCTCCGAGATGGTGCAGAAAATTTATTTACATAAAAATCCAAAGTATGAGATGGACAAGCAGGTTAAAAAAATCTCGGAGTTCAAACTTCATGTGGAAGCATAAGTGAGTTTTGTGTTGTTCTTTATATGGTTTTATCATCTTTTTAAACATACAGTACTGCATATTTTATTATTTATCAAGGTCCAAAAGTTTTGTGAAAAGTTCTTAAAAATTTAAAAAAGAAAACTTGGAAACTTTATGATGATATTTGAAAGTTAACAGTAACAGCTACCTATGATACAATTTTCAGAACTCGTGACCATCAGATAAGAGAGAAAATAATTATTTAAATTAACATGGGCTCTTATGGGACTAAATTCTCTCACAAAAAAAAAAAAAAAAAAAAAAAAAAATCATAATTTAAAGTTTAGCATGGTGAGCCCACACATTTTGTTTAAACATTTTTGAAGATACCCTATCCTAATGAATCACTGACAAGTGAGCAAAATTTAAGATTTTTCTTTCTTACGATTTTTTACTCAAATCCCGCAGTAGCTAATTTCACACCTAAACATATTACTTAAAATAAATCTAATTTTTGACGCAATCTAAAGCTATTTTCATTGCAGAAATAAATATTAAAATTCCGACACAAAACTGTAGTTAAAAATGATAGACCAAGAGCAGAACAACACATAACTGCACCGTGAAGCGTGGTGTTAGTTAAATAAGACCTGATACCAAATGATAACTTACACTTACCCTCGAAAGCATACAATGCTCTACAAGTTCCAAGCGGGGTGAGAGGAGCCTCCAGACTGTCTGCTGTATCTTCACCTGCCTCGGCTCCTGCTGCGAGGTCATCACCTCTGTCCGAGTCAGGTAGACTGGTGCGAGAGCCGAGACCACTCTCGGGGCTGTGTGACGATCTGTGACAAACACAGCACATGTTAGTTATATTTGTACTGTATATATGTGATGTGACATAGTAGTATTAGTCAGGCAGACTGGTGCAAGAGCCGAGACCACTCTCGGGGCTGTGTGACGATCTGTGACAAACATAGCACATGTTAGTTATATTTGTACTGTATATATATGTGATAGGACATAGTAGTATTAGTCAGGTAGACTGGTGGTAGAGCCGAGACCACTCTCGGGGCTGTGTGACGATCTGTGACAAACACAGCACATGTTAGTTATATTTGTACTGTATATATATGTGATGTGACATAGTAGTATTAGTCAGGTAGACTGGTGGTAGAGCCGAGACCACTCTCGGGGCTGTGTGACGATCTGTGACAAACACAGCACATGTTAGTTATATTTGTACTGTATATATATGTGATGTGACATAGTAGTATTAGTCAGGTAGACTGGTGCGAGAGCCGAGACCACTCTCGGAACTGTGTGACGATCTGTGACAAACATAGCACATGTTAGTTATATTTGTACTGTATATATATGTGATGTGACATAGTAGTATTAGTCAGGTAGACTGGTGCGAGAGCCGAGACCACTCTCGGGGCTGTGTGACGATCTGTGACAAACATAGCACATGTTAGTTATATTTGTACTGTATATATATGTGATGTGACATAGTAGTATTAGTCAGGTAGACTGGTGCGAGAGCCGAGACCACTCTCGGGGCTGTGTGACGATCTGTGACAAACATATAGTAAGCATTAGTTATATTTGTACTGTATATATATGTGATGTGACATAGTAGTATTAGTCAGGTAGACTGGTGCGAGAGCCGAGACCACTCTCGGGGCTGTGTGACGATCTGTGACAAACACAGCACATGTTAGTTATATTTGTACTGTATATATATGTGATGTGACATAGTAGTATTAGTCAGGTAGACTGGTGCGAGAGCCGAGACCACTCTCGGGGCTGTGTGACGATCTGTGACAAACATAGCATGTGTTAGTTATATTTGTACTGTATATATATGTGATGTGACATAGTAGTATTAGTCAGGTAGACTGGTGCAAGAGCCGAGACTACTCTCGGGGCTGTGTGACGATCTGTGACAAACATAGCACATGTTAGTTATATTTGTACTGTATATATATGTGATGTGACATAGTAGTATTAGTCAGGTAGACTGGTGCAAGAGCCGAGACTACTCTCGGGGCTGTGTGACGATCTGTGACAAACATATAGTAAGCATTAGTTATATTTGTACTGTATATATATGTGATGTGACATAGTAGTATTAGTCAGGTAGACTGGTGCGAGAGCCGAGACCACTCTCGGGGCTGTGTGACGATCTGTGACAAACATAGCACATGTTAGTTATATTTGTACTGTATATATATGTGATAGGACATAGTAGTATTAGTCAGGTAGACTGGTGCGAGAGCCGAGACCACTCTCGGGGCTGTGTGACGATCTGTGACAAACACAGCACATGTTAGTTATATTTGTACTGTATATATATGTGATGTGACATAGTAGTATTAGTCAGGTAGACTGGTGCGAGAGCCGAGACCACTCTCGGGGCTGTGTGACGATCTGTGACAAACACAGCACGTGTTATAAAATTAGAAAACTAAAACTATTTAACGTAGAACAGGACTGACTTGGACTGGAAATAGTTATAAGAACAACAACTATATTTTTACAGTAATTTTTTGTAGATTATTTATTTCCAACAAAACAACTATAATTTTCAAATAAAATCAAGTAAATTTAGATTCGCCCCCCCCCCCCCCTGAAAAAGTTAGAGTAAGATTTTTAATTGTAAAAAAAAATTTCTTATTTGAATAAAATATGTCGCTAAAATTTGAAATTTTACATTTACATATTATGTTATCTTGAAAGTGTAATAACTTAAATATTTGATCGTGTTTTCACATGTTTGACATTACCATGATATAAGGAGAGATGGTAGTTGCACTCCTATGCTCGGATTCGAAATAAAATTACGTCGCGGCAGCGCTGCAAGCGAGTTTCCCGCCTTCCCAAATCGATCAAGTGCCAATGCATAAGCATAGGGAAAAAGCACTAAATCCGTCATAACTTCTGAACGCGTGAAGTGTTAACAATAAAAATTACACCAAATTAATCAGCATAATTTTCTCGATTTTTTGATATGCATTTTAGTTAACTTTGTTAATTATGTGAATTTTACAATAAAATTATATGCAAAATAACCGGGAACGTATTAGTTTTAAGTTCTGAAAAAATGAATGTTAAAATTTCATTACGAAAAAATAGAAAAAATAAAAACGAAAATTTCCCATGTTAAATTTTAAAATGTGATCGAAATGGGAAGCGCGCGAAGAGCAAGCGAGAGAGAGCAACTACGACGAAATTTTATTTCAGCGCCCCCTACAAACGCAGCATAGGAGTGCAACTACCATCTCTCCTTATATCATGGACATTACAGTACAAACTTTTAATTACAATTTCTTCTCTACTTTGGGTTAATGTTATTAAATAAAATAAATAAATAATAGTCTTACCCCCGTAAGCTGCGACGCTAACTAACTAGTTAAACCGTAGTTAAGTTGTTATTTTGATTGTTGCAACAATTAAAAAAAGATAACTAAGGTTTAACTAGAGGTTGCAGCTTACAGCCCTTATTGTTCAAACAACAATTTAGCAGCAGATGAAATATACACAATAAATTATTGAAAATTGAACAAAAGGCGCAGTCAGGACAACCGTCTAGTTTGCCAGATATCAGTCAGTCACCTCTACCCCGTAAGTATTATTCACATATAACGCGTAAATTTGACTCGCGTCGAAGGATAAAGAAAGTTGGAACAATGTAAACAAATGAAGCCGTTCACTGCAATTTTCAAAAACAATGTGAACAGCTCTATTTGTTTACGTTGTTCCAAATTTGTAAGGCGCGTCAAATTTACGCGTCATGTGAATATTACTTTAAAGGCCTTGTCAACTTGCATTTTTATCATTTAGAATACTAGATTCATAATTACCATACCTTATTATCCATGAATTAGACACCAACACGTTGATTTTTTTATTTATTTTTAGCGGTTATTTCACGCATGTACCGCTTGGTTCTTGATAGGGGTAAAGAACTTGTGAGAGGGGGGCTTAAATTTATCACGTGACCAAAGCGGTGACTGTGATTGGCGGCGGTACATTGTGACGTCAGATACGTGAAATAACCCGTCAAAAAGAAAATAAATACAAAATCAACGCGTTGGTGTCCAATTCATGGATAATAAGGTATGGTAATTATCAATCTAGTATTCTAAATGATAAAAAAGTAAGTTGACAAGAGCTTTAACAAAAAACTTGTGATTATGACTATTGCAAGTGGCGAGTGTGTAATTATATTTAAAAAGGAGCCGTGGGTCATTAATTGCCACGATTGATGCTTGAGTGTATTAGGTCTCTGTCCGTTACAGTGTATCGATATGGGTGTAACGATCACACTGAGCAGGGATTATGTACAAACAGTGTTACATATGCGTTTACTGCGACATGGGCTAACACATTGAAGTGAAAACAGCGAAAGTTTATCGTTCCTGCAAGTCCGCGGTGCGCCTTTACCATACGTGCTATAGATAATCTTAGTATAATCTGGGTAAATATCGATATTGCAGCTTCTTGACATGACAAGTGTATATCAAATATATATAAGCCTTTGCAAAAAAAAAAAAAAAAAAAAAAAAAAAGGTGTAAAAACAATTTTTTTTTTAATTTAAATGTTTCATCTCAAAGTCTTAAAGGCGTACAACACCTTGAATAAAAAACATGTCTATAATATCCTAACATACTTTTGAATATTATCGTTGATTTGGCAGGAGTCATTGATTTCTAATTCATTTTTCATTCAAAAAATCACAGCTGCGGGTTTGTGCCGTCACAGCTCACTAGTCCACGCGCGCGAAAACAAGCAAGCTGTGACGTCACAAACCCGCATATTATGCCATTTTGGGAATGGAATATAAATTATAAATCAATGAATCCGGCCAAATCAACATTGATATGTTAGGATATTAGACATGTTTTTTGTTCAAGGTGTTCTACGCCTTTAAATAATAATAATAATAAAAAAATGTGCATTTTGTCAACAATGGCATTTTCATAGTGATAACTGATCATTGAGTTATTAAACCTCTCGAAAACGTGACCTCAAAATTTTAATTAATAACGCGCTGAGAGCAAAAACCGTTTAGTACAAGTCACTGCTCAGTGATGTGCTCAATTATGGGTGCGTACCGTATTTCGATGAGAGCGCTGTGCAGTGCTGTGGCAATACGGTACGAATTCTGAGCAATTTGGATACTTAGCGCTAGCAAATACGGTACGCCAGACCTCTGTGAGCCGCCTCACCTATTTACCTTCAGCAGCGCGCAGAGGTTATCAGCATCAGCTGTTGTCCATTTGGGTCTCTTCGGTAAACGCTGTGAAGCGCTGACATAGGTAATACGGTACGTTTTGTCAGCACTTTCAGCGCTCGCAAGTGAATACGGTACGCACCCTATATCTCGACAGTAAAAATTTCAGCTTCAATAAGAAATATTTCTAACTTAAGTTATAGTTGCTTTATTTCTCCATTTTTTTTTTGTACTAAATGGCATTTGCTCTTACTGTTAGCGCGTTATTAATTAAAATTTTGAGATTGTGTTTGCGAAAGGTTTAGTAATTCAATCTATTAGAAAAAGCCATTGTTGACTACAATCTGGCCAAAACAAGGTCGTTCTTGCCAAAAGCTGTAT
The DNA here is from genome assembly GCA_949318235.1 of Ecdyonurus torrentis. Classification (NCBI taxonomy): domain Eukaryota; kingdom Metazoa; phylum Arthropoda; class Insecta; order Ephemeroptera; family Heptageniidae; genus Ecdyonurus; species Ecdyonurus torrentis. The sequence goes on from OX439135.1 coordinate 2,041,980, forward strand.
CCGCGGTGCTAAACCAATCAGAGAGCGTGTTATAAGCCTATCAAGTAGAGTTGGGGATAGGGTCTTAAAACATACAATGCCTCCTCCACCTCCGTTATTGCGTCGTCCACGCTCCCGCGATCTTTCGCCACGCCCCCCTGATTCTACAAAAAGATCGCAAATGTTTACATCTGTTGATCCCACCATCAGAGAATTGAAAAAAGAGATTGCTTGGCTGCATACAAAATTGGAACAACTGCAGCGAACAGTAAACACCTTATCTACCACCTGTAATAAGCCGATGGAAATGAAAATCAGTTGTCCATCTTGTGGTCCTATTTCTCTTCCTAGTTCTCCCCCCACCCAGCTAAATGACTATTATATTAGCTTCAATAAAAATCCAGAGCACCTCAACGATTCCTCAAACTCAAAATGCATAATCTCAGAAAAAAAGGGCAGCCTTTTTGAAGCAAGTGAGCAAATTTTGTGTCATGCAGTGGCCGCTGATCTCAAGTGCTCTGCAGGTATCGCTCGTGAAGTGCGTTCTAAATATGGCATACCTAAAATAAACACTAAAACTTTAAAACCAGGGTCAGTGATTCCTCACCAATCTGAAGGAAAAGTCATTCTTAATATAGTCACAAAATATCAAAGCCACCACAAATACACCCAAAACAAGAATCAATTCTTAAAAAATTTCCATGACGGTGTACGTGGTTTAGGACTGTATTGTAGAGACAATGACATTAGATCTCTAGCCATCCCTAAGATCGCCGCAGGATTGGATCAATTAAACTGGCTGTATGTAAAGAAGCTAATCTATCAAGAATTTAAGGCCTACGATATTCATATATCAGTGTACTCTACAAGCCTTAAAAATGTATCCCCACAATCAAAACCACCCCAAGTTCATTCATCCCCTCCCCCAGAGTCACATATTTCCCCAACATCTCCTGTAAGCCGCAGCCCGTCAGCAGATTGTATGGTACCAAATAGCCCTTTGTTACCCTCCCCAGCTTCCCCGCTCCTTGCTGTCTCAAATCCAACCTGCATTCCAACATTATCTGTATCTGCTGCTCCTTATAGCCCTGCAGATAAACCACCAGCTAATCCCTACCGGTTTAGTGTAACTCCTCCTCCTAATCAAACGTCAATTTATAATAATCCTGCAATGACACAAGCATGGGTAGAAGACGAGGATAATAGAAAATCCCCTGTAGGTGAAAAGACACATGCATATTATCATGATATCCCTTCTTTCACCCCTAATCAGCATTTTCTTCATCCCCTCTCAATGACACATGTGTCACCAGTGTAAAGCCTGGGGCACAGTTGTCTATTCTTGTATGGAATGTGGAGGGTGTTAAAAATCTCTTTAAAAAGTTACCAGATGTTAATGTGTTTAAAAACCTAGATATTCTTGTTTTAACTGAAACATTTTCAAAAGTTAGCTTTGAGTTAAGAGATTTTTATTCAACACATTCGTTTGCCATACAGGGATTGGGAGGGCGCCCTTCTGGAGGTATTTCATGTTTCTCCAGTCCCAAACTAGGCCCTGTTATCAACAGTTTTCCTAATGCTAGATATTTAATTGTAAATTTTAATTCTGTATGTATTATCTGTTTTTATCTTAATCCTTCTCTATCGCAAATTGATGTTCACGAGACGGTTCTTGAAGCCTTTTCACAAGCTTTAAAAAGTAACACTCCAATTATAATGGCAGGTGATTTTAATTGTAGAATGGATGCCAATGACAAGGACAAGGGTCAGTCTCTGATTGATGTCATGTCAGAGATAAATTTTATTTTGTGTAATAATCCTATGGACAAAACCTATATCTGTCACAACGGTTCCAGCACGATTGATTTATTATTCATAGATCCCTCAAAATTCAAACTACTCTCTCATTACTTTCCTAGATTTGCTGGTATTCACCTGAGAAAACACCAACCACTAATTTTTAATGTAAAATTCCTGCACGAGGTGCAATCAAATAAGTGGTACACAACTCCATTATCTAATATAACAAATAAAATAGATCTGGAAAAACTAATGTACCTGATCCAAAATAATTTTAAACTTTTAAATGACCTCTTCATAAAAGGGGAAATTGATAAAATATATGAACAAATTCAATATTTGATATTAAACTCTGCTTTACCTAAGAAATATTCTAAGCGGCAAGCAAAACCGTGGTTTGATCAGGAAGCTTTTCTTCTCCGGAAATACGTGTTACACCTTTTATTTAAATTAAGAGCTTGTAGATTTAAAGATAAGCAACTTCTTACTCATTTCAATTTAGTTAAAAAAGAATATATAAAATTACTCAATGTAAAACGGGATCTATTTCAAATTAAATATGAAGAAAATTTAGTTTCAATTGCGGAAAGCGTTCCATATACATATCTTAAAAAAGACAAAATTCTAAATGTCCAATGTCCCATTCCTGTTCATGATTGGGAGAATCACTTTAAAGAGATATTAAACTGTAAGAATCTTTCATCAGAAGATTCATTGAATTTAATTAGTTTAATAGATAATTATTCATCGGATATAATTTTTAAACCTATCTCTACCTTGGAATTAAATTCTGTTATTAACTCCATGAAAAATAATAAGGCAGCTGGCCCGGATTGTATTTCAAAGGAACATATTGCTGTCTGGGGTTTGCTTTCGGGCAACTGTTTAGCTAACTTTTTTAATCTATGTATTGAAAATAAGAAATTACCTCAAGTCTGGAAACAGTCTCGTTTAAAAGTTTTGTATAAAGGTAAAGGTAATATTCTGTCCACTAACTCCTATAGAGGAATTGCAAACTGTTACATCATGTTCAAAATGTTTGATAAAGTTATTTGTAAGAGAGTTTTTGATTGCACTAAGGATCTTATCCCAGATATACAGTTTGGGTTTATGCCAGGCAGATCAACAATTCAAGCCGTTAAATATTTGCATGCTCAGATTTTAAAAGATGTAGCTGAACCAAAAAGTTGTACATTCGTGCTATTCATTGACTTTCTAAAAGCATTCGACCTGGTTGATAGAAAGTTATTATTAAGTAAACTTATCGAAACTAAAAAGCTTCCGAAAGAAATACTTGTTGCTCTGGCCCTGCTACTGGAAGTCAATTTTGTAACTGTAAATGATGGTTTACTTCTCTCGGACCCTATCTTGCAAAGCAATGGAGTTTTGCAGGGGGGCCCGAGTAGTCCTCTTTTGTACAACCTTTTAACCTATGATATACTAACTATAATCGAGGAAATTGTTAATTTAATAGCAGATGATCCTGAGATCTTTCTCAGTATCTATGCTGATGATTTGGCTATTATATGTAAAAACTTAGAAAAATTACAGAAAATTTTGGATAAATTAGTTAAATGGGCCTCTCTAAATGGGTTAAAAATAAATGCGAATAAAACAAAAATAATGAAGTTTAAATATGCAAGTGGTGGCCGCCCAAAAACAAACCCTCCTCCGGAAAATATCTACTGTAATGGAACTAAATTGGAGTTTGTAAGCTCATTTAAATATCTAGGTATTACCTTACAGCAATCAGGCAAGACATTTGCAGCTCATGTCAAAGATAGAAGCAAAAGTGCCATCACAGCATCCTTCACCATATCAAACGTACATTTGCTATCTCTGAAAACGGCCATAAAACTTTTTCACCTGAAAATATCACCTGTAGCATCTTATGGAATAGAGATTTTCTGGTCATATCTAACCATCACAGACTTCAACTTATTAGAGTCTGTAAAATCTCGTTTTCTTAAGAGAGCAATGTGCCTCTCAAAATATACAAAATCTAGACTAGTTTATGAACTTTCAGGAGAGGAGTTTTATGTACGGGAGCTGAGATTAAAATTTAATTTGCCAGAAACTGAAAATTTTATTAAGTTTGTTCAAATTAGAGAAAATAAAACCGATGATATTAATCTATCATTTTATAATACACCAGCTTTAAAAAATGATACATGGAAAAACTCAAATCAGAGGAATCGTAATATTATCACCCGCTACGCGGCACACGGTTTTCATCACAAAATTTGTAACACTAAAGAATATCATATTTGTAATAATAATTGTATCTGCTCCTTGTGTGGGATGTCATGTGAACAGTATCATCTCCTCACATGTTCTAGGAGACATTTAAGTATGGCCTACTATGCCGAGGGCACTGATCAACATGTATAATACTGTTATTTGATCTTGATATTATATGTAATGTTTATGAGTTGAATGTTTAGATGTATGTTGTACACGCAATGTGTTTAATAAATAAATAAAAAAAAACTTTTTTCTGAACATTTTTTTTTTTTAAATTTTCTTGTTGTTTGTTTTGATGGAAATTAATAATGAATGCTGTTCGTAAACCCTGTTCTCTGCTCCTAAAATGACGATCACATTTGGTTATTCAGATGGAATGAGCATTTTTTGGTGCAAAAGAGAACAGGGTTTACGAACAGCATTAATGTAAAAAAGTTATTGTGAAAATATTGTTCTTCTTCTAGCGATTTCCGGTCCAAGTTGGCCATTTTATAAGTTAAAATAAAAATGTTTTGATTTTACTCCCTCTTTTTTTTTCTTTTTTTTTTTTTTGCAAATGCTTATATTTTATACACACACTTGTCATTTCAAGAAGCTGTAATATCAATATTTACCCATATTATACTTCCAGTACGTATGGTAAAGGCGCACCGCGGTCTGTACACTCAGTAAACTGTTTGTTTGAACTGTTACGATAAACTGTCGCTGTTTTCACCTCAATGTATTAGGCCATGTCGCAATAAGCGCATATGTATCCTATGTGGTCTATAGTACACAATCTTTACTCAGTGTCAAGCACCGTTATTTGGACAGACCTAATACACTCAAGCACCAATCGTCGCAAATGGACCTTACGGCTCCTTTTTAAATATAATTACAAACTCGCCACTTGCAAGTCGCAACAGTCATAGTCACAAGTTCTTTGTTTAAGGGAGTAGGGTACCGACGTCGGCCATTAGACTCAAAATTTTCTCATAAAAAAAATCTGAAATTTTGCACAATGATACTTCAGCTTGTGATTATTTCAAATATTTAAAAATTTTAGGGGGTCACGGTGCAAATTAATTTCATATGATTTTTTTTTTTTTTTTTTTTTTTGAAATTTTAACCCCATAAGGCCCAATGTTAATTTCAATAATTTTTTCTTTTTTTCAGGATGGTCAAAAATCATGAAATTTTTATCACGGCTAGGTGTGACCCTTAGCTACACAATGACAGCAAATTTAGACCCTAAACACTTCTAGTTTTTGAGATATAAGGTCGGTACCCTACTCCCTGAACGGTGAACCTCAGTCCTGGAACACCCCCTTTTTTTGAAAAAACTGACGCTAAAATATTTTAAAAACTATTTTTGGATAGATCTCATTTTTACAAAATAGAAGTTTAAGTATAATTTCATTATAATTCCAATATGTTTTTCACAATTAATTTTTTAACCATTTTTATTTTGCTGCGAAATTCAAAATCAATTTTATTCAAATGAGTAAATTTGGTCACTTTTGGTGGCCAAAATTACATTAACATTGCCGCTTTATACAAGGCAATACCTGTTTGTCATTTTGACAATAAATGTGATGGAGTGCTGATTAAAGCTAAAATCTTACAGGAATCAAACAATAAAAGTCAGCTCGTCGTTGTTTGGCCAAACAACGATTGCACTTTAATTTGATATTTAAATTAGAAGGAATAGTCGCATCAGATTTTAGCAACTTGTGAAATTGTTTTTGTACCTAGTAGATTCTAAGGTGTGTCTGTGGGCCTTTAACCGCGATTTTTTTTCATATATATTTATTTTGCTCATTAAAACTACTTATGCAACGTCTTCTATTACAACACAACTGGGTACTCACCCTAACATGAGCGCAGGCTGCGGCGCTTGTTTGTTGCTCCCTCCCCCATCAGAGCTTGCACTTGGACTGACGCTCTCGTCACTGGAGCTGTGACGTTGTTTGTTATTGTTGCCGTTGAGAAGAGATCGCTGTACGCTTGTTGACCTCTGAGTGCTGGGAGAGTTAGACTGAGATATCGTGTTACCCTGCAACATTCAAGTCACATGTTAAGATCGTGAGAAAAATGCTTTCAATCAAAATAAACTTTTATGTGACAAATGAGGTTTCGCCTATGCTGGACCAAGAAGGTGGTATAGTTCGCCCCTTTTACTGTCGTCAGAACTTGGTTTCCTTCGTAAAACTTCAAAATTTCACATACGTCATACAAGGTGTCTGTAAACAGCCCATGTGGTCTCTCAGGTACAATCACTGATCTATATAGGGTCTATGCATTCATGTTAAAGTCGACGCCATGTTGGATAACTCAATAACATGGGTGACATCGGAAAATAACTCATTTTGCCAGTTTAAAAACACTATGCAATATTTTTAAGAGCTTGGATGTTGTAAATATGTTGAATTAGTATCTCAAATATGTGAGAAAAATAGCAATAACAAAAAATTAAACAATTTCCCAAAGAAAATTGGCTTAAACGAAGTTTATCCTATGCTGAGCAATGTTATGCACTACTCCAGCATGGCCTCAAAGCGCAATAAATATGACGTCATCCGCATACACCCTATAATAAGGCTAGAGCATTGCTATACTCCCACTATAGGCAGCAGTGAAGAGAAAGTTGGTAGCGGCGCGTTCTTCAATTTTTATCACAGGCGGCAGAATTGCGGGAACTGTGAGGGTAGTAAATTTTTTAAAATCCACCCTGGCAGCCGGATTGGTGGAGAGCAGGCGGCATGTATGGGCTGATTGGCTGTAGGGTAGATCAGGGTGAACAAGGGGAGGGAAAAACGCTGCCAGATTGACAAGTTTGACAGCTTTAATTTTGTTAAGGATCTGGCAACATTGCAATTTGCCGCCTGCGATTTTCTTCCAGCTGACCAAAATTTTCTTCAAGCGGCCAGAGCCTGTATCTCCCCCTTATAATAACTGTATGGTGGAACCAGTCGATATTTACCTGTGATATTTTACCCTCCGCCTCCTCCAGCCACATAGTAAACTTATGTTGTTCTTGTCTCAACTTGTCCAGACGATGACCACTCTCGTTCAACTGACCCTCCACTGACATGGGGTCACCCAGAGCTGAGTTAGCCTCATAGACGCCCTTCATTTTCATCAAACCATCTCGGGCAGCAGTTTCCTGAACATTCAATACAGGAATTAAATATTGTGCTACCTTTTGTTTTAATATCAACATCATTTTTTATCATTGAAATAGTTTTTGATAACATAGAAGTAAAATTAGAATTATAGAATTAATAATCTGAATACAAATGATTTTGAAATAATCTACAATGAATTAGTTTCATAATTATCATACTAGACAGGCTAAAGATGTACACATAAGCTTTCAACGTACCAATATAGGTAGAGAATGGAAAGCTACACATTTGTATACTAAATTACCTGACCATAAAAAAAAAAAAAAAAAAAAAAAAAACTTTCTTAAAATAGCACTTTGTTTATTTAAATGCACTAAAATTAGATTAGTTTATGAACTGACAGATGAGAAGTTCTTTGTCCTAGAACTTGAAACCCAATTCAATTTGCCTATAGGGTGTATGCATTCATGTTAAAGTCGACGCCATGTTCGATAACTCAATAACATGGGTGACATAGGAAAAAAAATCATTTTGCCAGTTTAAAAACACTATGCAATATTTTTGAGAGCATTGATGCTTTAAAAGTGTTGAATTAGTATCTCAAGTATGTGAGAAAAATAACAATAACAAAAAACTAACCGATTTCCCAAAGAAAATTGGTTTAAACAAAGTTTATCCTATGCTGAGCAATGTTATGTACTACTCCAGTATGGCCTCTAAGGGCAATAAATATGACGTCATGAGGATACACCCATTATCAAGAGAAGAGTTGATAAGTCTGAGAACATCAACCTGTCATTTTACAATACCCAGGCCTTTAAAAATGTTAATTGAAAAAATCCAAATGTTAATAATAGGCACATTGCCACTAGATTTGCAGTGCATGGTTTTCACCATAAAATTTGCATACTTAAAGAGTACCATGAATGTAGTACCTCATGTAAATGTAAATTGTGTGGTGAGCAATGTGATCCATATCATTTGCATTAGTCTGACGGCATCAGAGATGCAGAAAAAGGTGGTTACGTAACAGTTTGGTTAGGCTAGACAGGTTACAGTAATGCTCACAGCATGTATGGTTATAACAATTCGTCTATATCGCGTACAAAACGTTTCAAGTGAAATTATCACGAGCTTTTCAAATGTTCCATCTACATAAGGTTTACTGTGTCAGATGGAATGTTTGGCGTGTGCGTTATAATTTCACTTGAAACAATTTGCCGCGATAGACAAATTGGTATGCTTCAACTGTCTAACCTGACAAAAATGTTACGTAACCACCTTTTCCCACATCTCTGGACGGCATACATTCAGGAATAATGTAATAAATGTATTTAATTTCATAGTATTTAACATTTTTATTATTTTGTAAATGTAGGGTATAGGTATGTTATGTTGTACACCAAGTGTGTTTGATGAATAAAATTAATTAAAAAAAACAAAAAAAAAAAAACAAACAAACTTAAATTTGCAGAAGTAAAACAGTACTTTAAAATTTTGTGTAATAAAAAACAAAAAAAAGAGACTAAATTCCCATCTATGATTTCCACTCTACCTCCTCTACCTTTGGTTGACTACCCCCCTTTCTCTCTCTCTCTCTCTCTCTCTCTCTCTCTCTCTCTCTCTCTCTCTCTCTCTCTCTCTCTCTCTCTCTCTCTCTCTCTCTCTCTCTCTCTCTCTCTCTCTCTCTCTCTCTCTCTCTCTCTCTCTCTCTCTCTCTCTCTCTCTCTCTCTCTCTCTCTCTCTCTCTCTCTCTCTCTCTCTCTCTCTCTCTCTCTCTCTCTCTCTCTCTCTCTCTCTCTCTCTCTCTCTCTCTCTCTCTCTCTCTCTCTCTCCCTCTCCCTTTTTCTCACCTGAGCCAGTTTCTGTGAGATCTCATCCAATCGTTGCTGCAATCTCTTACGTCTCTGCATGGGAGGCAGGTCTGTGAAGTCCTCCTTGTTATCAGAGTTAGAGAAATTGTTCTGCAAAGTCACAAACACAAGGTCAGTCATATATACTAAACATAGTGACAACAAGGTACTGCATTGACAAGTAAATCAGAATTTTTAGATATTAATGCAATAAGATGCAAAATTATACAATAGATATATTATATAATTACATTTGTATTACAAAATTAAGGAATATAAACCATTACCATTAGATTGATGATATAAATGAAAAGGATACAGGACACTGGTCTTACCATGGTAAAGAGAGTCCCATAGTTTGGTGACAAATCTTGCTAGTACAGATAAAAAACTAAAGCCTCGTTCACAATGGACTTTTCTAAAGTGAAAACGCTAATTTTTTCAAATTAAGAAAAAAGTTTGATTTCCACTTAAGAATTTTTTTTCTTAATTTTTTACGTAGAACTTTCACTTCACAATTTTTTTTTTCTTAATTTTTCTTAAGTAGCTAATTAGAAGAATTATTTGAATTTACGTAAGAATCAACAATGGTTTGATTCTTACGTAAATTCAAATAATTCTTCTAATTAGCTACTTAAGAAAAATTAAGAAAAAAAAATTGCTAAGTGAAACCAATTAAGAAAATTCTTAAGTGCAACAATAGTTTCATTGTGAACACCAATCGTTCTTAAGTGGAAAAAATTAGCATTTTCACTTAAGAAAACTTAGAAAAAGTCCATTGTGAACGAGGCTTTTCATATAGATGGCTCCGCGGAAAACTGAACTATCCATAGTCTCCGCGCTCCTCAAATTTGGAACATCTGCTATCTCCGCCTCTCCCAAAATTAAAGCATCTATTACCAGCGCTCCATTACAGATAATTCAATTTTGGGAGAGGCGGAGAGCGCAGATGTTCCAAATTTGAGGCGCGCGGAGAATATAGATAGTTTAGTTTTCCGCGGAGCCATCGGTATATTGGAGAGCTTTTGGCACTAAACTTCAAGAGAAATAAGCGCAGGACAGCGGTCAATTTCTTATCACTTTTAGTCAGATAGGATAAGAATTATAGCTTCCTATTGGTTGATAATACAAATCAACCAATAGGAAGCAGTATTTCTTAAAAGTGATAAAAATTGACCGCTGTCCTGTGCTTTAATAATTAATAATTAACGGCTTTTTATTGGGCGAAATCGCAGGCGTACAACCTCTCAATTTAACCCAGTCTTTTGCTTTAGTCCTTACAGATTAACAGTTTCTACGTCTGTAAGGACTGACAAAGGCACAAACACTTATAATTTAGTGCCAAAAGCTCTCCAATATTAGTTTTTATTTGTGTGCTAGCAAGATTTGTCACCAAACTATGGAACTCTCTTCACTATGGTAAGGTCCTTACTGGTTTCTTCTATCCTTTTCTTTTATGTTATCAACCTAACAGCGATGTTTTATTTTCTTTAATTTTGCAATAAAATATAATTTCTATGTAGTTTAAATTTATAATTTATAGGAAAGAAATCAACTTTGTGATACTTGGTTGATAAAAAGGTGTTAAAATAACCCATACACCTAGGCCAAAAATCAGATTTTTACAAACCCTTATTCTGGACCAATTTTCCCAAGACAAACACCAAAATTGTACAGATGCACATTTATAGTAATAAAATTATATTAAAACAATAGGATATAACATATCACTATCCTATTGTTTTAGTAGCATTAACCGCGATGGTTTTTTCACATATTTATAAAATTATATTAATTAATTAAAGTTAAATGTAATAACTTCAATATTACATGGATCAATTGCCAAACTTTGGTGTTTATCTGGGGAAAACTGTTTCAGAAAACAGGGTTGTAGGAATTTCTGATACTATTTTTTGATCAGTGTTATTCTTTCATCTTAATGTATGAAGTTCATTTAAAGTTAATAATTATAAGAAAATTCTGATTTACAACTATAGTAAAAAATTATAAATAAATTTTAATAAAGTAGCAGCAAATTATTATCAATTTGTCATTTTTTACAATTGCAACTAAAAAATAAAGAAATAAAGAAAAAAAATTACAGTTGACTTCAAATTTGTGACTTCAAATATTATTTCTTGAATTTTATAAAATAGGTATGTACAGCTCAATTGTGATAATATATTTAACCATTCAAAAACTGGTGCCAAATTTGCAATGTTATTCTTACTTGTTAGAAGAGAAAAGCAGGCTCTGAATTTAAATGGTATAAAATATATTCAGAAACTATTGCAGATAAATAGATGAATATTGCAATAAAAGATAGAAATAGCAGCAGCACTGGCACAGTAGAAGTTGTATGGAGAGGTCGAGGTGTCACGTGGCACACAGTTTAGTTATAATGTTTATATAAGTGCCGTACGTCATTGTAATGACATTATCAATCAAAGAAGAGATTTACTTGAGCACATCACTGTGTAGTCTTGTACTGTACTGTGATGTGCTCAAGTAAATCTCTTCTATATTGATTTGTATACAAGTTAGCAGCTTCAGTAGCCAGTTCAATGAAATCCTGGTGATGAGCTGATTACATTGAACTGGCTACTGAAGCTGCTAACTTGTATACAAATCAATATTGATTAGATTTACTTGAGCACATCACTGAGCTCAAGTAAATCTCTTCTTGATAATGTCATTACAATGACGACACTTATATAAACATTATAACTAAACTGTGTGCCACGTGACACCTCCACCTCTCCATACAACTTCAGCTAAGTAAGGCCAGCGCTGCTTATATTCTTTCCTTCAATATTCATCCTAATTGCGATGTTTTCCTTCAATTGAAAAAGTGTACACATATTATGTTTATTGACAATATAAGCTTGCTGCTACTTCCTCTCTTATATTCTAACACATCACACACAATGGTAAATTGCATTGCAGAACAGTAATAATAAAAATAAATCAACACATTAAGCCATTCAAACATATGTCGGCCACACAACACACTTCACAGTGCAGCCTACCTCACTTTTGTACCCTAACATTTATATTATACTCAAGTTTAGTACGGCAATTTTTCTTAGCAACTTTTATATCTCGAGGACTATGCGTCATTTTGGTACTACTGCAATCTCTGCGGGTGCAATTTTGGCAATTTTCTCCATGCTCCCCTCTTTTGAAACATCTTTATAGGGTGGTTTCATTCATGTTAAAGTTGACGTCATAAGTGAGTACTAAATAACATTGGCTGGTATAGGAAAATGACACATTTTGCCAGTTTAAAAATACTTCGCGATTTTTTTTGAGAGCATTGATGCTGTTAACAGGTTGAATTAGTATCTCAAGTATGCAAGAAAAATAATAATAACCAAAAAAATAGCTATTTTCCAAAGAAAATAGCCAAAAACTATGTTTACCCTATCTGAGCAATGTTATCCATTACTCAAGATGAGCATCGAAAAGCACTCAGAATGACGTCATGCGCACACACCCTATACGCTTAAACTGCACAGGTGTGCCATTAGTAAGCGTGGAGAAGATTTCATATGTGCCAAAAATTGCACTTGCGGAGATTGCAGTAGTACCGATGCAGCGTAGCCCTCGATCTCTGCCCTGCGATAGCAACCATAAAGTTAACACAGTTTATCATTGTGCTAAGAAAATAGTTAAGAAAGGACCTCAGTCCTAGGCTACATTAACCATTTAGAACACCATTATAAACTTATCTATTCAGTTAAATAGAGCAGCAAAATTAATAATAAATTTGATAGAAAATTGAAGTAGAAAACCAGGTCTTACCATGAGTCCCATGGCTTGATTTTGCTAGCATAGATATAAAACTAACACATATAGGAGAGCTTTTGGCACTTAAACTATAAGAGAAATGAAGTGTGTGCCTTCTTCAGTCCTTACAGACTTAGAGAGAAACTGTGAATGATCTTTCCAAGTCTGTAAGGACTGACAGCGGCACAAACACTTATAATTTAGTGCCAAAAAGCTCTCCAATGTGTATTAGTTTTAAATCTCTGTGCTAGCAAGATTTGTCACCAAACTATGGGACTCTCTTCACTATGGTAAAACCAGGGTATGCTTTTCTACTAGCATTTTCTATCAAATTCATATTACCTTTAAAAGTGTTATAAAAACATGGATTAAAGGGTTCCTTGTTTATCAATATCATTCAAAATGGTTTTTTCCTATATATTATATTTCATTCAAAATAAAGAAATTTAAAAGCTATTTTACACCATAAAAAACAAGGAAAAATGAATAGTGTTATAAAATTTAAATGTGCTAATTATAGGTATTATTTAACTGAAGTTCATATTCGCTTTGTTATGGCGTCACTCATTAATTTTAATTATTATTTACAATAATATTTTTATGCTTAAATTTGCTATTATATATTTCTAATCATTTCTGTATAAGAAAACCATACAATGGTCTTACCATAGTAAAGAGAGTTCCATAGTTTGGTTTCCCTAGCACACATATAAAAAACTAACATATGTTGAAGAGCTTTTGGCATTAAACTACAGTAGAGTATGTGAGCCTTTGCCAGTCCTTACAGACTTAGAGAGAAACTGAATGATCTCTCCACTGTAAGGACTGATAAAGGCTCACATACTCTTGTAGTTTAAGTGCCAAAAGCTCTACAATGTTTTTTTGTCTCTGTGCTAGCAAGATTTGTCACCAAACTATGGGACTTTCTTCACTATGGTAAAACCAGAGTACGGGTTTCTTCTTTTATAACCTAACCACAATAGTTTATTTTTCTTAATTTTGCATTAGAATGCAAAAAGTAAAATATTCTGGATATAAATTTGAACCCTAGATATATAAAAGTGCAGAACAAAAAAGTGCAACATAAACACACAACGATGATGAGAGAAAAATAAAATTTACATAACGTAAAATATCAATTTCTTATGCAGCAACTTAAATATATAAATCAAATAAAGATGATGCCTGACAATTTTTTTTGGTGGTGTGTTTTTATGGATAGTTAACTAATAATTTAGAAATATATTCAGCCAAATGTTAGATTTAAGCCCAGGGGTAGATTTGCTACAAGAATGGTACCTTGGAGCAATTACGCCCCTTACTGGTCCACTTCTGGGTCTGTTAAGCTCCTAAAGGCATAACTGGCCCAAAAGTGGCCTAAATTGCCAACTGCAGGTCTAAAAAATTGCCAATCTGATCCCTGTTAGTTTTAATTAAAGGGTTCCAATTTTACTTTATTTTTTTGTAGCTTAAAATGCATTATCAAATTTGAGTAATGAGTTTTAAAAAAATATGGAGGTTACTTAACTTTCATATTCTATAAAAAAAAAAAAAAAAAAAAAAAAAAGGACAATGTCCTAAGTTGATAGATATGCCAATTTATATATATTTTTTTAGTTCATTAAGTATTTCTAATTAGTTTTTCCCAAGCAAAAAATGATTTCATTGTTGGTAACTTCTTTCTATGCCCACATGCATAAATTAATGACCATAACAACATTTTTCAATTAAAAAAAAAAAAAAAAAAAAAAAAAAAACTTAAAAATTACAAATTTGCATATCTATTGATTGAGGACAGTGTCCTCTTCTTTTAGAATATGAAATAAAATTACCCCCAAAATTTTTCAGTCTTCCTTATTTGCAAAAAAAGTAAAGAACATGGGCTCTTTGAAAGATTATTTAAAGAAATTATGCAAAACATAAGGCTGAATATATTGATAATAGTAAATCCCCATAAAGTGAAACAAAAGCAGGTAAAAAGTGGGTTAAAAAAAGAAAGTTTTATCAAAAATTGGGTCTATAAAATAAACATACCTTCAAATGTGCACAAACATGAATTAACCTCTGTTAGCGTGAAACAAAAAAAACAGCCAAATGTCACCTCAGGGGGTTAGTCAAAGCATAGCCCTATGTATAAAATTACTTTTAGGTAGTTATCCAAAGCTTAGGCCACTGTACAGTAAACCCAGTGTGTAATATACAGCATTGGGTCTTACTTGTTAGTACATGCTTAGGACTATGTGTAAATATGACTTGTGGAGTTATCCAAAGCTTAGGCCAATGTACAATGAACCCAGTGTATAATACACAACTTTGGGAGTTAGTACATGCTTAGGGCTATGTATAAACTGATTTGGGGAGTTATTCAAAGCATAGGCCACAGTACAATGAACCCAGTGTATAATATACAGCTTTGGGAGTTTGTACATGCTTAGGACTATGTATAAAACTGATTTGGGGAGTTATCAAATGCTTAGGCCAATATATGAAATTGATTCGGGAGTTATCCAAAGCATAGGCCTCTGTACAATGAACCCAGTGTATAATATACAGCTTTGGGTGTTAGTACATGCTTAAGCCTATGTATAAAATTGATTCAGGAGTTATCCAAAGCATAGGCCTCTGTACAATGAACCCAGTGTGTAATATACAACTTCGGGTGTTAGTACATGCTTAGGACTATGTATAAAATTAATTTTGGGGGTTAGTAAAAGCATAGGCTTATATATACACCATCACCATAAAGCCTAGAAAATGATACTATATTAGTCAGAGTTATCAATTTGTACAACTCTGATTTTATAGTTGTTAGGAAAGCTACATATGTACTGGATTTTTAGTAATGCTTCAATCACTGGGCGTAGATTGGGCAGAATTTTAACTGGTGCTTCAGTGACCTTTGAACAATGGGTCATGGATAAAATGTAACCAATTTATCTTTAAATTTACTGTAAGGCAACATTTTTTTTTATTATTTTTTTTTTTATGAGTGTGAACTTTTTTTTTCTTTTTAAATGTTTTTTTTTTATTGTTGCATTTTCTTTTAAATTTATCACAGGAAATTTAGTTTAATTAATTACTTAGTTACAATAAAGTGGTAGCAATCAGTTAAAGCTACCATCATGCTAGTTTTGGGACAGGTTGATACATTTTTACATGTCCATTGAAAAAAAAAAAAAAAAAAAAGGAGGGGTTGCATTGTGACTTTAGACAAATTTTCAAATATTATTTCCTCCTGTACTAAAACTTATAGAAACATGAAACAAAACTAAAGAAAAGCTTGATATTTGCACTAGCTTGCAGTTTTTGTTTCTTGTTTCTATGAGCTTTAATTAGGGAGAAAATAATTTTTGAAAATTTGGCCAAAAAAACGTGATTTTTTTTTTTTTTTTTTTTTGGGACAAGAAAATAAAAATTATTAAAAATCCAGTACCTATGATGGGGAAAAAAAAAAAAAAAAAAAAGGCAAGAAAAACAATTAACCACCACCTAATTAGCGATATATTCCACCACCCAACCACCCAATGTACAATTAAGATATAAAGCAACATGATAACAACAATTAAGAAGCAGTTAATTAGATGTTGCAGTATATAGTATCAATATTTACTTACATCATTTAGTAAAGTAGCAACGTAGTCGATCAAATATGTTTTTGTGTTTAATATATTTGTGGGTAAACCAAACCAAAGGAAACGACAAAATAAAACCAAACAGAAAACAAACCAAATGTAAATAAATTTTGTTATATAAATTATTATATTTATGATGTTAGTAAAAAATGTCGGAGAGGTATTCAACTTTTTTTTTTTTTTTTTTTTTTTTTTTTAACTTTGAGAGAAAAATGGATCACTTTGCTTCAAATAAATAGAGCAATACTATTTCATACGCTTAAAATTTAATTTCAGCCTGGTTAGAAAATTTTCTCTACCACATAGCGTCCCTGCCAAAGCGTATTACGATCTTCCATTCCCCACTTTTTTACTAATCTATCTCCATGTTTTTCTATCTAATCTTTTAATTAATGTATCAATTTTGTTTCAAATAACATTAGTAATAATTTCTATCTAAGTCTGTAAGGACTGAAAAAGGCACACACACTTGTAGTTCAAGTGCCAAAAGCTCTCAATTTTTTTTTTTTTTTTTTTTTTTTTTTTTTTAAATCTGTGTGCTAGCAAGATTTGTCACCAAACTATGGGACTCTCTTCACTATGGTAAGACTAGTGTACGGCTTTCTACAAGCATTTTCTTTTTCAATTTATTTATTATTTTATTTATCAATTATTATCAACAGTGGAGATACGGTATAGACAATTAGCTAACTCAAAACTAACAAGAAAATTCTATTAAAAAAAAAAAAAAAAAAAAAAAAAGTTCCAAAATATTAATACTTTTAAATTGCAGTCAACTGGGGATGAAATTGAAAATGCAGGGTGAAATTGAAACCCAATCAGAGAGCTGCTTTCAAAGAACTCTGTGCCTAGTTAGATAGGGAAATGTGAAAGCTTGCATATGATTGGAGTTTCAATTACACTCCACATTTTCAATTTCCCCCTGGCGGACAGTATCAATTTAACTTAATTATGGTCTACCTATATGATTAAGGGTTGTATTTAGATGTCTTGTATCTCAGAATCTAAAAAGAAAACTTTAAAATGCCATTAACAGTAACAGCTACCTATGATACAATTGTCAGAACGCATCAGATAAGAGAGAAAATAATTATTGAAATTAACATGGGCTCTTATGGGACTAAAACTTCAAAAAAATCACCATTAAAAATCTAGCATAGTAACCCTCCAAATTTTTGATATATTTTTACATTTTTTAATGTATAGGTGCAAAATTTTAGATTTTTCTTGATAAATTTTTTAGTTACTGTAAATCTCGCAGTAACTAATTTCCCGCTTTAAACAAATTTGAATACCACTCCGACAGACCATTTGAATGTAGAGAAAATGCCTGATTGCTTATCATACATTGCTTTATGGCGGGGAAAAAAAAAAAAAAAAAAAAAAAAAAAAAGGCTTTTATAAAGTTCTTTTCACACAAAGCAATAATTTCAATATGTAATAAATTATTGCATGAAAATTGCATGATTTTAAACAAAGATTTCATAATGCCAATTCATTACACAGTGAATATATTGCATAGAGCGAACACAACTTTAAAGTCCTCCTCACACAAAGCAATATTATTAATAACTCACTATATTAAACTGCATAAGAAAAGGTGAATTATTATTAAATTTTCATATGAATGTTAAAAATAGCATTCTTTAATATTATATCAATCACGTTTGTTTTTTCCTCATTTTAATATTAAATTTCCATGTTATCAAACATATTGCATTGTGTGAATAGTACCTAGATACAAATAGCTCTTAAGCTATAAGTCACAGACAAGCAATTCAAAGCAATATAAAGGCATAGTCTTCAGTATTATGTTATTCCAATATGTTAAATACCACTCCGATAATTAGGATTTTATTTTTGTTTAGATAAATTTTTAACATAAAGGATTACAAAAAAAAAAAAAAAAAAAAAAAAAAAAAGGCATTTAAAAAATATTTTCAAGTTAAGTTTAATAAAATAAAGAATAGGATTACCAGAGCTGGCTTTACTTAGCACAGTAGAAGTTGTATGGAGAGGTCGAGGTGTCACGTGGCACACAGTTTTGTTGTAATGTTTATACGTATAACTAAACTGTGTGCCACGTGACACCTCGACCTCTCCATACAACTTCTACTGTGCTAAGTAAGGCCAGCTCTGCTGCTATTTCTAATTTATATCCTCTTTTTTTTATTATTAAGCCTAATCTTTTTTTTTTTTTTTTTAATTTTTTTTTAAATTTTTTTTTAAATTTTTTTTTAAATTTTTTTTTAAATTTTTTTAAAAAATTTTTTTTTATGATTTTAATCAAATAACATCCACATATGAGTTGTGTTTTTGCATTGCACAATAGAAGACTTGCAAAAGTGTGTTTAGTGAGAAAATAAACAAACTGACAGCTCAACAATACTAACAAAGTGCTAGCAGACTACTTTGTGTTCCTGTCTACATTTAACATGCTTTCTTATGGGACAATGAAGCAGCTATAACTTGAGTTAGAATTATTTCTCAGAGCTGAAATTTTTACTGTAGCTGAGCCTCAAAGCTTTTGTTTTCCTGGACTTAAATCAATTTGGTTACATTTTTTTTTATCCAATTGACTTAAAATCCAAGAAAACAAAAGCTTTGAAGCTCAGTAAGCTACAGCAAAAATTTCAGCTCTGAGAAATAATTGTAACTCAAGTTATAGCTGCTTCATTGGCCCATAAGAAAGCATGTTAAATGTAGACAGGAACACAAAGTCGTCTGCTAGCACTTTGTTAGTATTGTTGGGCTGTCAGTTTGGTTATTTTATCACTAAACACACTTTGGCAACATCTGCTGTTTGAGGCAAAGGAAAAAAAAAAAAAAAAAAAAAAAAAATTGTACAGTATTTGTAGTTTTTTCAAAAACAAATAGAAAATGAGTAAAAATGCCTTCTTTTTTTTTACATAAGAAACCAAAAAACATAGATGGTAAAAGAAATTTTTGATAAAAAAATATACATAAAAAGGGGCATAAAAAAAATCAACAATAGAATAAGCTAGCAAATAAAAACAATAATTTTTTTTTCTTGGTAACAGACCAAATTTTTAAGTCATATTTTCTCCTTAAATAAAACTCATAGACATATGAAACCAAAACTAAAATAAAGCTTGATTTTTGCACTAGCTTGCAGTTTTTGTTTCACGTTTATATGAGCCATAGTTAGGGAGGAAATGACTTGAAAATTTAGCTCAAGTGACTTTACTCAAATCCTACCTCAAAATCGAACTAACTACAGAAAAAATCTTCAGTCGTCAAAAAAAAAAAAAAAAAAAAAAAAAAAAAAAAAAAAAAAAAAAAAAGAATCTATCTAACTATCATAATGTACTGAAATCATTTCAATTACTGTAGTTTAAAAAAAAATCACACACTTTTTACTATTACGATAAACTTCTGTAAAATATGCTTAGAATTTTTTCAAAAATAAATTTCTGTTTTATTCCTCTCTTTAAAAAGAGGGGTATTAACAGTTTTGTAGTAAAAAATCTACTTAAAATTTCACACTTTAGAGAGAAAAAAAAAAATCACACATTAGAATTTTATCAAACGTCACAAAAAAAAAAATGATCACTATAAATTGAAGTGAACTGGTATTTAAATTTAGGATCCCATTAATTTCTCTAAACTTTTAAGATTCATCACGTTATGGTATTTTCTGACATACTTTTCTAGTGATTTTTAAATTATTCACTAAAGAAATTTCACTCATATTTATGGGAAAATTTTGGGAAAGTGCCTTTCCAAATACCAAAAATATAGAATTACCAGCAAGGGAGTTCTATGGAGAGGTCGAGGTCTTAGCAGTATCTTGTACTGTACTGTGATGTACTCAAGTAAATCTCTTCTGTGATTGACAATGTCATTAACATATGACGAAAGCTCTCAGTTATAAAATAAACTTTTTTATAACAAAATACTGTGCCACGAGAGACCTCGACCTCTCCATACAACTTCTACTGTGGTAAGGCCAGTGCTGGTAATTCTATCCTTTTATTATTGATCTTAACCACAATGTTTTTTTTTTCCTTACATTGACTTTCCAAATACCCAAATAACAATAAAAAAAAAAAAAAAAAAAAAAAAAAAAAAAGTGTTGATTTTTTTTAAAATTTAAAATTCAGTTCACTCCAGTTTAAAAAGCACTACTGAAACACCAAGATATAAAATTTACCTTATTAGATCCGAAGATACCAAACAGTCCAACCCTCTTCTTGTGTTTACCCGCAGACATGGTACCTTTGACTGTTGCTGGATGCTGATTGGACATGATTGGTAAAGAGCCACTGTGATTGGACGATAGAGATGGTCTGTCTGAGCTGCCATTGGTTATATCAGACACTCTCATTGAACTTAAATCTTCAAATGGAATATCTTCAGGTGGGGAAAAACCAGACTTGTATCTCTCTATCACCAATCTTGTGTCCTGTCAATCATTAATGTATATTAGTAAAGATAGAAGATACATAGATACACATACATACGTACATACATCGAGGGCTCCCCAAAGAGATTATTATAAGAGAGTGGCTAGCCCTGTGAAAAAAGCATCGCGATCCTCTCGCGTCAAGATGAAACTTCTACAGTTTACAAATTTTCACAGAATGAATGACCTACACTTTACCTGAGTAACCTGGCTACCTGGAGCTTCTGCTATATAAAACAGATGAGAATTCACCAGGTAGACGCAAATTTGTTAAGTGTAGATTGTTCGTTCTTTGGAAATTTGTAAAGTGTAATTCAAAAATTCAAAATATGTTTATTCATTTCTTTCATCCTACAATCACAATATACAAAAGCATATCGGCTTAGGTTATTGTATCAGTTGATATGTAGAAGCTTTATCTTGACGCGAGAGGATCGATTGAGAGCTCTGTGCCTCCAAAGAAGCCACTCTTAGAAGACGCACATTAAAATTTGTAGCTGAGCGATGGTGGACGAGTAGCATGGTTGGTGTTGTTTACATCGCATCGCCTAATCAGGGCCGCTGAGCTTTAGCATGGCAGAAAGCGTACTCAAATTCTCCCAAGAGCACGAAGACCGCAGCGCCCTCTACCCTTGCTCATCTATCTATAATAACTCTATGAGGGTCCCACACGCAGGTTTACTGGGACCACCCCCTTAAAGGCATAGAAAACATTGAAACAACATGTTCTAAACACGAAATGGGATCTACAAAACTGATGATATTTTTTACCAGAATGTTAATGTAGCCCCACAAGAGAGCTTGAAAAAAATATAAAGTATGCAATTTGCGTGAATATTCCTGTTTATGACGTCATTAACAGGCAAAAACTAGTATGAAAATGTTGTACGGGTTGCATAGATCGAAATTTTCTGATCACTGCTACGGCGCTACAGTTGGGTTTTGAGACCAATTAATGTTATTTATGTAAGTCCCATCAAGTGTTTTGTGATGTAAATGCAAATGTTTTCATGTTTTCTATGCCTTTAAGATCCCTACAAAATACCAGGTGCTCTCACCAAAACAGTTAAAAACCTCACTTAAATAACATACAGTTACATATGGCAATCTGGACCTCTAAAATCTTTTTATTATCATACATATTGCTTAATCAAATTGTCATTCATATTATTACCAATACTTACTACTCCTATTGATATATTACCTCTTTCTCATTGATATCATTGGCAGATCTGACGATACCATCCAAACATTTCTCCATGATAGGGAAGGTTTTTCTCTCTACGTCGACTGCTTGAATCATGAAGCCTCGGATTGCTCTCACTCGTCTCTCGTCTAGTTCTTGCATCTGTCGTAACACCTCCGGTACCATGCTGGCGTAGTGTTGGTGCTGCAAAACATCAGTCAGTCAGTATTTTCGTACATAACACTTGATACTACTGGTGGTACTACTTCGAGATTAACGTTTCTGCTACCACAGTACACAAGACTACACGATGCTCAATTTTAACTTCTCTTTCTGCTCTTCTTTAATTTATAATGTCATTACTATGACAAAAGCTCTCAGTTATAACTATAACTAAACTGTGATCAAAGAAAAGGATAGGAGAAACCAACAAGCGCCTTACCACGATGAGGTCCGCAGCTCGGTGAAAATCTTGATGGCACAGGTTACACACATATTTACAATTTTACTAAATTGTTTTAGTATAGTTTAGTAAATTTTAGTAAAATTGTAAATATGTGTGTAACCTGTGCCATCAAGATTTTCACCGAGCTGCGGACCTCATCGTGGTAAGGCGCTTGTTGGTTTCTCCTATCCTTTTCTTTGATTATCAATTCAAACCGAAATGGTTTTAACCTTTCCTAACTAATTACATATTACTAAACTGTGTGCGACGTGAGACCTTTTCATACAACTTCTACTGTGGTAAGGCTCTTGATAGTATTTATATATTTTTCTTCAAAGCCCTTGTAAACTCACTTTTTTTATCATTTAGAATACTAGATTGATAATTACCATACCTTTTTATCCATAATACTAATTTATAAATACTAATTTATAAATATTCTTTTGCTTATAAATTTTGGATAGATATTATTTTCTCTACCAGGGTTTCCTGTCAGTGGAAGCTCATACTAACTCCCATTTCACAATTTTTACTAATGTATCTATGGTACAGACCCAGTAGTTGGCATGCTAACGGCTTTTTACGGGTTATTTAAATGGGAAAGGTCGAGTCCCAATTGTTGTTACTTAGAGAAATATTAACTTGAGAACTTTGTTGATGCCACCATTGAGTCTAATCCTATACCCTGGGTATTTAAATTTTCAAGTTTCAAGTCTCTAGATTTATTGGTTGAGGAGATATTAAGTTTTTTAAAGTTTTCATTAACCCATCTGCCAACAATTGAAACCTGCCAACAACTGCATGGGTCTGGACCATATGTGTACAGTATTTGTATTTTTTTTTAATTTATTTATTACTACTATTAGGCCTATTATTTTTTTTTTACTATCAATCATAACATCGATATTTTTGGGAACAACATGTATATGTATTCTAGAGTACATAGTCAACAAAAACAGCGCCTCTGCAGGAAAAAAATGATAACACGGTTACGCAGCGATCAGGCAGCGATAGCCTGGCGATAGCCTGGAGCGCGACTACACAGTCCGTTGAGAGACTGATAATTTCCAAAAAATATTTATAATTCCTTCCAAAAATCAGCAAATAGTAATAAAAATAATCTAAATCAATTTAATTAATTAACAAAAAATGATATTTCCAATTTATCTATTTTGAGGGTCTATTTTGTTTCCAACTTGACTCATGTCTTTAGGGCGCGCTGAACAGCTGACGAGATTCGATGCGTAAGCCCTCACTAACTTTAATTTCAATTATGATCAAGAGATGGCTTTATTGGTCACTATTAACTCTCGAATCTCGTTTTTTGATATGCAAAGCAAAATGTATACACTTGTTTTTTGTCAGGCAAAGCAATATATTATGTAAGCTGATCGTCATCTCCATAACGTTCGGAAACTACTTACACATTTTGCTTAGCTTGACAAAAAACGAGATACACATATTGCTACGCGTGACAAATAACAAGTTACAAATCGATCTTGTTGCGAAAAAAAGGCCTATCTCGTTTTTTGTCAGTGGAAGCAAAAGGTCTATCTCGTATTTTGTCAGTGTAAGCAAAAGGTCTATCTCGTATTTTGTCAGTGGAAGCAAAAGGTCTATCTCGTATTTTGTCAGTGGAAGCAAAAGGTCTATCTCGTATTTTGTCAGTGGAAGCAAAAGGTCTATCTCGTATTTTGTCAGTGGAAGCAAAAGGCCTATCTCGTATTTTGTCAGTGGAAGCAAAAGGTCTATCTCGAGCGCCATCTACATAACGTTCGGGAACGAGATAGGCCTTTTGCTTCCACTGACAAAATACGAGATAGGCCTTTTGCTTCCACTGACAAAATAAGAGATAGGCCTTTTGCTTACACTGACAAAAAACGAGATATGCCTTTTTTTTCGCAACAAGATCGACATATTGTTCGCAACAACATCAACATGGTATTTATTTTCATACTAATTTAAATTCAAATAAAAAGCTTGCTTAGCTACTCCCGCAGTGCTCACCTGTAGTTCATTAGTTTTCTGTAGTTGGTTGGCATACTCTGTCTTGGCGTCCTCACACTGCTGCGTCTTCACCACCATGTTCATCCTCGCCTTCTCCACCACTGCACGAGACAAGTTGAGGTCTGCGTCTGCTCTCTGGTACTCATCCAGTGCTCTCTCTGCCTCTTTGAATGCTTTGTCATAACTTCTCTTGGCTCTGTCTAGTGTACCTAGTTGTGTTACCAAGGACGAGCGCATGCGTGCTTCATCACTCAGGTGCTGTAACAATAACACATCAGTCAGCATGTCATAATATTAGAACTAATGATGTTAGCAGCTTCAGGAGCCAGTTCAATGTAATCAGCTTGTCACAAGGATTACATTGAACTGGCTACTGAAGCTGCTAACTTGTATACAAATCAATATTGATTGATGTTAGCAGCTTCAGTATAGCCAGTTCAATGTAATCAGCTTGTCACAAGGATTACATTGAACTGGCTACTGAAGCTGCTAACTTGTATACAAATCAATATTGATTGATGTTAGCAACTTCAGTAGCCAGTTACTTGAAACCAGCTCGTCACCAGGATTACATTGCACTGGCTACTTAAGCTGCTAACTTGTAAACAAATCAATATTGATTGATGTTAGCAACTTCAGTAGCCAGTTCAATGTAATCAGCTCGTCACCAGGATTACATTGCACTGGCTACTGAAGCTGCTAACTTGTATACAAATCAATATTGATTGATGTTAGCAGCTTCAGTAGCCAGTTACTTGAAACCAGCTTGTCACCAGGATTACATTGAACTGGCTACTGAAGCTGCTAACTTGTCTAGAAATTAAAGGCATAGAAGACTTTGAACAAAAAAGAACTTGTCTAATGTCCTAACATACCTGAAAATCAACATTGATTTGAACCGTTATTTCTTTATTTTTCATTCACCATGTGGCAGATGCTGTTTTATGACATTTTGTGAATGTAAAATAAATTAGAAATCAATGACTCCGGCCAAATTAACGTTGATATTTAGGTATGTTAGTATATTAGACATGTTTTTTGTTCCAGGCATTCTACGCCTTTAAAAAAAACTAATATAAAAATTTGTATATGAATCGATTAGATTGCAGTTCTATTTTAGAATATGTAATTAAAATATCCCCTAATTGTTGTTGCCCTCCTCACTGTCGCATGTCAATTGTTACCTTCTTGCGATCATCCTTGAGGTTCTTGGTGAGCAAGGTTAGCTCCTGCATGACGGAGGCTTGGAGTTCCTCTGCGATCATCTCGTGCTGTCCTGCCAGGTCTCCAACCTCGTTCATCATACATTTGAAGGCGCGACATGAGCTGTACCTAGAACATCAGAAAGTACATCACATTAGAACTACCAATAATCATAGTTAACACACCCGTCGGAGGAGACATTTTGTCAAAAAAGGAAAGTGGTCCTCTATTTTTAAAGCCATAGACCATATAAAACAACATGTGCTTTTTAATGAATAAATACGAAATGGGAGCCTCAAAACTGTTGACAATTTTTACCAGAATGTTAATGTAGCCCCACGAGAGAGCGTGAAAAAACTGTAAAGTATGCAATTTAAGTGAAAATTCATGTTTATGACGTCAGAAACATGCAAAAATTAGTATGAAAATGTTGTGCGGGTTGCATAAATCTAAATTTCTGATTACTGCTACGGGGCTACTGTTGGGTTTTGAGACAAACTAAAGTTATTTATGTAAATCCCATCAAGTGTTTTGTGATATAAATGTTTATGTTTTTCTATGGTCTATTACTTTAAGCGTATTTTGAACGTTTTTCAAATGGCTTAATGAAAATATTCTAAAATTTAATAATGTAAAAGTAACTTTTTTATTTATTAGAAACAAAAAATTATAGAGCTACATTTTTTTTTCTTTAAGAGGATATTATAAAAAATACTAATTTTTAAATACTTTGAACTCTTTGTTCAATTTTGTTTTTCTAGCAAAATCATAAAATTTAATCTTTAGTAATCAAAATAATCATAATATCACGATGTTTTTTTGTTGAAATTATTTATAATGAATGCTTTTTATTTATAACTTTGAATTAAATGTTTTGTTTTTTCCTTTTTCATCGTATTTAGTTTGCTTTGTAAAAATTCGGGACATTTCAGTTTATTGTGCCTTAAAAAACAAATAAAAAACGCTGTGCAATACTGCAAATACCTCTTACGTAAAAAAAAAAAAAAAAAAAAAAAAAAAAAAAGTAACAATAATGTACTGTACAACATGCTCAAGAATTTTCTTTTCTTTTTAATAGTTTTTCTAAGTTTCTGTTTGCTATTTATTTCTTCTTAGTATTGCTACTTAAAATTCCTTAAAGAAATGTTATTTGCTGAGAGCGTTTTTTTTTTTTTTTCCTAATATTTTTTTTCTACAACATTTAAAATACCGAGTAAATTTACTTATAAACGTCTTTTACAAGAATTACACACAAGAAGAAGCATGGATACAGTATAATTATATTATAGGGTGTATGCGCTTCGACGCCATACTGAAGCATTGAAAAACATTGCTCAGCATAGGACAAACGTCATTTTTTGGCTATATTCTTCGGAAATTTGTTAATAATGTTATTCTCGTATCAATGCTCTCCAAAAAATTTCTAAAAATATTTTTGAACTTACAAAAGGTGTAATTTTTCCATATTGACCCATGTTATTCAGTGCTCACATATGGTGTTGACTTTAACATGAATGCAAACACTTCTATGCATTCATGGTAAAGTCAACGCCATGTTGGATCACTCAACAACTTATAGGAAAATAACTCATTTTGCCACTTTAAAAATACGAAGCAATATTGTTGAGAGCATTGATGTTGTTAATAGGTTGTATTAGTATCTCAAGCAAGTGAGAAAAATAATAGAACAACAAAAAAATTAACAGAAAATAGCTAATTTTGTCCTATGCTGAGCATTGTTTCAGTATGGCGTCCAAGCGCATTAAATATGACGTCATGTGGATACACCCTATTAACAACATCCATGCTCACACAAATTTTGCTCAAAGTATTTTTAATATGATAAAATGTGTCATTTTCCCATATCAATCCATGTTAATTAGTGCTCAAATATGGCGTCGACTTTTATGAGAATGCAAACACCCTATATATAGACCGTTTGCACTCATATTTAAGAGTCGATATTTTGTTGGTCAGGAATACACAGACCAGCATAGGAAAAACATGATTTTTATTTTTTTAACAGCAAAAAAAGCTTCAAACCTCAATCAAAATCTTATTTCTAGCTCCTAAAAAGCTCAAAATGAGAAAAATTCATTCAGTTGAAATAAACTTTTTATGTGAAAAATTAGTAGAAATGATGTTTCCCCTATGCTGGACCATGCATTAGGCACCACAAACATGGCGACAAAGCGTAAGGATGTGCAAGGGGTCTATATCAAACAAATCACAGTGTTCAGCAGCTGTTCCAAAACATTCATCTAAATTATTCGAAAGAAGTCCATATTTTGTAACAGCTAAAATTTATGACAATTTGCCATCTATTTTAAGAAATGTAAATAATGATAATTTTTTTAAAAATTTGCTTAAAAAAATTTTGCTTTATAAAGAATATTATACTTTAGGATCCTTTTTTGATAAAAACTCAAAAGTAGATAACATCGATGTTTTAATGTTCACCACTCATACAACATTGGAATATTATACTGAAACAGTTTCACAAACTTCATTATAATTTTTTATAGATTAATAATTTAGTAATAGTTGTGTAATTTATTGTATTGTTTGTATTCTTGTTGTTATTTGTATAATTTATTATGTTATATTTGACAAGACCAATGCTTGTTGTAACTTTGATTGTTACTATGAACTGCCTGGGTCAATAAATATTCTTATTCTTATTCTTAAAAAGTTACTTTCCTGAACACGTGCAGAAAGAAGCTAACATGAATCACACACTATATAATGTTTATATGTTGTTTTTTTTCTATCTCGTTGCTCATTACACCGTAAGTAAGTAAGTTTTTTTACTTTGTACACTTCAAGCACATGTGGTCTTCATTTACATGTTACATTTCACTGATCACAAGGTTCAATTTAATATCATATTACATTGTAATATGAACTTTAAGGTCAGGTACATGTTTATTATATTTAACATATCCGTTGTTTTTACCACAAACTCCTGCAAATAATGTACATACGTATACTTTGATCTAAGGTTTGAGGAACTACTGTAGGTTATTATATAGTGGTCTAGGTAAGGTATGTAGGGTGCCTGCATTTATATAAAAGTCGAAAAGGGTGTATGCATTCATGTTAAAGTCGACGCCATGTTGGGTAACTCAATAACATGGGTGACATAGGAAAAAAAAATCATTTTGCCAGTTTAAAAACACTATGCATTATTTTTGAGAGCATTGATGACTGGAAATATGTTGAATTAGTATCTCAAGTATGTGAGAAAAATAACAATAACAAAAAATTAACTGATTTCCCAATGAAAATTGGCTTAAATGAAGTTTGTCCTATGCTGAGCAATGTTATTCACTACTCCAGTATGGCCTCCAAGCGCAATAAATATGACGTCATCCGCATACACCCTATACGGTGAAAAGTCAACGCCATGTTGGATCACTTAATAACATATGGGTGGCACAGGAAAATGACTCATTTTACCATTTATAAGGAAATACGTATATCAATATTTTTGAGAGCATTGATGTTGTTGAACTTTAAGTTATGTGAGAAAAATAATAATCACAAAAAAATTTGACTAATTTTTCAAAGAAAATAACCAAAAACGACGTGCTATGCTGAGCATAATGTTATTCATTTCTCCAGTATGGCGTCGAAGCGCATTCAGTATGACGTCATGCGCACACACCCTATACAAATTCTTCAATGTAGCATTTTTACTTATTAAATAGGTTTAATAAGGTTTTCAAGTACGTGAGAAAAATAATAACACAAAAAATAACTAAATTTTCCAAAGAAAATATCCAAAAATGACGTTTGTCCTATGCTGCAGGAGCAATGTTATATTCATTATGGCGTCGAAGCGCATTCAGAATGACGTCATGCGCATACACCCTGAACAAAAAGGAAGTAATTGGGAAATGTACTTGCAAATAATCAGCTTGAAAACAATGAGTCATGCTATGGGAAGTATTAGAAAAACATGAATAATAATTTATTATTATTTTTGCCAACGATGAATAATGCTCAACATTTATACAAATTTTAAGCCTTATAGTCAGTCAATTTTAACTTCAAAGGAAATAAAATTTAAATATTATTATAATATAAACCATCGTCAAATCAAGATGAGAGATAAGAGGTTTATTTCAACCGAAAGCATACCCCTTATTTTCGTTTTCTACTGAATTTATAAAAATAAAATTTTACACATATTAACTTCAATATTACATTGATCACTTGTATAATTTTGGTGTTTATTTGGGGAAAATTGACTGAGAAAAAAGGGGAAACATTTATATAAAAGTCAACACTAAAATGATGTGAGCCACATAATAATATTATGTATAGCCATTAGCCAACAATAACATTGGCCGGATTGGAAAAAATGATACATTTTGCCAGTTTAAAAATACTTTGCAAAATAATTTTGAGAGCATTGATGTTGTTAACAGGTTGAATTATATAGGTTTTTAAGTATGCGAGAAAAAAAACAACTAATTTTCCAAACAAATTAGACAAAAACCACGTTTGTCCTATGCTGAGCAATGTTATTCATTGCTGTAGCATGGCATAGAAACGCATTCAGTATGACGTCATGCGGATAAACCCTGTGCATTCATGTTAAAGTCGATGCCATGTTGGATCACTCAATAACATAGACATTTTGACAGTTTAAAAATATACTAAAAAGAAATTTTTTTGAGAGCACATTGGTGCTGTTAACAGGTTGAATTATATGCGAGAAAAATAATAATAACAAAAAATAATGACTAATTTTCTAAAGAAAATAGCCGCAAACACCATGCACTTTTTTCTATGCTGAACTTTGTTATTTATTGATCCAGTATGGCGTCGCAGCGCATTAAGTATGACGTTATGCGCATATACCCTATAGCATTATTATTGCCCTTTTTTTGTCCGTAGAAGAAAAAAAAAAAAAAAAAAAAAAAAAAAACTAATAACATTCAAATATATAATGAAACTTTGCATGTAGTTATACAAAATTTGTTAGTGATATTGTCCTAATTAAATATTCAACGTCATTAATACGGTATCGTCGTAACATGCGTCATCAAGTATGTATTATTATCATAGCCAGGTGTCCAGGGGGTGTGGAGAGAAGGGGTTGTGAGTGTTATATACATACACATGTTATAATATGCAGATCAATACCAAATGACCCAGCCAGTAGGCAGTGTATGTGTGTTCACATCCAAGTGGAGTTAGTATATCGATATTGAGAGTACTTGGAAATAATAATATATAATGAACTACGTCACGCTTTGTATGTATACATGCATGAGTGCTCAGGCGAGATTGTGTGTTTTGTCAATACTCTTCAGTATGTCACTAATTGGGACTGCAATTTTTAATATTTTCTCATTTTGTTATTTTAAAATTATTTTTTAATTAATTATATTGTATATAAAAAATGTATTATATAATGTACGTATAAAAATAAAGACAGTATGTTTTAACTATGCTATAGGGTGTGTGCGCATGACGTCATTCTGAATGCTTTTCGATGCTCTTCTTGAGAAATGGATAACATTGCTCAGCAAAGGACAATCGTAGGTTTTAGCTATTTTCTTTGGAAGATTAGCTATTTTTTAATTGCTTATTATTTTTCTTGCATACTTGAAAAAATAATTCAACCTTTATAACAGGATCAATGCTCTCAAAAATATTGCAAAGTATTTTTAAACTGGCAAAATGAGTCATTTTCCCATACTGGCCCATGTTATTTAGCGCTCACATATGGCGTCGACTTTAACATAAATGGCTTATTATAATTTATACTATCTTAATATTATGTACTGATTTCATTTTTAATGCTTCTTACCGGCAATGGGGGAAAAAGGGGGGGGGGGGGGGGGGGCTGAAAACACATTTATCCCCCGTTAAAAGATTTCTAGAATCAGAGTAGTTTTCTTTAATAATAATAATAAAAAAAAAAAAAAACTTCTCTAACTGTTAAATTAGGGTCCCGCGCCTTTTTCTAGTGCGCTTCTGATTGGTGCTACGTTACCACCGATAAGAACCATTGTCTGATTTAAAAGCAATAACCTGAACTAATGCACTTTAATTGTGGTATGCATGTAGAATGAAAAAAAAAAAAAAAAAAAAAAAAAATTAGAATAAATAAATAAAATAATACAATTAAAAAAATAAATCGAACAAATACAAAAGAAATATACATTCACAATGCAATTATCATAATAAATAAAATACTTGAATTGATTCAAATCATAAACTTTTCAAAAGACGAATACAATGATAATGAAAATCAAAATACGTATATACAATGATAATGATAATTTTGTAATTTATTATTTAAATCACTTTTTCTATTGAAGATATTATAATAAGAATAACAAAAAATAATTAACAAAATTTCACTTCATATAACTAATTATAATATACGAAAAATCAAATCTAATACTTCCTTTTTATTTACATGAAAACAAAATTTATTATAGTGAGTATCGCAATAAAAACCATCACTTACTTCCTAGAAAAAATACAGTGATTCATATTCATTAATTAAATTAGTAATTAATAAAGTATTGTTTTAATCAGAAAAAACCCTCACTTTCTTGCTTACTTTGGTGTTAAATTGGAACAAATCCAACTCAATTTTCTCCACATTGATTTTGTTATTTATTTAATAAATTATATATTTCATCATTATCGCCCACTTCTATATAAGAAATCAACGTCATTTTCTCCTCTCTCACTGGATCTGTAATATTTTCTACTTCATACCATGTAATTACTCTCGCCTCTCCATTAAACTGATGATGTAATCGTTTTTCATGTGCGCTGGTCATTTTTTTAGTAATTATGAAATATTAAACGTAATAATAGTAATCAAATAAGCAAAAATTGCAAAACTCAGGAGCAAATCCTCATTTACAGTGCTATTTTTTATTTAGCAATGGGAATTAAAATAATAATAATAATAAATGGCTTAAAACAGTAAAACAACAGTGCCTACTATCTCCAATTTCAATTTTTACGTAATCGATGCAGTAGTTTTTTAAAAAATTGAGAGAGAGAGAGTTCCCCCCCCCCCCCCATATTGTGCAATTCTGGATTTTATAAGCTATCTAAACGATCTATAATTTTATAGCTATTTGTTAGCTATCTTTAAAATTTCACCCAATTTTAAAACCCTATAATATTAAATTGATGGATTTTGAAACCTATCAGCTTAAAAAGTATATTAAGTACACTGAAAGAGAGAGAGAGAGAGAGAGAGAGAGAGAGAGAGAGAGAGAGAGAGAGAGAGAATTTGACTGAAGATTCTGAAGAAGAAACGACTATGCAACAAAAAAGTATTTTACTGTATTGTCATATTATACGCTGTAAAATATAAATTATTCTGTTTCCATGTTTAACAAAATATTAATTTATATGGCAAATATCCCCTTTATTAAGCACTTCAATTATTATTTTTACAATGTACCTTTTCCGTCAAAAGAAAAAAAAAAGTAAATTTTATTGCCAACATCCCTTTCTATAACTATTTAGAATCAACAATAAATGAATATATTATTATAATAAATAAAAATATGTTTTTTTGAAGGTCGCTCTAAATTTAAGTATATTTTACGCGGGATTTTTACTGAGGAATGTTGGACGTTAATAAAGTTTTATTGCACGATACACGCAGCCCTATTATATGCAAACACACACACACACACACAAGCAATATAGATTGATTCAAACATCAGAGTGTTTGCATGAAAAAACGCGGGAATACGCTTCAACGCCATACTGGAGCAATAAATAACATTGCTCAGCATTGGACAAACGTTGTTGTTGTTGTTACTTTTTTTTTTTTTTTTTTTTTTTTTTTTTTTCCCCCTCATGTAGGTGGATGTGGGTATACTATACATACACGGAAAACCCCCAGCATTTTAATACCCTAGCTTTTTGCTTAATTTAAGTATATTTTGTTTTCCATGTAGGAAAAAATTTGCAGCCTCTGACGTCATTTCCCGACTTTCAAAAATTAATAAAAAATACCAAACGAAAAATTAGAAACTCACGTATATCAATTTAGAACGATGTGCTTTTTTAGATTATGAAATAAAATTAATCCTAAATTTTTTTCTGTAGCCTTCCTTATTGCTCAGCATGTGACAAATTCGTTTTTTCTTTAGAAAATCCGGTATTTTGTTAATTATTATTATTTTTTTTTGCATTTGAAATTCAACCTATTAATAGCATCAATGCTCTTAAAATTATTTCTATAAGTATTTTTAAACTGGCAAAAGGTACAATTTTCTAATACTTGGCCCATGTTATATAGTGCTCATATATGGCCTCGACTTTTATATGAATGCAAGCACCCTATTATTCCACATAAAAGAATCAATTATATAGTAAATCGCAATTAAAAGCATGAATTTTATATTCCATGGCATGTACTCTGATTTCGTTACTATTTTTCACGGAAAAATTATAAACTGAATTAGCAATAAAATTAACGCACATATTTTATAATTTAGAAAAAGAAACGGTTTCAAGTTATCTTTCTATTCCAAGAATATCTATTTAAAAAAAGAAGATCTTTTTTTTTCCGTTAATAATTTTAATCAAATTAAATTTTAACTCTCACCAAAATAAGTTCTAATTCTATAATTAAAATATACAATAATTTCTCCAATTTGCAAAATATGATATACATATAAAAATTAGATTAATATAAAGAGGACAAAAAATTTAAATGTTCTCATCTTCATCCCAGCTGAAGGGAAAGTTGGTGATAAACCGTGGTTTACCGCACAAACTTTGTGGCTTTATTTATAAGTAACTCTAAACTGAGGCTCAAAAATCTACATATACCACCACATTTTTAGCGAATTACTAAACTTTCTATTGTTTTCCTTTATTCAGTTTTCTTGGTTGTTGGGGGTCAGTTATCATAATACTTGTTATCATAGTTGATGTATCAATATGGGGAAAACAATGCAAGGAAAAAGACGTAATGTAATTTATGCTGCATTGAACAGCGAGGAAGTTTTCCATAAAGTTAAGACCCTGTTTTGAGCACATTTTTAGAAAGAGTATAAATAGTAGATTCCATTGAAGTCAATATTTACCTTTACTAATTACATTTCAGCGATTAAATCCCCTCTAAAAAGTGACCACCACGCCCCCCTAGAAGACCCTTTAGTCATTTTAGCGTTCGTCTTCTGCAAGTTTTAACGCGAGAATTTCAAATTTAACGTTGGTGGGCTCTTTTTAGAGCAGAATTACGTACTGAAATGTAATTAATAAAGGTGAATATTGACTTCAGTAGAATCTACTATATTTATGCTCTTTCTAAAAATGTGCCCAAAACAGGGTCTTAACTTTATGGAACTTCCTCATTGCTACAAAGTTTTTTAAGAAATTACAAAGAAATTACGTCTATACTAACGAGTTACTATTTTTTTTTTAAACTTTTTTCGACCAAGTTATTGATTTGTACTGAAGAGTTACATCTGTATTATGGAATACATAGTTTATACAATGCATGTTTTACAGGTATAGAGCACAAATGTTGCTATTTTGTAATAACATAAGTAATTATTAATTAACAACATCAATGCTCTCAAAAATATTATTGAGTATTTTTATAAACTGGCAAAATAAATAATTTTCTTATGCGACCCAAGTTATTGAGTGATCCACGATGTTATCGACTTTAACATGAATACATACTACACCCTATATAATATATTCACTTTTTTTAAATTCTAAAATGATCTAATTACATTAAAAATTCATCAAAATCTCAAATTTAAAAAACTTTTTCTCCTAAACCACATAAATTTGTTCTTAAAGGCATAGAAAACATGAAAACATTTGCATTTACATCACAAAACACTTGATGGGACTTACATAAATAACATTAGTTTGTCTCAAAACCCAACAGTAGCCCCGTAGCAGTGATCAGAAAATTTAGATTTATACAACCCGCACAACATTTTCATGCTAGTTTTTGCCTGTTAATGACGTCATAAACAGGAATATTCACGCAAATTGCATACTTTACATATTTTTCAAGCTCTTTTGTGGGGCTACATTAACATTCTGGTAAAAAATATCATCAGTTTTGTAGATCCCATTTTGTGTTTAGAACATGTTGTTTCAATGTTTTCTATGCCTTTAAATGTGCAAAAAAAAAAAAAAAAAAAAAAAAAAAAAAAAAAAAAAAAAAGGTGGTACAATAAAGGTGATACGCCATAAAGTACTTACTGATAATCCTCTTCGTCTTTCTTCTTAGGTTGATAATTTTTAATCAGTCTGCGCAGTTTGGCTGCATAGTCAAGTTCTATTGCGCATCTATCTCGTATGAAGTGACCGTATTTCTCTAAGAACTCGATACCTTTCTGTGTGTGGAGAGCCAAGCTTTCATGCTGGTCCTGAAAAACATAAACAAAAATATGTTAATTATGATATTTAATTGTTTACATCAGAATTTTAGACTGAGTTTCTGGTTTATTAAAGAAGATTTTTCTTTGTAACTGCAACATTTCTTTGTTTTTTTTTGTTATTTTTCATATTCATGTTATTATTCTTATTTTTTTTTTCATTTTTAAAATTATGAATAAGTTTACTTATAAACATATTAAAAAAAAAAAAAAAAAAAAAAAAAAACGAAAAAAAAAAAAAAAAAACGTAATAATTATGCTAGCTCAATGCAGAACATTTCAAGATCAAAATATGCTGTAATTTTTAGGCTATAGCTTATATTCAGCACAATTTGTTCAATACATAATAATAATGCTATACTGCATGACAAATATTATGTAAAAAAGCATAGTATAAAGTTATACACAGCATAAATATTATGCTATTCTAATTCAGCATTATTTATGCTATAATGACATAAATGCAGCATAAATTACGTAATATACGAGCATATATTTATAACAAATTATTTTTCTTGCATTGTTGGAACTATGAAATCGATTACCCATACATATTTCACGTACAAAAATAATTACGTAATAATTATGCTGGCTCAATGCAGCAAAATTTATGCTATTTATGCTACAGTGATTAAATGATTATACTACACAACATAATAGTTTAGATATTTAGCATAATTACTATTATGTTATTACAAAATAACATTTGTGCTCTACAATATAGCAAGTGTTCAATGTAGCAACATAATGTATGCTATATTGTACAATGATTATACTACACAACATAATAGTTTAGATATTTAGCATAATTACTATTATGTTATTACAAAATAACATTTGTGCTCTACAATATAGCAAGTGTTCAATGTAGCAACATAATGTATGCTATATTGTACAGTGATTATACTACACAACATAATAGTTTAGATATTTAGCATAATTACTATTATGTTATTACAAAATAACATTTGTGCTCTACAATATAGCAAGTGTTCAATGTAGCAACATAATGTATGCTATATTGTACAATGATTATACTACATAACATAAAAGTTTAGATATTTAGCATAATTATTAATTACTATTATGTTATTACAAAATAACATTTGTGCTCTACAATATAGCAAGTGTTCAATGTAGCAACATAATGTATGCTATATTGTACAATGATTATACTACACAACATAATAGTTTAGATATTTAGCATAATTATTAATTACTATTATGTTATTACAAAATAACATTTGTGCTCTACAATATAGCAAGTGTTCAATGTAGCAACAATTACATTTTTTTTCCGTGTACACACCGCGGTATGGTAATGAAATCATAATTAAGTAATGTACAGAAAAATGTACTTTCAAAAATTTTAACGAAAAATTAAGTGTAAAATTATGTAGATTTTTTTATACATTAAACTATTACATTTATAAATTGAAATAATATGTAAAACATTATTTTGAAGCGAGAATTAGGGTATACACTTATCAAAAATATGTATCTTAATAAATGTGTTAAAAATAGGAACAGAAAAAAAAGGACACGCAATCGTGTTTCTTGACGCATTGGCGCATCATTTATTTTGAGATTTTTTTTTAAAGTTTTTTTTCTCTTAACACGCGATGTTACAGAGAAAGACAGAGAGAGAGAGAGAGAGAGAGAGAGAGAGAGAGAGAGAGAGAGAGAGAGAGAGAGAGAGAGAGAGAGAGAGAGAGAGAGAGAGAGAGAGAGAGAGAGAGAAATCGTGGAATAAATTAAAGAAAGGTATGTAAAACCAAATTATCGACTGTTTAAAAAAAAGTAACACAATTGTATAGCGTAGAAAAAAAAAAGCAATAAAATTTAAAAATAAAGATTAAAAATATATTTAATAACGTTATGTTAAAAATTTATTTTTATTTTCAAGACAAAAGTTATATACGCATTTTTTTAAATAACATTTTAATGCTTGAATAAAAATATTAAAAATTCAATTAAATTTTATTCGAAAACAAAAACGTAGAAATAACGGTTTTTAACGTATTTCATGGAAAGGATGAGTGATTTTTTTATTACTATATACTCTTATCTTATAAAATATTTTATAACATTGAAATTTTGTTCACATTTTAAACACGGATCGACATTAGCATACTATTAATTAATTAAAAAAAAAAAAATTACACACTTAAAATTCAACCTATTAACAACAATGCTCTTAAAAATTTTACTGAGTATTTTTAAAGAGACATTTTCCCTTATTGGTCCATGTTATTTAGTGCTCACATATGGTATCGACTTTAACATCAATGCAAACACCCTATATAGGGTATATGCATTCATGTTAAAGTCATCGCCATGTTGGATCACTCAATAATATGGGTAGCATAGGAAAATAACTCATTTTGCCAGTTTAAAAACACTAAGCAATATTTTTGAGAGCAATGATGTTGTAAATATGTTAAATTAGTATATCTCAAGTATGTGAGAAAAATATCAATAACAAAAAATTAACAGATTTCCCAAAGAAAATTGCCTAAAACAAAGTTTGTCCTATGCTCAGCAATGTTATTCACTACTGCAGTATGGCCTACAAGTGCATTAAATATGACGTCAACCGTATACACCCTATATGCCATTCGCAGAAATGAACGCTGCGGGGAAAAAAAAAAAAATCTGAGAGCATACAGCAAGGAAAAAAAGCAATAAAAAAGCAATCCCACCAACTTGATTAAAATATTATAGTTGCATTGTAAAACAAAGTGGATCACAATATCTATATAATATATATATATATATATATATATATATATATATATATATATATATATATATATATATATATATATATATATATATATATATATATATAATACTTGAACATCATCACATAAGACCTGTATGTGAAGTACCATAAGGGTTATATTATTATATTAAATTGCTATAATATTGGTACTTATTGGTTATGATGATATGTGGGATGAAAGTATATATAGAGACAGACGGTGGTACATACATGTAATGTCTGGTACGGCAATAAGTGAAGGTGAGAGTGGGACACATACATCTAATATACAGCACGTACAAAAATAAAAACGTAAGAATTATGCTATATCAGATCACTATAGTGTATAGACATTTTGCCTTTTTCTCATCACCCTTTGGGTTACTTGTTGTTTTTGTATTTTTTTTTTCTTTTTCTATATGTACCACTCATAATTTAAACCCAATAAACAACTATTATTATTATTATAGCTTGTTCTGTAAAGTAAAGTGAATCTCAACAACAGTGATTGGCTGACCAACAAAATACGACACATTCATTGGTTGATCTTGTTTTTTGAGCTAACAAAATTGACAAAAATTGAGACACATGAAGAGCATGGAACTTTTTTGTGTGGAGTTTCTTTCATTCTTATCAAGTTCAAAGTTCTAAACGAAGAAATAACAATGATCGACCATATGTATAAACGTAGTAAACAGGTAACGAAGTCATAATCAGCTGTTATAACAAAGGAACATATCGACACAAAAGTTACGCCGGAAGTCTGACTTTGCAGAACGAGCTTATGTGGTAGCTTATTTTTTGGTATAATTTATTTTTAATATAATACAGTTTAATTTATAATAATTCATTTCATAATTCATAAATGTCATAAATATTATGTTGTATAGCACAATAATTCATGTTCTTTCAATTTATGGCATTTTTTTTTTTTTTTTTGAAATAATGACATAAAAGCAACATAAATTACGTAATTTATTTTTAAGGTAAAAAAAATAATAATAATAAAAACAAATAGGGCTGAAAGCTGCAACATCTCTAGTTATCTTTTTTTAATTGTTGCATCAAACAAAATAACAACTTAACTACGGTTTAACTAGTTAGTTAGCGTTGCAAGCTTATATAGTTAAATTTTGGGTAATTTGAATTCAATAAAGAAGTTAAATTCTATTTTACCACCTAATTGCTCTAAAGGGTGTTTTTTCATTAGAGAGGCTAAATAACTTTTAAAAAAATAACGTTTAACAGAAACTTTTTATTATTATT
This sequence comes from Ecdyonurus torrentis, assembly GCA_949318235.1. Taxonomy (NCBI): domain Eukaryota; kingdom Metazoa; phylum Arthropoda; class Insecta; order Ephemeroptera; family Heptageniidae; genus Ecdyonurus; species Ecdyonurus torrentis. Next base: position 2,082,090 of record OX439135.1, read on the forward strand.
ATTATTTTTTTAGAAAAAGCATTGCGAAAGAATAATAATAAAAATTGTCATAGTTTTGACCCCTTCAAAGGGTTCAAAACCATAAGGGTTGTTAACTATATGGGAATAGCAAAAAACCTTGTACATTTTTATTATTTATGGTTGTTGAGTTCATCCAAATAACCCAAAAATTGACGGAGATATTAAATTTTTATTTAATACCACTACTTTGGGAACACTCTGTATAATAGTGAGAGTTTTACTTATACTTGTCCTCTCTCTCTCTCTCTCTCTCTCTCTCTCTCTCTCTCTCTCTCTCTCTCTCTCTCTCTCTCTCTCTCTCTTATATTTAATATACATTAAATAGGTCTACTTTTTGAACCTACACAGTCTTGGTGTAACTTGGGTGATCGCAAAAAAATCCTTATTTGAATTTTCTCACTTATATATAAAATTTTAATTTTCTTTGCAAAATAAATATTATATAACCAGTTTACAGCCCATTTAAACTATATACGTATAAATTACGTAACTTAAACTATACGTTTAATAATTCTTATGGATACCCACTAGGATATTGGGTAGTTTTGAGATAAACTAATAATAAATAAATAAATAATCGTCTTTATTCAAAAAAATGTATAGAAAAAAAAATTACAAATTTTTGAAAGGGCGAGGTTTAAGCCTGACAATATGTCTGGCCCACTCTTACACCTAACCCCATATATTAAGTACCATCAAATGTTTTGTGAAATTCTGATATTTTCTTCTGGTCTATTACTTTAAATACCCTATATATAAAAAAAGCCATTAACATGCCAACAACTATGGGGTCTAGACTCTGTATGAAAATATTACAAGAAAATGCACAAGTATATAAAACATCAATACTAATAATATATTTTCTAATGTACCACTCTGTTCTGGTTGTTTGATGTCTTATATAAAGTAGGTAAATGTACAATATAAAAGTCAATATCATTCTGGTGCAGTCAGATTGCAGTGTAAACGTGCAGATGTCACAATATACTTGCATACAAGTGCATGCATGCATGCATCTCTCGTGTCGTCTGTATGTACAGTACACTCCCTCGAGATAAATCTGACCGGTCGCGTTCAAGTCTCCTCATATATTTTACATTTGGAGACATGAACGCTGCGGTCAGATTTATCTCGGGGGAGTGTACAGTATGTTGTATCTTAATTATCTACGTCATGACAATATGATCTGATAGCACTTAACTATACAGTGTCTGTGTTCTACTAGAATATCAAGTCAGGCAGACACGCAGATGGGGCTATTAACTCCTTAAAGCCCTTGTCAACTTACTTTTTTATCATTTAGAATACTATATTGATAATTACTAAATTGATAGATAGATAGATAGATAGATAGATAGATAGATAGATAGATAGATAGATAGACAGACAGACAGACAGACAAACAGACAGACAGACAGACAGACAGACAGACAGACAGACAGACAGACAGACAGACAGACAGACAGACAGACAGACAGACAGACAGACAGACAGACAGACAGACAGACAGACAGACAGACAAATTGTAATCCAGGGCAAAGCAGGCCAAAACATCAACATTCCCTCAATGTATCTTTAGATTAGCGAAAAGTAATTTCAATCATCGTTGATAATATTGCACAATTGCTATAAGATCATTTTGTCAATAAAATTGTGAAGATATCTCACATTTCCCATGTGCTGTAATATTTTTATTATTAGATATTATTAAAATAAACATACTGTCATACTTTGCATAACACTAAAAAAAATTCTATATACATGAACAAAATATAAATAGAATTAAGCATACTATGAATGAAGTAAAGAAAATGACCATCATATTTATATAGTAAACAGGAAAACACACTACATAAAACAAACTGAACAGTATGCAAATATTTACATAACATTTTTGCTTCATTAATGCACTATATATAAACGTAATAATGTAAACATTTATATTTTGAATTATTAATGTTTGCAACAATCAGGAAATATAGTGTACTCTCATTAGACATGCACTTTTTACATTAAAATAAGAAAGCTGTTGTGCATATTTTATAATTAAACTTTATATCAATATTTCAAGAATTTTTATACAAAACATGTAGAAATAATGTATTAACGTACATACAAAAAAAACAACAACTAATAATTATGTTAGCTCATTAAAAAGGGTTGTATTTAGATGGCTTGTATCTTAAAATCTCAAAAAAAAAAAAAAAAAAAAAAAAAAATATATATATATATATATATATATATATAAAAATAAATAAATACAAATAATAAATAAAAATCTTTACGTCATTTGAAAGTTAATCGTAAAAAAAAAAAAAAAAAAAAAAAAAAAAAAAAAAAAAAAAGTAATAAAAATAGATAGATAGATAATAGATAAAATTTCCAGAACCCGTTACCATTAGATAAGAGAGAAAATAATTATTGAAATTAATAAGGACTTTTGTGGGATTAAAACTTCAAAATATGATAATTTAAAATCTATAACATGGTGATCTTTTTTTTTTTTTTTAAACGTTTTACCTTATCCTATAATGTATCACTGTGCAAAATTTCAAAATTTTCTTTTCATTACAACTTTTTAGTTAAATCTATCAGTATTAGGCATGATTTCCCACATTAAATACATTTTTAATTCTTTACATGCATTTAGGTATTATTGTATAGTACGTAATATTAATACCTGTTACAGGCTAATATTTATTATCGCAATTTACAGGATTTTTTTTTTTTTTTTTTTTTTTTTTTTTTGCTTGCCATAAATTGTGTTATCGTGCTACACCAATCCCAGTCCCAGTCAAGACATTGTCTTATCGACAGGTAAGGACTTTCCAAATTAATGGAAAAGCACACTCGAGACGGGTTTCCTTTCGTGTATGCAATTTTCCTTTAAAACCATAAAATTTCCATACAATTTATAGCATGGTGTGATAAGACCTTAATAATATTCCAATATAAATTCAATTTAAATGTAAAAAAAAAAATAATAATAATGCTTGCAGCATTATAAGCCAATTTGAAATATAATTGATAATGAATATTCAAAATCAATTTCAAATAATAATAAAATTCATTAAAATAACTGCAACCTCAATAAATGAAAAAAAGAAAGTGCCATATGGCTATACAAAAAAACAAGAAATAATAATTGAGAGTAAAAATCTGAATACTTTTACTTTATATTTTTAACACCGTAATCGATAATATAACAAAATATTATATAAAAAATAAAGGAATTTTAATTATTTTTTAATAAAAATAAAAGTTATAATCATCATATTTTAGTAGTTAAATGCACGGTGGAGAAAGTGAATTAACAAAAGTGATGATTTAGTATTACGTGCTTATTTCTGATTATAAATATTTTATTCTCGGAATTAAAATAATATTTTATTTCTTACTTCCTTAATGTACACTTGCATGTTCATAAATATGACGTCTGGAAATGTAATAAAGAATTTTATCGACCAGTTCCGAGTGTACTATTTTATAGGGTCATTGCATTCATATATATAACGCCATATGTGAGTACTATAAATAACATGGGTATAGGAAAATGACATAATTTGCCAGTTTAAAATTTTTAGCAATATTTTTTTAGAGCATTGATGTTGTTAATAGCTTGAATTTCAAGTATGCGAGAATAATAATAAGAAGAAAACATATCTAAATTTCCGAAGAAAATAGCCAAAAACCACGTTTGTCCTATGCTGAGCGATGTTATTTATTACTCCAGTATGGCGTCGAAGTGGATTCAGAATAATGTAATTCACATACACCCTATATATACCTAGTATCAAGTTCATTTTGAAAGATGCAAAAAAAAAAAAAAAAAAAAAAAAAAAAAAAAAAGTCCTTTTTATGCAATTATATAAAAAAAAGTGCTGTGTTAATCACTATCAAATTAAAGAAAACATAAACAAAAACACCAAAAAGACAAATAAAATAAAGTCTATGCATTGACATACTGTACAGTTAAACGGGGCGACTTTGAAAATTCTACAATTATTATTTTGATCCAAGTGAGGATCTTGGCTGGACGAAAAGTGTATTCAAAATGTAACGCAGAATTAAAAAAAAAAAAAAAAAAAAAAAAATCTCTATTTTGAGCACTCATTGAAAAATTTTAAGATATTTAATTTAGATCAAAAACAGTTTTGTAACATTTTTTAAATTTCTCTCTGAAATAAGACTCAAAAAACAGAGATAATTGGTTGTGTTTTAAAGTTACCCCAGTTGATTGTACTTAAAATTGCAATTACTACTGCAGTGGACTGTACACACATACATACACACAAGATATATAAAACCACATTACAAACACAAACACATTGGGACGACTTTCACGCGAGATTTCTCATACGAATGTCACACGGCTGCAGTATACATACATGAATTATGCAACAGAGAGAGAAAGAAAATTGTAAATAATAATAATCAAGTGGTGTGAATTGAACCAGTTTCAAATCTAATTACATATCAACTAATATCTTTAATTGTATGTTGTTAGTTAAAAGCAACATGGTTGACTTTTAAATATACAGATTTTGAAGTTCTGGGTATATTTTGAGCTTCAGTAGCCAGTTCAATGTGATCAGCTCGTCACTACGATTACATTGAACTGGCTACTGAAGCTGCTAACTTGTATACAAATCAATATTGATGTTAGCAGCTTCAGTAGCCAGTTCAATGTAATCAGCTCGTCACTAAAATTACATTGCACTGGCTACTGAAGCTGCTAACTTGTATACAAATCAATATTGATGCTAGCAGCTTCAGTAACCAGTTCAATGAAATCAGCTCGTCACCAGGATAACATTGCACTGGCTACTGAAGCTGCTAACTTGTATACAAATCAATATTCATGCTAGCAGCTTCAGTAGCCAGTTCAATGTGATCAGCTCGTCCCCAGGATTACATTGCACTGGCTACTGAAGCTCCTGTAATGTTACTTACGCTAAAAAGAAAAGGTAGATATCCCGCATTATGATATTTAGTTTTCTTATACATTTGAGTGTATAAATTACCAACACCACTTCACTGCACTGTAATAAGTACTGGAAATGAGAGAGAGAGAGGAAACACTCCGTCACTTCCCAACATCTTTCACCCACACACACACAAACACCAAGCTAAAAACTAAAGTTAAAGTATATACTGTGGTCTGATACTATCCAATTCACTTCCGACTATACCGCTATAACACGATGTATATCAAATAAGCCGAAATCTCTCATATATCTCTCTTGTATAGGGAGTTATTTTAAGAAAAATATTCCAAGTTTAAGGTTTCAGACCAGCATTTTTCTCTCTCTGTAAGTTTTAAGAACTTTTTAATGAATTTATTATTACTTATATTAACATCAAGAAAATTCTTTTCTTTTTTCTTTTTCTTTTTTTTTCTTTGGTCTAGCAATATTTTAAAAATTGGTGGAGGAAGCAGTTTTACAAGTTTTTTTTTTAAATTAAAAATGCATCTTTAAAACAAATAATTGCCAGTTTGTTATTTGATTTAAAAATAAATAAATAAATAAGAACATGAAATTGTGTACCATTATGCAAATTTTAAATTATTTGTATTTTGTATTTATTTATATTTTTGCCCAACTTTTGAATGTTACAAATAATAATAAAACTTTTGGGCGTATATTTTGTGGCAATTTTAAATGATAATATTAAAAAAACAATGACAGTGTGTGGAGAGAGAGAGAGAGAGAGAGAGAGAGAGAGAGAGAGAAATACGTCCCGAAACATGGAAAATATTAATTCAAAATAATTTTATTAAATATAATAAGAATATATTCCTATAATAAAATGAATTATGATTACTGAAGCTATTATGAAATACATTGAATTTCCTGTATAAATATTTGTGTAATCAATATGTACCAATGGACCACTTGCAATAAAATGTTTTTAATTGTTGCAGCAAGTATGTAAGTGAAAACGATTTTTACATAAGAAATGCATTAAGAATTATTCAAATTATTTTAAAAAGTTCGTTCATTGCAAGTGGTCAATTGGTATTATGATCAATAAAGAAACTGAAACTGAATAACACATATATTACGAAACTATTACATATAGGAAACATAAAACAAACTTAAAAGTCTTATCAAATCATATACTTATCAGTCATTTTAAATAGGACGTCCCATCAAATATTTTAAATACAAATTTATGTCCTAAACCCTCATACATAAATCTTATAAGACCCACACACAAAGCATTAGAGGCTATATAGTAGTTTTGTAACTTAACATTCATAATATGCATAACATCAAATTATAATGCATAGAGTATACCTTTAAGGGTTGTCTTTAGTTGGCTTGTATCTCAAAATCTAAAAAGAAAACCTCCTAATTTTTTGATGTCACCTCAAACTTAAAGCCCTTGTCAACTTACTTTTTTATCATTTAGAATACTAGACTGATAATTACCATACCTTAATATACATGAATTAGACACCATCACGTTGATTTTGTATTTATTTTCGTTGATTTTCCTTTATGCAGTTATATCACGTATCTGACGTCACAATGTACCGCCGCCAATCACAGTCACCGCTCTGGTCACATGATAAATTTAAGCCCCTCCCTCAAGTTCTTTACCCCTATCACGGCCCCATCGGTACATTGTGACGTCAGATACGTGATATAACCGCAAAAAGGAAAATAAACGAAAATAAATACAAAATCAATGTGATTGTGTCTAATTTATGGATATTAATGTAGCTCTACGAGAGAGCGTGACAATACTGTAAAGTATGCAATTTGCGTGAATGTTCATGTTTATGACGTCAGAAACATGCAAAAATTAGTATGAAAATGTTGTGCGGGTTGCATAAATCGAAATTTCTGATCACTGCTACGGCGCTATACAGTTGGGTTTTGAGACCAAATAATATTATTTATGTAAATCCCATCAAGTGTTTTATGATATAAATGCTTATGTTTTTCTCTGGTCTATTCTTCTAAGCGTTGTGAGTAAACATCTGTTTTTAAAGTGTATTATAAAAATGAAAATTATTATTAAATTCAATATAACCAACAGGGTTCGACCGGGTTTTTTAACCTGGATTTTTGCCGGGCGGTTTTTTATAAAAAACCGGGCAATAAGATTTTTAAAAAACCCGGTTTTTTAAAAAGCCGGTTTAAAAAAAAAAAAAAAAAAAAAAAAAAAAAAAAAAAAAAAAAAAAAGAAGAAGCCGAAATACTATATAATAAAAGAGCGGAAAAGTAGTCTCTTTTTTCATCAAAATAGTCTTTAAAATTAAAAAATAGTCTAAAAATAGTCTCTAAAAATAATAAAATAGTTGGAAAATAGTCTTTGTAATTTATATAGCTCATTAGTGACTTTATTTATTAGTATAACATGTCTGAATTTATCTGTTTTCTTAATAGTCTCTAGGATTGCCTTAAAAAAAAAAAAATCTAGTCTTAAAAAATTACATCGGTCTAAAATAGCATTGTCTAAATAATAATAAAAAAAAAATCTTCAGAGACCACTAATAACATTTTTTTAAGGCGAATTAGTATGAACACAAAATAAAGAAGCTTTGGTACTTAAAAATTTAATTATGTCAAACACGTGAAACATGATCAAATATAAGTTATTCGTCACCTTAAAGATAACAATACATGTAAATGTGTAAATGCAAATTTGAGTGGAAATTTGTAGTCAAATAAGAAACTTTTTTTTAAATTAAAATTATTATTAAATTAAAACTTTTTTCGAAAAAAAAAAATTATAATAAAAATAAAAAATATTTTAAATTTACTCAATTTTATTTGAAAATTATTGTGTTCCAACAAAACATGTTGCAAATAAATAATAAAAAAAATTATTGTGAAAATATGGTTTACTTTTAGCGATTTCCAGTCCAAGTCAGTCACGTTCTACGTTAATTTTCCGTTATTTTTGTCAGAAATATCGAAAAACATCAAAAAAAGGCAAAATAGTCCGAAAAGTCTTGAAAGTCCAAAATAGTCTTGGAGACTAAAATAGTCGCGAAATAGTCTTTTTTTAATTTTGTATATAGGCTTGAAATCGTGTGATTCGTTGAAATTTTAAGTAAAAACCCCAATAGTCTCAATATTGACAATATATAGTCTAAAGACTATTTTTCCGCTCTCTTAAATAATAACAGTCGAAATTCTTAATTTACTTGTATTACTATAATTACTATGAATAAATAAACCTCTATAAAATTGATATTTGATGTTTTTTTGTTTTTTTTTTCAAATGACTAAAAAATATGTGAGTTTATTATTTTATTATTTTTATGTTATTATTGTGAAAATTAGAAAAAAATTAAAAAACCGGGTTTTTTTACTTAAAAAACCGGGTTTTATTAAAAAAACCGGGCTATAAAACCCGGTTTTACCTGCCGGCCGGTTTTATTAAAAAAAACGGGTTTAATCCGAACCCTGATAACCAAAGTATAACGGGATATCAAAAAAAGGGTTTCTTATTGTTTATAGACAATAATTATCGTATATAACGATTAGGAAACGAACCCGCCCTTTAAAGGCATCACCCTCATAGCACTTCCTTTACACGTCTTCAAGTGTCACTTTACTACTTCAAACTAATCAAAATTGACTCTTATGATTTTATCTTTCAAGATGTTATAATCAATAAGGTTGATTTTACTCCACTTACTAATATAATTTCGAGTCTTATTGATGGTATCTGAATATGCATTTGATAATATGGGAGTTATGGAAGACGTTCTTTTTATATATGAAATTATTTATAAAATATATTATGATGTGTATATAAGGAATTAATTAAAAAAAAAAGTGATATCATTTTTATTTTTAAAGTATTTTTTAAGCATTGAATATAAAGTAATCGATGATATTTTTTAGTTGAAAAAACGACAAGAACTTTATTTTTTAATAAATGTAAAAAAAAATACGTAATTTATGCTGCATTGAACAATTATTGGTATATTGTAGAGCACAAATGTTGTTATTTTGTTATACAATGGTAATTGTATGCTTAAAGCCATAGACCACATAAAACAACACGTGCTTTTTAATGAATAAACATGAAATGGGATCTTCAAAACTGATGATAATTTTTACCAGAATGTTAATGTAGCCCCACGAGAGAGCGTGAAAATACTGTAAAGTATGCAATTTCCATGACTATTTATGTTTATGGCGTCGGAAACATGCAAAAATTAGTATGAAAATGTTAATTGCACAAATTGAAATTTCTGATCACTGCTACGGAGCTATAGGGTCTATGCATTCATGTTAAAGTCGACGCCATGTTGGATAACTCAATAACATGGGTGGCATAGGACAAAAAATCTTTTTGCCAGTTTAAAAACACTATGCAATATTTTTGAGAGCATTGATGTTGTAAATATGTTGAATTAGTATCTCAAGTATGTGAGAAAAATAACAATTAGCAAAAAATCAACCAATTTCCCACAGAAAATTGGCCTAAATGAAGTTTGTCCTATGCTGAGCAATGTTATGCACTACTCCAGTATGGCCTCCAAGCGCAATAAATATGACGTCATCCGCATACACCCTATACAGTTGGGTTTTGAGACAAAGTAATGTTATTTATGTAAGTTCCATCAAGTGTTTTGTAATATAAATGCTTATGTTTTTCTCTGGTCTATTCCTTTAATTATTACGTAGTTATTTTACTATAACAATAAGTGTATGTAATGTAGTATGTCTATGAGAAAGAGAGAGAGAGAGAGAGAGAGAGAGAGAGAGAGAGAGAGAGAGAGAGAGAGAGAGAGAGAGAAAGAGAGAGAGAGAGAGAGAGAGAGAGAGAGAGAGAGAGAGAGAGAGAGAGAGAGAGAGAGAGAGAGAGAGAGAGCGAGAGAGTTGCGGTAGATAACAACATACGCAGTACGCACGCACATTATACGATAATTAGCCCCGAGATTACATATTTCCTAAAAGTTAAGTTAGTAGTTGATGCAGGAAGACCAACTTGACATAGAAATATATGTGATGACGGAAATGTTGCAATAAAAAATAAGATGCAAGCAGGCGCTATATAACGTCATTCATATATAACACAATCACCGGAAGTATGCAACTAATATGTACACCTTCATGCTAAATTACAGTTAATTATATTTGGCAATTCTCTGTCTTAATATTATTGTCTTTTTGTATAGCTTTTATTTTGTAAAAAAAAAAAAAAAAAAAAAAAAATACAAATAAATATTGTGTGAATCATAGAACATTTTTAGCAAGAGTGTGTTCATATAAAAAAAAATGCACTTTTATACGCCATACTTGGAGCAATGAATAACATGTTCAGCGTATACGCTATCTTCTGAGGAGTTTGTTTTCCTCATATACTTCATGCGTAAATTTTATTTAACATCAATGCTCTCTATAATATTGTTATGTTTTATTTAGCTCGCTATACATTTGTCATTTTTCCATAGTCAACGAAAGCAGCCAATCAGAGCTCTTTTTTAAACCGTACATTGAAAATACAGGGGGTTTCAAAAAATAATAATATTAATAATTTAAAAAAATAAATTAAAAAATAAAAATGCTAAGAAAATAACTATTATTATTATGCAGTTTTTGATTAAAAAATAACGAATAAATTCAACTACATTAAATAATAAAATAAATATTTAATTATCTATTATATATAATTAAAAAATATATATTTTAACAAACTATAATCAAATGCTCAATTTATCAATACTAATTAAAAGAAAGCTATAAACAATAATATAAACACATATAAAAATAATAAACAAAAATATTAAATAACCTACAAAAAAAAAAAAAAAAAAAAAAAAAAAAAAAAAAAAAAAACTAAAAAAAGTTATAATAACAGCCCGAGCAGAAGCACAATCTACGTTACTTCCTATATCGCTGCGAGTGAATGAATAATTTTGATGTTAGCGCCACGGATAGTTTAATAAATTTAGACCATCAGATGCCCTGAATTTTTACTATTATAAACAACATCAAATCTTTTTTTTTTTTTTTTTTTTTTTTGAAGTAAAGAATTTTGTTGCTGTTTTTTATATTATGTTGAAAAATACTAAAAATATCATAGAGAGCTCTGTTCTAGTTTGTTTATTGATGGGCAATAAATCTGTGTTCACTAAACTGGTAATTTTTAATTATAACGTTAATTAAGATTTTATTAATGAAGCTTTTTACTATTTTTAATAAAATATGAGAATATAAAAAGTTATATTTTATTTAGTGAAGAAATAAAAATTAAAGATATAAATTTTGGATAGTTAAAAAAAAAAAAAAAAAAAAAAAAGCATTTTGTTGGTTTATATAATTCTTATTTATAAAATTAATTCAATTTGTTAAATGTGATAGTGAATTGATACCATAGTTCAATTGAAACAAGTTATATTAAATCCAATTTTGGATATATACTGTATAGAAAATCATCACAAATTCAGGAAAAATAATACAGGGTGTTCGCATTTATTTAAAAGTTGACGCCATATGTAAGCACTAAATAACATGGGCCGGTATAGGAAAATGACTCATTTGGCCAGTTTAAAAATACTTAGCAATATTTTTGAGAGCATTGATGCTGTTAACAGGTTGAATTAGTACCTCAGGTATGCAAGAAAAATAATAATAACAAAAAAATAGCTAAATTTCCAAAGAAAATAGTCAAAAACTACGTTTGTCCTATGCTGAGCAATGTTATTCATTGCTCAAGAAGAACATCGAAAAGCATTTATAATAATGACGTCATGCGCGCACACCCTATATGAGAGAAAAATAGCAACCAAATAAAAAGTAACTGATTTCTCAATAATAGCCATAAAACAACGTTTGTCCTTTAATGCGAGCAATGTTATTCATTGCTACAGTATGGCGTCGAAGTGCATTCCCACGTTTTTTAATGCTCACTATATTTTCTTCGTTTAAAAAAAAAAAAAAAAAAAAAACGAAAATTAATATACATTTTAATATAAAAATGCAATAAAAAATCATATAAAAATGTCACAGGAATTAAAATAATTTGATATTTCACTTCTTCACGATCATATATCATCATAAATTAATAACTTTCAAAAAAATAATTTATACTATATATCAAAGATGCACACTAAAAGTAATCTCCATAATTCCCAAAGAATCCTCTCTCTCTCTCTCTCTCTCTCTCTCTCTCTCTCTCTCTCTCTCTCTCTCTCTCTCTCTCTCTCTCTCTCTCTCTCTCTCTCTCTCTCTCTCTTATTTATGTGAATGAAAACTCAAATTCTCACGACAAATCACATTATAAAACTTTCTTCTATAAGATAATTAAGTCGTCTCCTTAACCTTAACCTTCATTTATACCTTAAGGTTTATTTTCTTACTACATTAAGTAATATATACCAACCTTATAGTCTAAATTATTTATGAATTAACCCAATAAGGGTTAGAAATCTATATATTTAAGATGGTAATTTGGTTCTAATGAAGTGTGAGACTAAACAGACTCGGCGGGATATAATTATGTGGACGTGGGATTTTATGTAAACTATGACTGAAACCAGACAGACAGACTATATAGGTTTGTTTTCTAGTTTTATTTCTTTGCTTTTGTATGTTTGTGAAGCGGGAGAGAGAGAGAGAGAGAATCGTGTTTCATGCATTGCTTTTGTCTTTTTTTTTATTTGCGAATAACGAACATTACGAGTAATGTACGAAATCGTGTGGAGAGGGAGAGAGCGAGAGAGAGAGCTTATGAACCCGATCCTATTTATAAAAAAATAAAATTCTTTTCTTTGAACATTTCTTAAAATCTCGCTTCATTTCCTAAGTATTTACTAAATTTACTTGTATACAAAATTAAATACGCTGCAGCCAATTTTTAACACAATTTGTTCAATACAGCATAATCTATGGTATATTGCATTCTAACTATATTATATATTTGCTTAACATGATATGATACAGTCCTTTTAGTAAAAAAATTATTTCTACAGTCTTAAGGCCATACAATGCAATTAGATGTAGATTTCAGTTGACGCTGTATTTAAATTTAAATACATGTTATTTCCATATGCCATATAATAAAAATTAATTTTTTAGTAAAAAGACTGTACAGTAGCATATAGTTGTTTTTGTTAATAATCAAATCGAGCAACATTTATGCTATAAAATGACATAAATGCAGGATAAATTACGTAATTTAAATAATTATAATATGCATTAAATACTTTCTTTCTTTCTTTCTTTCTTTCTTTCTTTCTTTCTTTCTTTCTTTCTTTCTTTCTTTCTTTCTTTCTTTCTTTCTTTCTTTCTTTCTTTCTTTCTTTCTTTCTTTTTTTTCTTCTTCTGTTGCGTATATTACATTTTTCTGCATTAATTGTTGCCAATTGCATAACGCAGGAAAATGTGATACATAATTTTTGTGAGATATTATTTAAAATAACAATAAAAAGGCACTTTACTGATAGATAAAATGCCAAACTGGTCCTCCAATATTTGATATTTATATCGACTGCTTATTAGTTGCGGCAAAACATAATACAGACGGAATGCGGTATAGATATAGTTATAGATGTTATATAGAAACAATGTAGGCCACGAGAAAGAATACACTCTATATATAATATACTAAAGTTTTAATTCCCAAGCTCTAAGAGGCTCACTTTTGCTCAGAACTCCAAAGTATTTTACCGCGATGTGGCTTCTCAAGTTAAATTTATTACTTAAATCTTTAACTTTTTAGTAAAAAAAAAAAAAAAAAAAAAAAAAAAAAAAAAAGTTTATTATAGTCTTACTCTCATTGTGCCTTAGTTTTAGAAATAGAAAAGTATTTGTAATATACGTATACCAAAATATATACGTAATAATTATGCTAGCTTAATGCAGCAACATTTATGCATAATGTATGCTATGTTGTACAGTGATTATGCTTCATGACATAATACTGTTTAACATGTTCAGCATAATTATTACAAAATAGCAACACTTGTGCTCTACAACATATAGAAATGCAGCATCAATTACTTAATTAAGTTTTTTTTTATGAAGCAATAACCTTTAACTAATAATAAAATTTATATCATACATGAATAAAAAATGTATATATTTTTAATAATATTTCATTTTATTTTCATACTTTAATATAGCTTTTTTTGCTAACACTTTATTTCAAAATATTTTTGATCAAAAAAAAAAAAAAAAAAAAAAAGTTAAATTAATATAAAGTACAAACATTATTTGTTATTTTTTAAATAATTTTTTCAATACTTAAAAATTGGGTGATACAACATCTCAATAAACGACATACATAGTTGTTTTTTTTATCACTTTTCAATGTCAAATTTTCAACGTTTCTATGAGAAAAATACTCACATAATTTACATGATAAAAAAAAAAATAATAATGTTGGCCGAGAGTACGTAAAACTGGACTTCAGCGTCATGCAGACAAAAAAAAAAAAAAAAAAAAAAAAAAAAAAAATCGTGAGGTCAGACTATACGAGAGAGAATCAATGGGAAGTATAAAAAAAAAACTAATTATTAGCTTGAAGGCACGTATAAGATCTCCCCTGAGGTTATACATACTTAAAGAAGAAACAAACCGGTTCACCTTAGAGTAGAGAAAAATGGCACATCGCATTGTAACGTTGATAGCTATATAATACAGTGAGGTGCATTCACATTGGTAGAGAGAGAGAGAGAGATGCACTTTGATTTGATAGCTCTTGTCTGGTGATGTTTTGATTAATAACTTTTTGTGCGTATGTAACAACATTTTGTGCGACTTTGATTTGTGTAACTAGGAGAAATTATCAAGAGTTAATAGTTTATCTTATTGATTGATTGAGAGAGAAAGAGAGAACGATATACATTATTCATAAAATTATGCTTTTCTACATGCATAAAAAATTATGAATACCAAAAATTTGTATTTTGCTCACAGACATGAAAAATAAATACGTAATAATTATGCTAGCTCATTTTCAGCCCAATTTGTTCAATACAACATAATTTTTATGCTATATGCTGCATGATTATTACTAACTTACAAAGCAGAAATATTATGCTTTATGATTATTTACTAATATATGGTATGTATTCTTGATTTTTTTTGCATAACAAAATTATTTCCATTTAAAATACATTCACTTATTTTTGTTATGCATATAATGGTAATACGTGGGAAAATAGAATAAATTATTTCAGATTTCTATGTTCCAGAATTTGTTTTTATTTATTTTCCTGACTTTAAATTGATTTTTTTTTTTTTAATATTATACTAAAATAAAAATAACGAAAAAAGAATTTACAATATCAATGCATTGAATTTATTATTTATTATAGTCTTATTCGTAAACCCTCTGTGTTTCTTGTTACAAAAAATGCGCATTACATTTAAATAAACATAGTTGATCGTCATTTTAATAGCAGAAAACAGACAGGGTTTACGAACAGTATTATTAGTTTTCTTGCCCAGATTTTGAGCTTATTTTTAATTCTGTTTTAAATTTTTATTACTAAATGTTGCACCATAACAAAATAAAAGTTCAAAAATATCAGTACTAAAACTTGTAAATATTATAGTTTTTCACGATCCCCAAGTTAATATACACAAAGCGTCTTAAGGTAAATTGGTTTAACAAAAGCTTAACCATATAACACAGGGGGTTAACGAATATTAGGACGATAATTATATAAATAATAGCCTGAACTTGGACCTTATATACATGATGGTGGTAGCCACAAGGATTAGAATAGTGTGGTATGTGTGAAAATAAAAATAAATAATATGCATAAGAAGTGACGGCCAGACCAAACGGAAACTAGCAAGATTTTTTTTTTTAGTAATGTAAATAAATATGAAGACAGACTTTGTGTTTTATATTGGGCTGTGGAGAGCCTTGCTGACGTATTGATAGGCGATTAAGCTTTGCTGGCGATTTTAACTGTTTTGACTGAAAATAAATACTAGAGAGAGAGAGAGAGAGAGAGAGAGAGAGAGAGAGAGAGAGAGAGAGAGAGAGAGAGAGAGAGAGAGAGAGAGAGAGAGAGAGAGAGAGATTGCGCCAAATTGAGCTATTTAAAATCAACAAAATACTTTTGAACTATTTTTCCAGTTTTTGTAAATTATGTTGAGATAAGATGTATGTACATGACGTCATATTTAATGCACTTTGGTGCCACACTGGGAATAATGAATAACATTACTCCAGCATAAACTTTTTTTTTTTTGTTCTTTGCGAAATCGTTTTATTGTTGTTGTTGTTATTATTCTCGCATACTCGCGTTACTAATTCAAGCTATAACTATCGACTCCAATTTGAATGCATAAACCCATAGAAGAGTGGTCACTAAGCATGTTAGTTATTACATTGATAGCCAAGCATATTGGAGCAAAAATTGCATTCATCAATTAGATCTTAAAAAAAAAAAAAAAGCATAGAAAAAAAATTACGAAGTTTAATTTATAATTAATTTAAAATTTTATGATATTATTTTTTTGAGCACTGGATATATTTGTTATTGTATGTATTTGTTATATTGCAAAATTACGACGAAAAGTGACAAAAATTGCTATGTATAAGATGAATAACTCGAAAATGATTTAATTTTCAACAAAATTCATTGTTTTTAAAAAAGTGAAGTGTTTATCTCATACAGAACATGTAGTTACTGTATCACAAAGATGGCGATTGAGCGCAAGATATGTAAGAAATGTATCGTATAATACCATAAACAAAAAATAAATTATGTAAAATGTAATACTATACGGCACGCTATTAAAACACAACAATCAATGGACAAAAAAAAAATACTGAACATAAAAACAAAATTTTTGCCAACTTAAAAAAAAAAAAAAAAAAAAATGAAGTTCTTGGCATCACGTCATAGTGTTGGAGAAAAAAAAAAGCGCCAGACATCAAGAGCTTGTAATAAAAAACGCTATTGTAACCAAAAAAATACTATAAATAACATACTCAAGAAAAAACTAAATGAAAATGGGCATTAGCCAAAGTAGAAAATCTCATTTCCAAACTTGTAGTTAATAAAAAAAAAAAAAAAAAAAAAAAAAAAATGTAAGTCTAAAATTGTGACCTAATTCGTCTATACATAAAATTTATTGTTTTACACCAAATGTATTGCCAAAGAAATATCATCCCCCTTACATGAATGAATACTACGTAACCCACGGTCATTGACCTTCAACAATTTACACTGCAAAAAGTTGTGAAGTGCTTTAGAGTAACAACTTTTTTATAACAAACCAAAAAATTCATAAAATTTACAAATTTAAAAGAAAAAATGGATCATACTTATTTCTAGTAAATTTTTGAACCAAAACGAAGTTTTTCAATTAAAAAAAGTTAGTACAAATTTATTCACACGGGAAGCACAAAAAACGTAATTTATGCTGCACTTATGTCATTATAGCATAAATGATGCTAAATAACAACATCATAAACATTTATGCTGTACAACGTAGCATTTATGCCATCATAACATTTATTTATTTATTTTTTGCTTGCCATATTGTGTTATCGTCAGACATGGGCATGAGCGTCTTGTTTGAGCGACGCTCGCGTGAGCGCGCTCAAAAATTTAGAGCGGAGCGGGAGCGTCGCTCAATAATTAAAGTCGCGAGCGTGAGCGCGAGTGCGATCAAAATACTGTGAGCGGAGCGACTTGAGCGTCACTCATTTTTTGCTTTGAAGAATAGAAAATGAGGAACTAAAAATGAAGTTAATTCAGTGGTTCATTTTATGAACTATCAAAATATTGCAGATTAAACCTCTAATGCACCTTCTACTAGTTACAATTGCAGTATAGGATAATTCTAACAATTATTAATCACCACAAATAGGTCTAGCTATATAGACACACCCACTTTTTAAAGACTTGCATGAGCGACATAAGAGCGCACTCAAAAAATTCACGAGCGTGAGCGTGAGCACGCTCATATGAGAATTTGCGAGCGCGAAGCGCGAGCGCGATCAGTTACGTGATCGCGAGCGCGGAGCGCGAGCGTGCTCATTTTTAAAGAGCGCTGGCCATGTCTGGTTATCGTGCTACACCAATCCCAGTCAAGACATTGTCTTATTATGCTGTATAGCACAAATTATGCCATATATTGAAAAAAAAATGCTGGAAATGAGCTAGCATAACTATTACGTATTTATTTTTGTCTGTGCATGTGCACAGATTATTTTATCAATTTTTGGCACAGTTCAGTAGTAAAAAAAAAAAAAAAAAAAAAAAAAAAAAAAAAAAAAAAAAAAGTTTTTTTCAAGGTGGAAAATACATAAATTTACACAGTTTTAATAGGCAAAACAGTTAATTTTATTTTATTTCACAGTGTAGTCATAATAATAAAAAATTAGCGTGTCCGGCAGTCAAATCCTAACCTCAATTTTTCACGTCTAAAAAGCAAAGTTTTATTATCATCTCTCTCTCTCTCTCTCTCTTCTTCCTTTTTCCTCTAACATTCCAACATAACATGCAGTAAATATAATTACGAGCCCTCAATGTATATTATAATGTTTATTTTTCTTAATTATCTGCTATAATATGTAATTAAAAATGTTGGAAATGTGTTAAATAACATCACTCTTTGTAACATTATTTTTATATCTTTAATTTGGAATTTAAGTTTTTAATTAACTTTTTTTTAGTAAGACGTTTATGATTTTTTTTTTTTTAATTCCTTTCTTCTTCTAAATTTTTGAATTGTATAAAATCACTATAAAATAATCAAAATACGAATAAAATTCTTTTTACTGGATACTCTTTTGTTAAAAAAAAAAATTGCTTGAATTAGAAAGAGAAAGAATAAATGAATGAAATTATTCACTCTTTTTCTTGCAAAAAAGAGCTAATAATATGATTTAAAAAAATATTAGAAAAAAAAAAAAAAAAAAAGAAACGTTTTTTCTTTCTTTCTTTCTTTCTTTCTTTCTTTCTTTCTTTCTTTCTTTCTTTCTTTCTTTCTTTCTTTCTTTCTTTCTTTCTTTCTTTCTTTCTTTCTTTCTTTCTTTCTTTCTTTCTTTCTTTCTTTCTTTCTTTCTTTCTCTCTCTCTCTCTCTCTCTCTCATTCTTCCTGTGTTTTTTTTCTGTTTTTTTTTTTTTCAAATTACCTCATTAAAAATAATATAAGTTAAAACAAATCACTATAGTTTAATTTTGCTATCACAAAACATTATTGTTTTGTTATTATTTTAATTGCTCATTTAATAATTAATACATATTAAAAAAAATCATATTAAATATTAAATAATGAGCACCACATACTAATATTTCAATAAAACATAAAATTTTAATTAGTAGTTAATTAAAATCGTTAATTGTAGTCAGGTTAATGACTCCTTGCTTGACAATATTGTAAAGTACGGTACAAAACAAGTTAATTGCACGGTCAGTGTTTATGTTATTGCATTGCAATTAATTGTAATATATATATACTGGAGTGCAATGTACTTATAGCCAATATATTATATTGCAAGTTACGGAAGCATTGCAAACTTTTTAAATCATATTATTATTATTATTGTTATAACATTTTAATGAAAATGATTTTTCTTTCTGTTTTTGTATTAAAGATTTTGTTCTAATCGTTGATTTTAGTTTTGTACAGCATGTTACTTCTAAAACTCTGTTTTAATTTGATTTTTATTATCATTATTATTATAGATATGTCTGTCTGTCTGTCTGTCTGTCTGTCTGTCTGTCTGTCTGTCTGTCTGTCTGTCTATTATTTTACAAGTATATTGGTTTAAACTGAAGTTCTGATGCAGAGAAATTATATAAACAACGTTTTTCGCGCGATAATAGAATGCTATATATTACATAATAAAATATTAAATTTTGCAAATTAAAGTTCTATTTTTGAACTACCAATTAAAGAAATTACGTAATGTTTGTTGTATTAATAATACAAAGCATATATTGCTAAAGGGAGTAGAGTACCGACCTTATATCTAAAAAACTAGAAGTGTTTTGGGTCTAAATTTGGTGTCATTGTGTGACTAAGGGTCACACCTAGCCGTGATAAAAATTTCATGATGTTTGACCGCCCAGAAAAAAGAACAAAAATATTGTAATTAACATTGGGCCTTATGGGCTTAAAATTTTAAAAAATCATATGGTGACCCCCCAAAATTTTTATATATTTCAAATTGTCTCAAGCTGAAGTAGCATTGTGCAAAATTTCAGATTTTTTTGACGAGAAAAGTTTGAGTCTAATGGCCGACGTCGGTCCCCTACTCCCATAAAACCTTCCTTAAAATCAACTTATAAATAATAATTAAATAATAAATCTATTCAGTAATAATATAAATCTAAAGATTTTAATACAAGCAACAGTAGTATACAAATAACTTTCCTTGAAGTAAAATAAAAATATGATTTACTTTTAGTTTTGGATTTCAATTATATAAGATGAAAAATTACTCCAAACTTTAATTTAAAATAAAAGTGATGATCACATTAACACGTTTCCTCTGCTGTACTTAATTTGTTTGTTTTATTTTGATCGCAATTATTTCTGAAACAAAATTATATCAGCGTCAAGTACTTTAATTGAAGACTTTATTAACTTTTTTTATATTATCATTGTTTTGTACTTAAAAATTATATAATAAAGAGAGCTATATATAATTGTATATTATATAGAAAAAAAATTGAACATCCTTTAGTGTTAAAAATTCAAAATTGTAAATTTTCTCACAGGAAAATGAAAATTTTTTATGTCAATTTTCATAGAAAAAAATGTTTGTAACATTATAACAACGAAAAATAATGTAGCTTTGAAAGATTTCATTAGCAAACTAATATTTTATCATTCAGCAACCTAAGGATTATGATTTTTTCCCTTTAAAATCTATATAATCGTAAACACTCTTCATCGTGTCTTTTATACTGATTTTCTTTAATTAAAAATATTTAACTGTAAAAAACACTCTCTGAACTGCTTTATTGTACGAAATAATGCATTTTTTAGTCCAAAAACTAGCACAGAATTTTTAATTATAACTAATGCTGTTCGTAAACCCTGTTCTCTTGCACCAAAAAATGCGCATTCCATTTGAATAACCATAGGCGATCGTCATTTTAGGAGCAGAGAACAAGGTTTATGAACATCATTATTATTACTGTGCACAATAATAAACCAATAATAATAATAATAATAAACCACTATTAGATTATTCAGTGAATTTTTTTTTGAGCAACATTTAACAAACGTTTTTTTTTTTTTTTTTTTTTTTCTTTTTTCACGCAAACAAAACACGGTTTTATGAATGATCATATTAAAATCAACACAATTCCTTATCATTATATAGAAATTTCCATGATTAAACTTACCATTAACATCAAGAGTTCTTTAAATTTGTTACATGGCATTCCATCATTGATATGATACAAATTATGTAATAATATTTCCAATAATTCAGGAGTTACGTACATATTAGAGTACCTTATATTTTGTATTGTTTAACACACAAGTATGATAGAGTACACTAATGTAGGTATGATATGATTATACAAATATGATATCCACACCTTCTTTTATTTTCTACATCATGCACGAGATGAATGTAGACATTATGATAAGATAACGAAGATGATAACAGTTTTATGATGCACTGTATGTGAGGAGAGAGGGATTTAAATGACGTTATTTATATATCGTGTTGCAAAATAATAATATTTATTATCTAGATTGCTTAGTTGGGATATGAATGAAGGATGTGGACTTAAAAAATCATTTAAAAAAAAATTCTGTCTTAAAGCACGTAAAAGTATGTCTAGTATTTTTCATTTAAATATCTCCGGTATCGGTAGAGTAGATTTCTCAAAAATCAAAGGGGAAAAAAAAAAAAAAAAAAAAAAAAAAAAAAAAAGAATTCCCATATGAGCAAAAAGTTAAATTAGGGGACACTTAGCTTTCTCCACGTTTTCCCGCGCGATAAACCGATAAACTTCATTGAAATATATCGTGGAATTATTGTAACTGATTTTTTTTACTATCTTCTTTATTTTTTATATGTACGCAGCTCAATATAGGAGTTAGGAATAATAGGAATAGGATAAAAATCAATCAATTAATTAACAATAATTCATTAGTGTAGAGAAAGTTGTACTGTACATGCAGAATAATTTGAATTCTATAGCAGAGCAGTGATAAAAAAAAGATACAAATACGTGATAATGGACTACTTGCAATGAACAAACTATTACAATTTTTCTTTTTAAATATTCTTAATGCATTTCTTATGGAAAAATATTTTTCACTTACCACATTGCAACAATTTTAACATTTCATTGCAAGTGGTCCATTATAGCTAATTTTTAGCACAATTTTAACAGTTTTACAAATCATAAACAGAATTTTGTATATAGAAGAATTAATTAACATTAAATATTTAGTGAAAATACACAAAAGTTATTTACTACTCCAGTATGGCCTCCAAGCACAATAAATATGACGTCATCCGCATACACCCTATAGGAACTCTCAAAACATTTATGAGTTGTCAGTACACATTTGTTTTCAAAGTGTATATATCTGCAATACTAAATAAGGTAAATACATAATCGACAATCCTACACAAAAATTATACATCCTTGTTCATACAATCGATATTAAACAATAATTGACTTCTCATACCAGTTTCTTATAACGTCAAATCGATACTTTCATTAATCGATTTTAAAATACATGTTTTGCATATACTAGTGATATCGATTTTAATGTAAAAGTTTATAATGACATATGCATGTGAAAGGTAATAAATAACGTAAACAAGGAGAGATAATTGTCGTTTGGTGCATCAAAACATTCTGCATTTAATTTACTATACAGGGTGTGGTGACTTTATATATTAAAATATGCTAGTTTTCTATTTTTATTTATGCATTTTTTTTAGTATAATTTTACTTCACGAATGCTTAAGGCTGAGAATTATTACAGTAATTTTACTATTATTATATTTAAAAGATTATTGATGCATAAAAGGATAGGTTAACTATAAATCGTACAAAAATGGATACGTAATAATTATGTTATACCCAATTTTAGTGCAATATTTATTTATATTAACATAATTTACATCGTATTAAATAATTATTACGCTTTGAAGCGTGGTATATATGTTGCAAAATTATTTATGCAAAATAAAATTAGCAGTATTTATGCACAGTCTTGTCTTTGATTGTAGGATATTGGTTAATAACTATTTTAGCCATAGACCACATAAAACAACATGTGCTCATTAATGAATAAACACGAAATAGGATCTTCAAAACTTATGATAATTTTTACCAGAATGTTATAATGTAGCCCCACGAGAGAGCGTGAAAATACTGTAAAGTATGCAATTTGCGTAAAAATTAATGTTTATGACGTCAGAAACATGCAAAAAGTAGTATGAAAATGTGATGCGTATTGCATAAATCACATTTTCTGATCACTGCTACGGGGCTACAGTTGGGTTTTGAGACAAACTAATGTTATTTATGTAAGTCCCATCAATTGTTTTGTGATATAAAGGCTTATGTTTTTCTCTGGTCTATTCCTTTTTGTATTTGAATATATTATATAAATATGGCAAAAATAAAGTATAAATTACGTAATTTACGTTCTTTGTGTATTATATTGTTACACATTTATGGGGATTCCTCATAAAAACAAATAGGAAAAATAAAAACTCTTTAAATTCACAGATACGAGAAATGAACTTTTTTAACTATCCCCTAAAAAAATTATAGTAGGATAGATAGAAAAATGTACGTAAATAAATAACAATAAATAAATATATTATGAACAAAACAAAACAAACAAACAAATAAACAAAACAAAACAAAAAAAAAAAAAAATAAAAACGTAAAAAACTATTAACTTTTAAAATACAGTAATAAAAAACATATAACATAAAAAAAAGAAAGAAAAAAAATGCATTTGACGTCAAAAATACGCAAATTTTTAATTAACACTTAATCTAGATTTGCAATTGCATTTAACAGGCTAAAACTCTACACCAGTACATATTTTTCTGCAGTTGTAGAGCGAATAATGACATTATTTTGCAATAAATAAATAAGTCGTATATGTAAAACAATAAGCCAATTAGCCTATGTAAATATAAAGCTATATAAACTTTATCTTGTTGTATCTTATATATAGCAATGTCAATGACCTTTACATAATACCATAGAGTTCATTTTATAAAGATATTTTATTGAATTATCAACGTTAATGTGATGAAAATTGATTTGTAATGGTCACATATTAATTTTTTATTTACTTACATACTTTTATTTGTAAACTTTATATCAAAGAAAAGAAAAGAAAAAAAAATGCTATTTATAGACATTGCAATTTTTGTGATTATATAAGCGTAATATAATTTTGAAATTCAAAGAGCGTAACACAAGTCCAAATATTATTAAGTATTCGGTTTACATTTTTACAATGATATAAGAAGTACAGTATCTGAAATTTCTTAAAATTGAAAGGCTATACAGTTCTGAGATGATAAATGTCATACATTATGCTATACTGCATAGTTATTGACTAGAACAACATAATATTTTAATATTACTGGTCATCTACTGCTTTATTGTCCTGTAAAATACAGTATAGTAGATAGGCATGGGAGCTTTTTTTTTTTTTTTTTTTTTTTTTTTTTGGTAAAGTAACTCTGTTGTATATTAGTTCAATCCCGGCGGTAGCTTAATCAGTTTTGTCTTGCGTAATCTGGCAAAATGTGCGTAATGTTATGTTATGACATGACGTATTAAAATTTTAAAATCCTAAAATTAAAGATAAAAATAAAAGTTAAAAAAAAAAAAAAAAAAAAAAAAAAAATCTTGAAAACAATAAAGGAAAATTTTTTTATCAGCTTTATCAAAATTATGGCACTGATTTCTATAATTTCCCACTTTTGCAAACACAACACATCCTCTATAAGTAATCAAATAACCCCCACACACTACTGTTATAATATCAAGTTAAAATATTACCCTATAGTATATCAACTATCACTAAAAATCAGAAAGCTATCACATTTCATGAAAGCCGGAAAGTTGAAATAGATATTGAAATGAATGAGATATTGAACTTAACATTCTTACACGTATACTGATCAGCTGATGATTTGACATGTATAAGGTATTTGTATTAAATAGGTAATCCAAAGCACGAAAATGCACTTCCGGTGAATTACGTGTATCGATTGTTTGATGCCTCTGTTTTTAGAGCCATAAAAACTAATGTAAATCAAGTAAAGTTTCAGCTCTCGTGTAAGTGAATAGTGGACTTTGGCCTCACATAAGTGATATTGTAAGAAACTTCAATTCAGTGCTCGCATTTTAGTGTTATGCTCTAGAATTTGGGGATTATCAAATTTAAATGAGAGGTGATGTAAAAAAAGCATTTTTTATCACTTATTATGGCGCATATTTTTTGAATTTGTTGCCTGGCTGACCAATGAAAAATAGGCAACAAACACTTCGAAATCATATATTTTCTCTTATCACAATTTTTTGGTATCGTAAAATTTTTAAATTACATGGATAAATAACAAAAATTATTGCTATGAATTAACCAATATATAAGGTAAGAAATAAACATTTAATATTAAAACTGATAATAAATACACAAATTGACTAAGCGAGTGTTTGATGCCCCAGCTGTTTCCTGTTTTGTGGGAGGAGCTTCTCTTTGGATTACCTGTTTAATATAAATTCCTTAACACGTATACTGATCAGCTGATGATTTGACATGTACGATGCTACCTCGAGCACCGTATTGTAATTGATATTCAACACCTTGGTGTCCAGGTGAATAGTAAGGGAATGTTGCATGTGTTGCCAAGAATGTGGACAATTGTAAACAAAGCTCGTTGTAATATAATAATATTTGCAACTTCATACATTATAGGGTGTATGCGGATGACGTCATATTTATTGCGCTTGGAGGCCATACTGGAGTAGTGCATAACATTGCTCAGCATAGGACAAACTTCATTTAAGCCAATTTTCTTTAGGAAATTGCTTACTTTTTTGCTAAATATTATTTTTCTCACATACTTGAGATACTAATTCAACATATTTACAGCATCAATGCTCCCAAAAATATTGCATAGTGTTTTTAAACTGGCAAAATGATTTTTTGTCCTATGCTACCCATGTTATTGAGTTATCCAACATGGCGTCGACTTTAACATGAATGCATAGACCCTATACGTGTATATGAGAATATAGTATGAATGTTATTTTTATATATAAGTTTATTTTTATTATAATAGCATGAATGTTATTATTATTGTTTTGAAAATGTAATATAAGTTTGTTTTTACTATAAAAATAGCATAAATGTTATTTTTTAAGTTACTTTAATTATTTTATCATTATAATTTTTATACATGTATTTGAACTGCAAGGTTAAAAAGAAAAACGTATAATAATGATGCTACCCCAATGCAGCAACATAATGTGAGCTATTTTGTGATTGTATACATAACATAATATTGAAGATGTTAGTAAAAGGATTATAATCCTTAAAAAAAAAATCATAACATTTATGTAAGAAAATTTTAGGTTTTCATGGAAGAAAACCTTTATTTCTCCTTTTTTTTTTTAATTATAAAATACCTGAGACATATGATTTTTTTTTAAGATTTAAAAGACTGCAGAAAGAGAGAGAGAGAGAGAGAGAGAGAGAGAGACAGACAAAATTGCTTAAATGATGGATGAAATAAAGAAAACATATAAAAATAATTTGATAATAAAAATAATCTATACCATATTTCTAATCTTAATAAATAAATAAAACAATGAAAATTTCAAACTTGAACCAAGTGCTATAAGACAGAAGCCGTACAACATAAGAAAAAAGAAGAGAGAGAGAGAGAGAGAGAGAGAGAGAGAGAGAGAGAGAAAAGTTCTTAGCAGCTTGGTGAGAAAGTAAAGTATATAAGCTGCAAGTGCTGCGAACATTATATAGTCTTACCTCTAGCAAAGCAATTACTTCAATTACTGTTGCCTGATAACACAGCAATGTGATCACGTGACTATCACGTGACTCAGACCAGAGGTAAATAACATGCTGATCTCATTTACTGCAGCTGTAGTCGTATATATATATGTATGTGTATAATATGTACTCACATGTTGCCACTACTACTATATACAATCGTGTACCGGGAATATTTATATAATTTCTCTGCATTGTTATGATTTTTATCATTTATTTAATTGAATTGTATAATTTATATGGTATTTTTAAATGTTTTGGTGACACGGATAAAAATTATTACACTTTTTTGTATATTTTTATTGTGCTAGTCCAATTTCAGCAACATTATTACGTACAAAAATAAGTATGGAGGTTATCGGTTTAGCGCGCGGGGAGATGCGGGGAAAGCTAAGGGTCCCCTAATTTAACATTACGCTTATAGGGAAAAACACGTTTTTTGAGATTTTTGAGAAAACTACTCCACCGATTTTGGAGAAATTTAAATGAGAAATACTACACATACTTTTACGTGTTTTAAGACATAGTAATTTTTTAAGAATTTTTTAAACCGATAACCTCCATTATGCTAGCTCAACGCAACATATATTATATCGATGTTGATGCGAGCAAAATGTCTATCTCGTATTTTGTCTCAAGAAGCAGAATGTGTAACTCAAGCGCTATCTGCATAACATTTGGATACGAGATAATCATTTTGCTTCTCATAACAAAATACGAGATAGACATTCTGCTTCTCATGATAAAATACGAGATAAGACATTTGGCGCTTCTCTTGACAAAAAACGAGATGGACAATTTACTTACCGTGACAAAAAACGAGATATACATTTTGTTCGCAAGAACATCGATACATAACGACAATTTATAATGCTATATTGTACAATGATTATACTACATAACATAATAGTTAACATGTTCAGCGTGATTACTTATGTTATTACAAAATAACAATATATGTGCTCTACAATACAACAATAGTTAAATGTAGCACCAATTACGTAATTTATTTTTTACGTAAAACATATTATTTTCATTTATTATTATTATTATTGCCACGCCTGTACCATAAGGCCCCGTCAAAACACTATCTTATCACTGTGTCTGTGTACACACGATTGTGATAATATATTTTATTATTTAACTAGAGTGCGTGTTATGCTAATAAGAATAACATTGCATAATTAGCGCGAGTTTTGAATAATAACAAAATATTGTTACAAACTTTTTAACCATGGAAACCTCGTATAAAATGGGCTGCATGATATTTTTACCAAATTTGACAGGTGATCAATGTAATATTAAAGTTAATACTTGTTAAATTTAATTCTTAAATAACTTGATTAAAATACTAGTAAATAAATAAATAATCGTCTTTATATATATATATATAAAAAAAATGCATAGGAACAAAAATTTAAATTTTTTGAAAGGGCGAGTCTTAAGGTTTTCAAGTTTCTTAAGTTTCTTAAGGTTTTAGCCTGACAATATGTCTGGCCCACTCTTACACCAGACAAAAACAAGGTATTTCACAATTAAGGTATTTCTATAGATAGGTAATCCAAAGAGAATATCGTTATTCAATTTTCTGTTGCCTTAAATTTTATTTCATCCTGTAAGTTATATTTTGTTGCCTATTTGATCAATGTAATTTTGACCCGCAATACACTTCTCCAGCTTGACCAGTACTTTTTTTTTTACCGGGAATCCCCTTTGGATTACATAGTCATCTACTTACATTACTTGAAATAACCTATAATCTTATTTTATTATTTATTTATTGAACACAATGCGTGTACAACATACATCTAAATATTCAATTTATAGATCAATTGACATTATACATTATATCATTTTGTTTTATTAATTAATTTAGTTAATATTTCTTAATGTAAAATTTTAATGTTTAAAAGCAGGAAAATATTGCTAAATTACTATTGACCAACCTGCTATAACCCGTTGATGCGGGAATACCAAAGTGTCCCTCCAAATAAAAAGGTAAAAAAACCATGAACAACAAACGTTACAGGAAACATACAATCTTTAATCAAAAGTTTCCCCACAACTTTGACTACACGATATACGTAAAGTACATAGAAATTGTTATTTTGTGGTCTGTATGAAAAAAATACAATTTTCAAGACGACAAGGAAAGAACGTCATCAAGATTTTTGTCTCAAATCACATTAAAGTAGCACTCAAGAAAAATAACCACAAAGCTGTAGGGGTGGTATGGCAGAATGTACAAATATATATATATAGCATAAATGATACAGTATGTATATATTATTAAAACATTTATATTTTTGTTTATGTGTGCATATAAGCGTCCCATACTGCAAGAAATGTGAAGTTAACAAAAAAGTTATTTTGTATACATATAATAAACATGTAAAAACACTAATAAGAACAGCACAAATAAATAATACGTAAATAAACAAATAAGTACAGAAATGAATGAATGAATGAATGAATGAATGAATGAATGAATGAATGAATGAATGAAGAATCAGATCGTTCGGTGTAAACAGAATTTACAATATTAATTTTTCAGATCGTAATTTTTTTAATCTCAAGTGAATCTGATGGGCAGGTTGTCAAAGCATATTATATAATTTAAATATTAAATAAAAAAATAAAATTTGCACATGTTATTCCCCCAGCAAAGGTAACATTGACCTTCCTTGTTATATGCAGCAAAGAAAACAGTTAAAATATCTAGTACATATATATATCCGGCCGGAGGCAAAGTCTCGTATTAAATATAATAATTTTACAGGACCATCTTTTTTTTAAGCTGCTTTGATAATCATGTTCAAATTGTGCATAATAACTCTATTACGTCACAGTATTTTAATACTCAATTGATTTTTTTTAAAGTACCGATATTTTGTACACGGTGAAAATATGTAAGTTATAGCATAAATGTTAATATTTTGAAAATGCATAAATAATTATGCTATAAATATTTAATATGTATTCACATATTTTGTTTTTGCACAACTTTTTGCATCACAAAATTCAACAATGATAATGTATACAATGTTGAATTTTGTTATGCAAAAACAAGAATATAATTATGTGAATAATATATTTATAAATACTATAAAAATAGAACAATCACTTTAATAATATAGCATAAATTATGTTGTTATATGCATAAATGTTTACTGAATTTGAGATAGCATAAAATATTACGTGTTTATTTTTGTCTGTATTGAATAAAAGAGTAAACAATAACATTGAGTTAAAATGAATACAAATAATAAAATTTTGCAATATTAATTAATTTTATTATTTTCCTTTTTTTTTTTTTTTAATAAACATTGTAATATACACTGTAATGCGTATATACGATGAAAGGGGTAATTAAATGAAGAAATTGTGAACTTTTGACAATATTAAATCAGAAATATCATAAGATGAATCTGATATGCAAATAATGAATGGATAATATAGTGATAAAAAAAAAAAAGCTTAAAACACACATAAAAGTGTACCATGACATTTAAATATTACCAATTAATCACAGCACGGTGCATCAGTTAATAATAATTAAACAAAACTTTTCCCTTACGCCTCACCAATAACGTCCAAGTCCATTAATGAACTAAAAAATCAATCATAAAAACCGATCATTATTATTTTAAGTACAATTAAAAACTGAATGCTCCTCATTATATAGACAAAACTGTAAACTGTAAATTTCAAGTTTATTATTTTTGCAAATTGCTGTATATATACAAAGTTATGTTGTGTTCGTCACCTAATTCTAGACTGACAGTTAGTTTTTATGATAAAGTAAGTTGTGACACGCGAGTCAGTCTCGCCTATTTACTTTGTGCCTAATTGTTATGATGTACAACTCAGATAATGAGGCGTGCTATAGATGTAATTAATTGTTATATACGTATAAGTCACTCTATACAAGTTCACTCTGCTACCTGGAGTATTCCCCAATTTCAATGTATATCACTTTTAAATAGCACTTACCGGCGGAGGAGGCTCACTCTTTTAACACATTGTTAAAGTTAGATCCTTATATAGAGTGTATGCATGCGAATGACGTCATATTTAATACGTCTGGACGGCCATACTGGAGTAATGAATAAGATTGCTATTCGTTTTTGGCTATTTTCTTTGGAAAATAAGTGAATTTTTTGTTACCGGTACTGAATTTTTCTCACATACTTGAGATACTCCTAATTAGCAGCATTAACGCTCTTAAAAATTTTGCATATTATTTTTTAAGCTGGCAAAATGAATTATTTTCCTATGTGACATATGTTATTGAGTGATCCAACATGGCGTCGACTTAAACATGAATACATAAGGAATATGTATTTGCACTCATTAGCGTATTCACGGGGGTATAACATAATTATTACGCATATATATTTCTTTCACTGAAAAGCTTTGTATGACAAACGACTGTAAAAGTAGCACCCTATATAACAATGAAAATGTTCAAACAATTAAAATAAATACAACAATAATAATTAGACTAGTTACTCGTCACTCCACTTACAATTCCGCCGACAATATAATTGACATAATATGGTTCAAATACCGTGGGAGATAAATATTATTATAACAGTTCTATATAATATAAAGTCACATTGCAATTATTTTAACTTCTTTCTCTGCGTCTTTCATTAAAATTAAGATTTTCAATTTACCTACTATACTCAATTAACACATTTATTTCATTAATGATTATTAATGTTTTTCTCTGTAGTATTAACACCATTTTTTGTAATTTATTTTTGTTAATGGTATTACTGGGAATAGCTTTTTTTTTTTTTTTTTTTTTTTTTTTTTTTTTTTTTTTTTTTTTTTTTTTTTTTTTTAGCTTTTTACTTTTTTTTTTTTTTTTTTTTATGAATGATGTGATATCCATTATTATGTTTGTTTGTTTTTTTTTTCATGTTTTTTTTTCTTCTCTTAACAGATAGACTCTGTACAACTTTTTGGATACGGAAAAATTCAATAGAATAATATAAATGTGCCAATAAAATATTCTTATCATAATCAAATTTCCTGTCATTTTTTTTTCATACCAATTTTGTCAGAATAATGATGAAATATACACACACAAAAACTGCAATTGTAATATTTCCTTGTATCAACTTGGTAATGTACTTCCTTACAATTCTGACTTGGCTATAAAGCAATGTATAATGAGGCCTACATAAGGATATATCAAGAGGTAAATATTAATACAGAGGCGCCAGTCGTGATACATTTATTTGTCATACGTCTATATCTTTGACAACTGCAGCAGGAGATATAAAATGATGTTTCAAACTATATTTATTTTATATCACTCAACTAATAAAAACTTGTTCTATTGATTTATATTGGCTTATGCAGTAAAATGCATTCAGATCATAGACATATACACTGTCTATGATTCAGATGGAGATTTCATTTCAAGGAATTCTCCTATTATTCATTTAAATACATGTAATACATAAGCTAATAGAAATTAATTTTATACTGGTATAAAGGCTGTATACATTCAAAAATAATAAAACATTATTTTACTATACGGAAGTGAATAATGAATGGACGTAATAAGACATTATTTTTATACGATATTTTCATTCATATTATTTTTTACATTTTACGAATTTACAGAAGTTAATTGACGAAACTTACACTTCAATGACATAAAAACGTCAAGTGTCGAAATTATAATTTTTAACTGAAATTGATAATAAATCACATAAATAATATAAACAACACCAATACAGAACGCAATACTGAGAGTTGAGAAGAAGAAGAAAAAAAAAGTCTTAATACCTGTGTATCTAATTTTTATTAATTTATTGAATTAAAATATTTTTTATGTTTCAAATAGCAGGGAAAAAAAAAAAAAAAAAAAAAAAAAAAAAAAAAAAAAAAAAAAAAAGGAAATATAACATTGACAATTCATTTCATTAAAGTTCATAGAAATTAATATATTTCCACGCATAAAAAAAAAAAAAAAAAAAAAAAAAAAAAAAAAAAACTGCTGCTGCTCCTGCACGAAATTTTCTTTTCAAATCACACACAAAAGAAAGCAAACTAAAGCTTACATAACCACAATGATACCTATAACTTCTAATAACTACAGGAGGTAGTGATAATTATGATTTTCTATGGTTTCTCTAGGCAAATATTATACATAATAATTTATTACAATTTATAAAAGAGCCAAAAGCCACAGAGATTCGCTTCAAATTAAAATGTTTCGTACTTGGAAAATAAACAAACAATCGAATGAAAAACTTACAAAAGTGAACTTTAGTACGAAAATAAACAAACTTGGAGGCTATGCAACAATAATAACAAAATGCTAGCTCATAGTGTATTACCGTCTTCATTTATCATGTCTTCTGATGGGGTAGTATACAGTATAACTCGATTTAAATATTTTCTCGATTAAGTTGTTTTTTCTTCTTCTTAGTCACTTGCCATAAAATGTGTTTAATTGTCGCAACGTGCAAGTGGAAACAAATTTTCCATAGAAGAAATGCATTAAGAATATTTCAAATTATTTTAAAAAGTTCGTTCATTGCAAGTGGTCCATTGGATGACAAAATATATGTGAACAAATTGATTGAAATTTAAGACAAACAACAGCTGTAGGGCTCAGTAAGCTAAGGTATTTCTATAGATAGGTAATCCAAAGAGAATATCGTTATTCAATTTCCTGCGTTGCCTTTTAATTTTATTTTATCCTGGAAGTTATATTTTCTTGCCCATTTGATCAATGTAATTTTGGCCCGCAATACACGTCTCCAGCTGACCAGTACATTTTCGCGGGAATCCTCTCTAGATTACTTAAGTTATCTACTTATATTACAAGACTGTATAAAGACTGTATAAGCCATGCATAAATGTTGCTGTATTGATCTAACATAATTATTATACGTATTTACGTAAGTATTAATTAAATTATATATATACTGCAGAAGAAATATTACGTTGCTATGGATACCAAATAAACTATAATTTTTGAAGAGTAAACGCTGTAGTAGTTATATATACATTGTTGCTCTATATTACCTACATATGTATTGTGGATATTATGTTTTATCTGATATCTGATAATAAGATTGACCCAATAAAATACTCTACTGGTACGTGCTCATATTTATATATACCTGAAGTAACGATGCGTGTCAAAAACACGCTCATACTTCCTCTTTTTTTATAATTATTATATTTTCCATCAATGTTTTATAAAGAACTACTTCTTCACTTAATTTAAGTGACGATTGTGTTAATAATATATTTTAGCATTTAAATTCAGCTCTTGTTTAACTCATTAGAATAACATTGGAGATTTTGTGGCAGTTTTTAAATGCCAAAATAGTATACATCTGTAAACAGACCAAAAAAAAATAATAATAATAAAAAAAAAAAAAAAAAAAAAAAGTAGAGTCAACTTTGAGCACCCAATTATCTCTACTTCGGACACTCATTCCAGATTAAAACCAAATATGAATATAGTAACTTTTTTTTTCAAGTTTCTTAAAATGAGGCCGCCCAAAGAAAGATATAATTGGGTATTCAAAGTCACCCCAGTTGACTGAAATAATAATTCAATTAACTGAAATTCCCTAACTTCAATAATAATTATGCTGCACAGCAAAACTATTGTTGTAATTATGTAATTTCAAAATAACGATATTTATTTACTATGTTATGACGTAAAGGTATAGCAAGTACGCCGTAATTTACTTTACCTGTGCATCTATAGTATACTGAATTATTATTATTATTATTGCGTATGTTGTTTTTACTCTACTTTGCCTATAGCAATAACAATGTAAATGTATGGAGCAATAACTTTAATTGAAGTCGCAATATGAATGTATTGTATTGTTATGTAAAAGTAAGAAATATAATAATAAAAAATTGCAGTCTGTACTTCATTAATTTTTGAAGGTCGATTTTTTTTTTTTTTTTATAATTATGAAATTTTACAGCAGCCAGCAGCAAGGTACATTAAATAGTCCCTAGAAAATGCCAAGTACTCGCACTAAAACCGTTGCAAACCTCACTCCAATAATATGCGGCTAAGCCTTCAATAATGAAAAAAATATATTCAGAATTATCAGAGAGTACTTGGCATTTTCTATAGGGTGTATCTGTATGACGTCATCTTTAATGCGCTTTGAGGCCATACTGGAGTAGTGAATAACATTGCTCAGCATAGGACAAACTTAGTTTCAGGCAATTTTTTTTTGGGAAATCGGTTAAATTTTTTTTAGTGTTATTTTTCTCAAGTAAAAATAATAGAGAGTAAAAAAAAAAAAAAAAAAAAAAAAAAAAAATGAAGTAAACTAGCTAAAAACGATGTTTGCCCCATGCTGAGCAATGAGAATTACTCCAGTATGGCATCCAAGCACATACACGCACACGGAAATTATTCAGATACATAGATGTATAACTCTTCAGTACAAACCAATATCTTGGTTGAAAAAAGTTTAAAAAGTAAATCGTTTCTTCAGTGGTAAATAGATATAGCTCCTTAAAAAACTTTGTATCTAACATTATTCATTATAAAAAAAGTCTAAATAATAACTTTTAGTTACTGTTTCAAGCAAATTATTGGTTCACTTATATAATAAAGTCACCATAGAAAGCCATTAAGTTTATTAAGCTATTGTTTTTGTATATCTTAATTACAATGCTCAGTATACGACTGTTGTATTAATTACATTTCTCTCCCTCCTGCAGACAGACAGACAGACAGACAGATCAGAGGGAGATTATACAGTTAGCCCACCTGGTTATAATAATAATCAACGACATTACTGCCTCAAGCTCACAGCTCTCAAATGTTATGTGTGTGACCGCAGGACTTTTTATATAAACTAGTAATCATAACTTTGGTTCTTTATACTTATTATTTATTATTTATTTATTAAACACCAAGGTGTACTTATACTTATACTTATGTAATTGTATGATATAACTTTGGAGAGCATCGAGTGCAGTGTAAGTGGATTTAGACTTGTTCATTAACCTTAATGGATATACTAGTATGTTTGTGATTGAATGAATGAAAAATTAGCTGAATTTCTAATATTTATATATTTTTGGTTTTTAATTTAATCATTGAAATTTTATTAACATACAAAAATAAAAATAAAAACGGTAATCTCACTTACTCTCTCTCCTCTCTCTTCAATTTTTTTTTAATGAATACCATTTGTAAAAAAATGTGTGAGTAAAAAATTTGAAGCCCATAAGTCCCTATATATTAATTTTTAAGATTTGTCTATCCTATCAAATTTTTATCACATATATTATAAATAGTTTTTATAATTAATTAATGTTATAGAGTTTTAATTATTTTGGGTTAGGTGTAAGAGTGCATATAGCCAGACATTTGTTAGCCCTTAACCTTGACCTTTCCATTGTTTTATTATTATTTAATGTTTTTGAATAGAGACGAATATTAATTTATTAATTTTGTTATTGACTTTATATCACCGCATAGAGAAAAAAAAAATCAAATTTAGAAATTGCAAACGCGACAACGTACCCTTGCATATTTTTTAACTTTAAGCACGCATTGAACTTTTTTTAATTTGGATCACAATGCTTTTTTTTATCTTGGAACACGATTTTGTCATTGTGTGTGTGTGTGTGAGAGAGAGAGAGAGAGAGAGAGAGAGAGAGAGAGAGAGAGAGAGAGAGAGAGAGAGAGAGAGAGAGAGAGAGAGAGAGAGAGAGAAACTCCAAAGGAATTTTTCTATTAAATAAAGTTTAACTAGAGTACATCAATCAATAAAATACAATGTCTAAAATCGATATTTCTAATTATAAAAATCATGACACCAATACTTAATATATACTGCAACCTAAATCCTATATATAAAATACAAATCTGAAAATCTGTTAACTACATAATATCCTCAACTATAATCCTGACAAGTTATGAGATATTGTTTCCGTTATATACAAATAACAAAAACAAATTGCAATAATTATAACTCCATTATATTGCACTGAAGATTAGAGTTTAATAACTCTGCTATATAGAGAGAAACATTTACTAGAGCCTTGACATTTAAACTTTGAGAGAGAGAGAGAGAGAGAGAGAGAGAGAGAGAGAGAGAGAGAGAGAGAGAGAGAGAGAGAGAGAGAGAGAGAGAGAGAGAGAGAGAGAGAGAGAGAGAGAGAGAGAGAGAGAGAGAGAGAGAGAGAGAGAGAGAGAGAGAGATTACTGCAGGCTTAAATTATCTTGACTTTGAAATTTTGACTGACGGGCTTTCTCTCCAAAATTTTATATAACTTTTTCTTATTATTTAATTAAATATATGAAAAAACCGTTAACAAAAATTATATTATATATTTTTATAATTCATTTTTAAAATCTATCGAAAAGAAATTAGTTTGTTATTATTTTCTCATTCATATTGATTTGTGTTTTATCTCTCTCTCTCTCTCTCTCTCTCTCTCTCTCTCTCTCTCTCTCTCTCTCTCTCTCTCTCTCTCTCTCTCTCTCTCTCTCTCTCTCTCTCTACCGTTTCTTCCTATAATTGTATTCTGGAAAGTTTCAAACAAAACAAAAAAATTTAAATGCGGAAAAATATAATACATAAACAATTAATAAGCTACATATCATTATAATAAAATATAAATGTTGCAAAATTATTTATAATGGAATAAATTTTATGCTTTACAACATACGATATTTATATGTTATGCAGGATATCAAAGAAATTGTGCTTTCATTATGCTAGCAAAATTACCATACGTATTTATTTGTATTTAAAGCCATAGACCACATAAAACAACATGTGCTTTTTAATTAATAAACACAAAATGGGATCTTCAAAACTGATGACAATTTTTACCAGAATGTTAATGTAGCCCCACGAGAGAGCGTGAAAATACTGTAAAGTATGCAATTTGCGTGACTATTCATGTTTCTGACGTCAGAAACACGCAAAAATTAGTAAAAAAAATGTTGTGCGGGTTGCATAAATCGAAATTTACTGATAACTGCTACGGAGCTACATTTGAGTTTTGAGACAAACTAATGTTATTTATGTAAGTCCCATCAAGTGTTTTGTGATATAAATACTTATGTTTTCTTCTGGTCTATGCCTTTGACGTTTGTTGTAACAATTAATGAACTGCCTCGGTCAATAAAATTTCTTTTACTCTTGTAAAGTATATGGAACACAATTTTAAATACACGATCTATTATTTGAATGAATTAAATTGCCATAAACCATTAAATATAGCTAATTTATTTTTTTAATTACATGAATATATTTATTAAAAAAATGTTAATATTTAAAAAGTTGTAAAAAAAAAAAACGAAGACAAAGGTGTTTTCCTAAAGTATTTTAAGTGCATGCGTCCTAATTCCTGACAGGTTATTTATATTGAGATAATTTGCATGTAAATTGGATGTAATAAAGTAGAAAATATTTTCCGTTATTATTTATGTAAATATCTCGCGCACATATAAATTTTAAGCAGCACATCTTCAATAATTAACAGTCCACAAATATATTGCAAGCATACGTGAGTGAGGATAATAAAGCTATTTAAATATTTCTTTACATTGTTATGAGGCTATTTCACACCATCAAATATTTTTGTCATTATATATTATAAGCATTGAATTTCATAACAGTCGCAAAACACTGCAAATGAGAAATGAACAAAAAAAAAAAAAAAAAAAAGTAAGAGGGTAAATACAGGTCTACAATAAAGTGTGTACGCATGACGTCATTCTGAATGCTTTTCGATGCTCTTCTTGAGCAGTATTAAACAACATTGCTCAGAATAGGACAAACGTAGTTTTTGGCTATTTTCTTTGGTAAATTAGCTATTTTTTGGTCATTATTATTTTTCTTGCATACTTGAGGTACTAATTCAACCTGTTAACATCATCAATGTTTTCAAAAATATTGCGAAGTATTTTTAAACTGGCAAAATGTGCCATTTTCCTATATCGGCCAATGTTATTTAGTACTCACTTATGACGTCAACTTTAACATGAATGAAACCACCCTATAGGAATTGCGGGATTTAGTTTGTCTACTTTACAAGTTTTCTTCCCAGTTTGTGAAGCTACAGAACAATCATGAGGACATTATATGTATAATAGTCACATCTTTTGATTTACATGAATTTTACCAGCATCTAATACTTTAATACCAGTATTTTATAACTTCGTGAAATTGAATAATATTTATGCAACAAAGCATAATAATTACGCTAGTACAGCATATTTAAATATATGCAATTCTTAAATACGTACAATTATTTTAGACATAAAATGCAATATAAATTATAAACGGTATTTTATTCCGTAAAACATCAATTTTTGAAAAAAAAAAAAAAAAAAAGAACGAAAAAAAACTTCGATTTACACAGAATTTTGCATCTTCCTATATTGAAGACACCTCTGTTTTAATAATAGGTAAAATTATGTACAAAAAATAAATATCATATTGTGACCACGACTTTATCAAACTATTACAAACCATATATAATTCATTTTAATTTAATGATTTTTAGAATTATAATTTTCATCTTTAAACCTTTCACTATAATAGTAACAAATTATTAACTACAATATAGTAATAAAAAAATATATAAAAAATAAATATAAATAAGTGCATATAAACGGTATTTTTCTTACTTTTAAAATTTTCTACTCATTAGAATAAAAACAATAAAATGCTTTTAATTTACTGTTTTTATGCTTCGTTTTGTTCAGAAGAACTAGGTTAGTGTAATATTTTTAAATTATATTAATTTTACTGTTTCTTATTTATTTATGATTTTCGTGTGTGGCACCATCGTATTATTTATGTTAAAACGACACGCCTTATTTTATTATTAATTAAAATAAATATGACATTTTAAAATCTATATGGTATAGCAAAACAGAAACTTGAAGAAAGGAAAGGGGAAAAAAATTATATAATTCTATAGTATAATGACATAAATGAAGCATAAATTACGGGTAATTTGAACTTTTCGTGAAGAATAATATTACAAATTAACCGCCAGTTTTTTTAATGGTAAAATATGCTATTACTAAGTGTTGTTCGTAAACCCTGTTTTCTTGCACCAAAAAATAGGCGTATTCCATTTGATAAACCTAAGGCGATCGTCATTTTAGGAGCAGAGAACAGGGTTTTCGAACAGTATTAATGATGTTCATAAACCCTTTTCCCTTGCTCCAAAAAATGCGCATTTCTATTTGAAAAGCATTTGGTGATCAACGTCGTCGTCGTTTTTTTTTTTTTTTTTTTTTTTTTTTTTTTTTTTTTTTTTTTTTTTTTTTTTTTTTTTTGTGGTTTGGGGCACAAGAAACGCAGGGTTTACGATAGTGTACGTTTTTTAACGCTTACACTTTATAAAGTGTACTGTGTATGTATGTGCTATATTTATAACTATATGGACAAAGCACATAATACTCACACCCACACACAGCGAGAAGTTACAACGTCTGGTCACCTTATATGTTTATCTTGACAGACATAAAGAATCACACCACACACCACAGCACGCAGTATACAACACACAATACTATATAGCTAATTTAGACCATACTCAAAATAGAACTGCAGTTGACAAAAAAATACCTATATATTTAATTCTAACTCGCGCCCTAGTCTTTTATCTATTTTTATTTCACAAGCGTTTTATAAATTAGGTTTTTACTTTCAAAATATTTATATTTGGTTATGCTTGCATGGGATAAAATACTTTTAAAGTATAGGGAGAAAAATGTTTAATTTTTATTTTTTTAGGGATAAAAATTGGCATTATAAAATTAGCATGCTATGAAATAAGAGAGAGAGAGAGAGAGAGAGAGAGAGAGAGAGAGAGAGAGAGAGAGAGAGAGTATTGTTTCTTTGAAAGAATAATAACATTAAAGGTTAATTTTATTTCATATTCTAACAGATGACAATGTCCTAAATCGATAGATACGCGAATGTCAAATTTTTGAGTTCCTTATTAACCATTTATAATTCATTTCTGAAAGTCGGAAAATGACATCAAGGTCGGTAACTTTTCCCTATATGCCATATGCATAAGTTACCTTAATTTTTCGAATTTCAAAAATTTATTTAAAATATTTAATAAACTCAAAAATTAGAAATTTGCGTATCAATCGATTCAAGACGACGTCTTTATTTCAGAATATGAAATCAAATTACCGCCTTAATAATTTTTTGGTCTTTATCACTCTAGCAGCGTATATTAAATATATAAATTTAATGTTCTATCGCATATAGTTTTAACTTTTTTTTTTCTTCGATGCAGTAAAGAAAATAGACGCTAAGAACGCCTGATTGAAATCTTACACACGAAATGTTTTTCCACGTCAACTTCTCTGTACTTTACGTAACAGTGACTTGGGTGCACAGAAGCATAGAGCATAGAGAGAGAGAGCATGTGAAGCTACATCAATATTTACTTACACGTTGTACATATCAATTATAAGTGACGTTATATAAATATAACACTCGAGTATATAGACTAAGAGTGAGTTGCTATAGTGATCTATACCGTGTGGCTTAAAATAACATCTCTCTCTCTCTCTCTCTCTCTCTCTCTCTCTCTCTCTCTCTCTCTCTCTCATGTAGCAGTGTCGAGTGAGGTTACAAATTAAAAACATTTGTTACACATCATGTTTAATTTAAATTTAATTTACCTCATTTTTTTTGAAAACACGTACTTTTTTAAATGGATATACATTGAATATAATTCACTTTAATATATACGAAAGAAAACAATTAAGTATAATTTATGTCGCATTTAAGTACATAAATACTGATTGGAGAAGCATAAACAATAATTATGCTATGCAATATTAACAATGTCACATAGTTATTATGCACGTAAAAACATAAATTGTATAAATTGTTCAGTTACATAGATGTAACTCTTCAGTACAATCCAATAACTCAATTGAAAAAAGTTTAAACAGTAACTTGTTAGTATAAACGTAATTTCTTCAGCGGTAATAAGTTCTTTACATCTTAAAAAACTTGGTATACATATCTAACAAATTTATTCTAAAAAAAAAAACGTCTAAATAGTAACTCTTGTTACTT
Source organism: Ecdyonurus torrentis (assembly GCA_949318235.1). Lineage (NCBI taxonomy): Eukaryota > Metazoa > Arthropoda > Insecta > Ephemeroptera > Heptageniidae > Ecdyonurus > Ecdyonurus torrentis. Next base: position 2,124,193 of record OX439135.1, read on the forward strand.
TTTTACGTGTAGATTATGCTGTATTGAACTAATTGTGGTGAAAATGAGCTATAGCATAATTATATAATTATCAACTTTAATAATTATCGTTATTATGTACAGCTCTGGCCAAACGTTCCCGAACGATAGGAAACCCTCAAGCACACTATATGTTATCTTTATGAGAAAACACAGCGGCAGCCATACTGCCCCGTTCGGGAACTTTTGGCCAGAGCTGCGTATACTGTACGTATTTATTTTTGTTCTTGTTGCAGTTGAGTACACTTTGTTTTGGAATTTGATTATCTACTTTATTATATTTACTTTCTTTCTTTTTTTTTTTTTTTTTCTTTTTTTTTCTTCTTCTTCTTTTCCTTTTTCTTAGTTTTTTCTTTCTTGTTTTCTTATCGGATGGACGATTTACAAACGCGAACAAAAGCAGATCTAACTTTTACTATTTTTCCTCATATACGACAGGGAGAGAGAGAGAGAGAGAGAGGACAAAATATTGTTACTTCTTCTGTTTATTTCTGCATCACAAGCTGCAAATAATAATAAATTCGTCTCAAACTATTGTTTCAGACATATAGTGTAAACAAAAACATATTTCAATTCAGTTATAATTTCCGCGAACTCGTCAATACTTATCTCAATGAAAAAGAATGTTGATTTCTTTGAAACAATATAGAAATAACACTTGCAATTTCTAAACTGCGTATATATTTCCATTTAACAATAAAAATTCCTACTGTTTGTTTATTTATATAAAATACTTTGCTTTATATTATATTATGATGATTTATCAGAAATCTAGGTATTAAGTTTCTGTTTCTAAGAATGGTCGCAAAATCATGAAGTGTTGAAATAAGTTATCTTTAGCAGATTAGATTTCAGTAGCTGTATCAGCGTTTATTGATAACAATTATAAATATTAAATACAAACAAAACCTGATGTAAAGAATATTATTTAATTTACATCTTATATACTTCATGGTGACTAATTTTTGTATTGATAAAAAGATAACATTTTGATCGTGTAAATTTTGAGTGTTTTAGATAACATAATTTGAATTATGCTTTTTTTTTTTTTTTTTTTAACTATTTTCCACATTTTTTTATTATTATTAATATTATTATCATGTACACGAGTAAACTATTACGCAAATTATGAGCACAATTGTTGCTAAAATGAAATTGTATAAATATGATTTATTTATTATTGTTATTATTTATACGTATTATTTTCTTACTTTTTTAAAACAAAAATAACGGAGTCTATTACTATAAATTTATTTATTTAGTTAGTTAGATAGAGCAAAATTTTAGTCAGATATGGCATTAAAAAGTGATCAAAATATAAGCTTTTTTCTTCTCTCTCTCTCTCTCTCTCTCTCTCTCTCTCTCTCTCTCTCTCTCTCTCTCTCTCTCTCTCTCTCCCTATATCTTAAACCAATACAATAATAAAAACGTATTTCGGAAGAAAAAAATATTTCAAAGAAAACGTTTAATATAATGACATGGACGTCTAAAAATTACGTCCTGAGGTGTCTTCTTCTTCTTCTTCTTTTCTTTCTTTCTTTCTTTCTTTCTTTCTTTCTTTTTTTTTTTTTTTTTTTTTTTTTTTTTTTTTTTTTTGCTTATACATGTGCGGTTTAAACTTAACATAACATTCTCTTCCTATACTTTTTTTTTTTTTTTTTTTTTTTTTTTTTTTACATAGTACCAAATTGTTGTCACATTAAAGTAGCTGTAAAACTATTGTTATAAAAATTCAATTTTTTTATATAAAGACATCAAACTACTGCCATTTTTGTGACAAGAAAATAGCTGCATGATTTTTATATTTTATATTATATTATACATACATAAAAGTTAAGTATGTATACAGTTTGAAATATAAGTAAGTTATTATGCATGGATGTATAATATTTTATTTAAATATAGTCTATACAAGGGGTGAAATTCTGTTATTCATGTATTTTGATTGTAGGAGACTGGAATTAAAGGATAGAGTTTTTGATTTTTTGATTTTTTTTTTTTTAACTTTGGGCAAATTTTTAATATTTACTCCCTACAAAGCACATATAAATGTGAATTATTGTGAAACTAAACTATGTGGTAATGTACTTATTTACTTATTTATTTTGCTTTTAACTTTTGGTACCAAAATAATTATTCCATTTAAACAATGCTAAGTAAAATATTGTTGCGCAATGCGCAAACTTACAACATATATAAATAGGTACCGGAGTTACACAATTTAATAGAAGCGGTCATCATGGCATAGTTATTAACTTATTAATTATTATGCAGTATAGTATAAATTATGTTGTACTATACAGCATTATTCATAAAAAAAGTTGAATTTTTAGGTTTAAGTCCATACTATTCTATCAGATGTAGATTTCAGTTGACGGAAAACTACATTTAAATACATGGTATTTCCATACGCCAATAGAAATGAATTTTTTAATAAAATTTCAGTACAACACAATGAGAGCTATTGCATTTAATTATTCCGTCTTTATTTTTATTCGTGTATATTTAACCTTAAGAAAATCCCTAATAACTATAAGCACCTTAAAGAAACCTAACGTGTCAACTTAAAACAAATACCGTTTTTTTTTTTTTTTTTTTTTTTTTTTTTTTTGTGAACGTGTCAAATAAAAGAAAGGTGTGCGCTCTCTGATCTGATATATTTCTCATACAACAATGGTCGCTGGTCCAGATCACGATATTGTTGCCATGTCACGTGTTAGAAAATATTTCATTGTTAAGGCATGCATAACTAATGTTATTATACACGTTGTTGTATAAATATTTTCACGATTTCACTGCGCACAAATATATATACACACAGAAATACAAACTTTTTTTTTTTTTTTTTTTTTTTAATATTTGGTACTTTCTCACTTTTTATTTTTTTGTTCTTTAATATGTTATAATTATTAACTTCATACTTTTCCAAAATAATATTTTAAACATGTTTCATCCTCTTAAAAAACTGGTGCACTAAAACTTCAAAATCCTAACTTATTTGAGATACATAATCACTTTTTTGAGTTTGAGCAACTAAAATAATACATTTTAGCAAATTATTAACAATATCTATAATTTAAGTTGTTTCACAGTTTTTTTTGGTCTATTTTAAATTTAATTAGCTATTTATAATAACTTGTGACGTCAGATGCGTGAAACAGCCGCTAAAATGAAAGTTAATGAAAATAAATACAAAATCAACGTGTTGGTGTATAATTCATAGAAAATAAGGTATGGTAATTATCAATCTAGTAGACCAAATGATAAAAAAGTAAGTTGACAAGGGCTTCAAGATCTTATACTATAGTTTAACATTGTAAAAGGCATGTAAATCAATATACTTTTAATTATAATCATAACAAAACGACAAGAATATATCACTGTTTCCTAGATAAAACACATAAATAAAAAGCAGCCTTGATATTTAGTAACGATAATATTCAAAAGCGTAAACATACATATAAAAATTTGACCCTCGCCCTAAAAATAAAACAATTTCATTATGCGGCATATCCCTAAGAATTAAATTTATAAATTAATCATTAGGGAGTTCGTATGTAATTATGCCACGTAACGACAGCGTTGTTATATAAAAACTACTAGACGAAAAGTCAATTTAAGTTTATTAATGTCTCGCGTGGCACGCGTGTACGTTCTATCTTAAACAATAGGGGAGGAGGGGGGTTGTGACGTCACAGTTAGGGGGAGAGGGTTATTGTTGTACAACATGACATATTTACCAGGCACTAAGTCTAATTAAACTAAAGCTTCAGTAATTGCCTAGTCTGGTCGTAGCTATAATATAACGTATACACTACTTTCTTGGAAATTTAGTATAACTAGAAATTATATACTTTTTTTTTTTCTTTAGATGGAAACAGTAATGCGTGCGTAAAATAGAGTGTGCATAAAAAAGAACTGGAATACGTTTTGACGCCATACTGGAGTAATGAGTAACATTGCTCATCATAGGACAAACGTCGTTTTTAGCTATATTTTCTTTCGTAAATCACTTTCTTTTCTTTTCTTTCATTTTTTTTTTCTTCTTCCTTTTATCATTGAATTTAGAGTATACTCTAAATACTCTAAATTCAATGCTTCTATTATAACTCTCTCTCTCTCTCTCTCTCTCTCTCTCTCTCTCTCTCTCTCTCTCTCTCTCTCTCTCTCTCTCTCTCGCTTCAATTATTTTTCTCGCATATACTTAAAACCATGGGAAACGTTAATTTAATAAACTATAGTTTAACACCATTCAATGCTTTCCAAAAAATTGCTAAGTATTTTTAAACTAGCAAAATGTGTCATTTTCCTATATCGGCCCATGTTATTTACTGCTCACTTATGGCGTCGACTTCTTATATGAATGAAAACACCCTATATAAACGAACACTAGAAAGCACAAGACGTTAAAATTTAATTACGATTTCTATGAATCGTTAGTATACAAAAATATGTACCTATATAAGCAAAACATATTGCAACAATTATATAAGGCAATTAACATTAGAATCTACGTCGTATATGAATTATAAGAAAACTTTGTAAAAAAGAAATAAAAAGTTTAGGTATATATACGCCAAATATGATAAGAATCAGGCGTATTATATTTATTTATACTAAAATGTTAGCATATGAGATATGGTGCGAATTAGCAAGAGAGTGATACTGATAACAAACATACGATATATGCATGTCGTAATTTTAAGTAAATATTTTCAGTTACAAAATACGTTATATACGACGCTACGTATGTGTAAGATTACTATTTTATTATTTTACTTTGATTAAACCTCAGTCAGGTACATATATACTGGCAGATTTTCATTGCATTTTAAGCACATACCGAATCTTCAGTAACCCTGTGAGGGTTATCCGAAATTGGTAGGCTACGACCTAATAAACATCCCGGCATTCGCCACAGCAGACTAAGTAAACCGTGGAAACACTCAGTCAGAATGGTCAGCAAGGTTGACCTTGTCTCCCGAGTCTCCAAGTTAGCCCCCAGCTATGGCTAGGCTTTTGTAAAAGCCTGGACGGTGGCTGGGATCGAACCCGCGATCTTATTATTACCAGATCATACATAAATCATAATAAAGATTAATTGTAATAAAATAATAATACAAATAACAAAGGTTATTAATTAATACTGACAATTAGCATGCTAAAAAAAAAAAAGAAAAAAAAATCCTAGTAGGCCTTTTTTTTTTTTTTTTTTTTTTTGCTCATTAATAAGAAAACGTAATTGCAGCAAAGTAAAAACGCAGACAAATCATATTTAGTGCATTACTCATTACCAAACAGTTCATTGCCACGGGCATGCTTTGGTTAGGAAGAGAGAGAGAGAGAGAGAGAGAGAGAGAGAGAGAGAGAGAGAGAGAGAGAGAGAGAGAGAGAGAGAGAGAGAGAGAGAGAGAGAGAGAGAGAGAGAGAGAGAGAGAGAGACGATAAAGTACAGTACTGTTAAAACAAATACAATGCGTCATTTTTTTATTGTTTGTGATTTTGTTTTAAAACAGTTTGACACACGCCTTTCTTATTCTTATGTGATAAGTAAGCGCACACTAATATACTTTTGTTATAATTGTTGACAATAATATACTGTACTGATGACGTAATAATACGTGTATGTATGTAAGTATTGGGAAATATCACAAATAATAACTATATAAGTAATACTCGAGACATATAGGGTGTGTGCACGCATAACGTCATACTGCATGCGCTTCGAGCAATGAATAACATTGCTAAGCATAGGACAAACGTCCTTTTTATTTATTTTTTATAACTATAAATACTAATTTGTTATTTTTGCTCGTATATACTTGAAATTCATCCTAATTCAGGTCTCAAAAATATTGATAAACTAATCTGGCAAATTGTGTCATTTTCCCATACATTGACAAAAATAGATGCGTAATAATTATGCTACACGGACAGAAAAATCAACAGGGCAACCTTGTTACTACACATGTCAATAGGAAATTTTGTTAGTTTCAACACGATTCCATCTTATTTTTCATAGGAATATCCTCTTACTAGCGAGTGTCTTAAATATAAGACACCTTTTTATTAAATTTAATAAGCTCGCTCTGTTAAATTTACGTTTAAATACTCAAGAGTGTAACATATAATAAATATTTTTATTAAACCTTAAAAGTTGTAGGTTTATAAGAATCTACAATGTAAAGTTTGTTAATTTTTAAACTGCACTTTATAAATATTAATATGAATTCTGTGTAAGAAGTAACAAAGCATTAATTGTGAAAATCTATATTTCGGTTGTCTCTTAGCTTTAACAAGGTAAACCTGTTACAATGCATAGCGCACGCGAAGACTAAAATATTTAATAGCTTTTTAACAGGATTTACCTTGTTAAGGGTGAAGCGGCGCGAGAGGGTGCGCATAGGCACTCGCCAGCCCTGTAGGTGTTATATAGCGAGTGGAGTGGACCTTGTGTTATGTGTTTTACTTCTGGACTCTTGTTTTCGACCAAAAAGTTAAATTTGCTATATATTAGTGCACCAATTAGTATTTACATGAAAGTACTATGTAATAAAATTCAAATTTTCAACGTAAAAGTGACTTGTGAATATGGTGTGAAATGTGAGCACAAAGATACAACTTCACGCCGCTTTTGACTATACACAGCAGCCATATTGTGCAGACTGCAGAGTGCAGACATATACCGGAGATTTAGTTGTAAGTATTTTAGTTTATTATTTTTATTATTTATTGTTTAATAAGGATCCATGTATAAACCTGGTTATTTAAATGAAAATGGGTGAGTAAATAAATAAAATTGAATCTCATGTGGTATTTTTGTTCTTTTCACAGATTTCCAAGATGCCTACATACATCAGAAATAATTGAAGAGTGATGTTATCGTAAAATTATTCCGTGTATATATTTTACAAGCTATATAGTGTAAAAGCAGTGGTGAACATTTACTGTACGTATAGACACAATATTAGTATTTTTAAATCAAATCTGTATGATATGTGTATTTTGTTTTGTAATATATTATTTTTGGACTTATGTAATTTATCTCATTAACTAAAAAGTTGTATTCTTATTTAATTTCTTTTTAATAAAAATATTTTGACACTGAATTATGTTACATTCTAATTATTACGCCTATAGTCTCATATTGTATATTTTACCATATTTTTGGTACATCATAATATTTCAGCATTATAGCATCTTTGATCGTCGATATTAATAAATTTTAAGCATGCTTAAATTGTAACACTCCGAAAGATGTTATTTGTAATAATTTTAAATATATAGCATTTAACAGAGTAAAAGTGTATAGGTAGTAAGAGAGCAAACCTTATTAAAATACTACATGATAGTAGTATATAAATATTTTTAGATCTAATATGCCAGTCGTGTAAGATTTTAAATACCCGCGTTATTATATCTAACAAACTTTACCTTGTAGAATCTAATACTGCTCACCATATAAGATAGAACAGAGCGGGGAGTGTTGCTTTCTATATAGTCACATTTTAAAATTCAATAGGGTTTTCTCTGTTAAGTCTAATATTCTGCAGTTTTAAATTTAATAAATATGAGCATATTATTTTTAACAATGTTTTAGACGTACCTACACTTTCAACATGATAAACTTGTTAAAGTTAACAAAAACCTTGTTGATTTTTCTGTCCGTGTAGCTCATTATCAGCACAGTTGGTTCAATACAGCATAATTTATGCTATATTGCATAATAATTATGTTATAAGTTACAGCGTAATTATTTATGTAATTGTTGAAATTTAGCATAATTTATGCTATAAATGCAGCAAAAATTACGTATATTTTTAATTCCGTGTAACAGCCCATATTAGTGCTGCAAACCGGACCGCATATACATATAGCAAAATGGCCCATTTTGCCAGTTTAAAAATACTAAGCAATATTTTTTGAGATCATTGATGTTGTTAATAGATTGAATTTCATGTGAGAAAAATAATAACAAAAAATTAACCAATTTCCCAAGCAAATAGCTAAACTCGAAGTTTGTCCAATGCTGAGCAATGTTATTCACTACTCCAGTATGGCGTCTGTATTAAATATGACGTCATGCGCATACACCCTATATAGGCAGTACATACCGGTACATGAAACGTTTTCTCTTGTACACAATTCAGTTGCTGAAATTTAGATTTCATCCAGAATATTTCTTGCGACAGAAACATGCTTTCTTTAAACATTATCAGATCAGCCACGATTAAATTTGCAATGTGAAATATAAAATTTTATAATACATGAATTGAAAAATACAATATCTGCTTGCGTTGCAGTAATAGCGAAATTTCCTGACTTAAAACCACAAAACTAAAGGAAACGGGGAAATATATTTATCTGGTATACTTCTTGTATTTTAGTTCGTTCATCGCATTATTTTAATCAATTACATAGAGTAATCACAGTATTATTACGCATTGAAAATAGACCAATATCAATGACCAGTTGATATCTGACAAACTGCACGGTTGTAGGGTATCAACGTCGGTCAATAAATCTGCACTTTTACCGTCAAAAAAATCTGAAATTTTGCACAATGATACTTCAGCTTTAGACAATTTCAAATATATAAAAATTTTGGGGGGTCACCGTGCCAATTAATTATAATATTATTTTTTGAAATTTTAACCCAAAAGACCCAATCTTAATTTCAATAATTAACAATAATTTCAATATTTTTTCTTTTTTTCGGGACGGTCAAACATCATGAAATTTTTATCACGGCTAGGTGTGACCCTTCTACACAATGATACCAAATTTAGACCCAAGACACTTCTAGTTTTTGAGATATAAGGTCGATACTCTACTCCCTGCGCTACAATTTCTATATTGTAGACCTGGACTTCAATATAAAGTTGTCTAATTCACAGTTTTTTCTCGTCACTTTGTGAGGCTACAAAAATGACATTGTATAATGCTATGTAATTTTAGTTTATTGATTTAAAATTTTGAGGTATTATTTTATAAAGTAATTCGTCTACTTTGAAGGCAACATACAAATGCAAAAGCGCACACATTTTTGAGATTTTTGCGTTCACCAAACAAAATATAGATTTTCATAATGTTTAAACGATTTGAATCTAAAAAAATATTGTTTCTTATTTAGAAAACTTTTTTTTTTTTTTTTTTGATAAGATCTTTTTATTTTTCATAATAAAAAATGATACCAAAAGTTTCATATTATTTCCTTTTCAATGACTTTCTTTAACAAAAATGCCCTCATAAATGCTTACTCAATAATAAAATACAACGTAAAAATATTCAATCCGTTAGTCATTGTTATTTTGATGACGTCACAATTAGTTACCATAGCAACGATGACAGAATGCAGCGTAATATTCATTGATGCGGGATCTTCACAAATTCCTACACATAATTTATAATAAAGTTCATATTTCAATTATAATTCATACAAATAACGAACTTATTAACGTGATAGGAATTTTAAAATATTATTAAGGGTTAGAATATTATTTGTTTATATTGTAGTTTCGACCTTCATGATTCAGTGACGGGAGAACGTGTAATGAATGATAATTAGGGTCATGTTACAATGTTTTATAATTGTAATTTAAGCTTTGAGGTCATGTAAAGCGTAGGTATATGATGACTCAAATTTTTATTATGAAAATGGAATAATGTGGTGATTTTACTACAGCTGTTGTGAAGGCAGTTTTTTTAATACATTAAATTTTTTTGCGAATCACAATACAAAATCAAAAATTACTAATTTTTGAAATTTTAATTCACTTTCAGGCCGCATTTTAATTGCAAAGTAATTGTTTTTCTCTCGTTCCTTAAGGTCACGAGACCTAATTTTTTATTATTAGAGGTATAAAGTAGGCGTGATTATTATAAAAAAAAAAAAAAAAAAAAAAAAGTAGGAGTCCAATTTTTGGATTTTAAAAATGTGAGCTTTTTGTAACTATATAATTCGTTTTAAATACGAGTTTTTTTTCCTAAAAACAAAGGAAATAACAATTATAAATTTACTTGGTTTCATTTGAAAATTATAGGGTCTATATTATATGCATTCATGTTAAAATCAACGCCATGTTGGATCACTCAATAACATGGGTGGCATAGAAAAATAACTCATTTTATCAATTTAAAAACACTATGCAATATTTTTGAGAGCATTTGATGCTGTAAATATGTTGAATTAGTATCTCAAGTATGCGAGAAAAATAACAATAGCAAAATATTAACAGATTTTCAAAAGAAAATTGCCTAAAACGAAGTTTGTCCTATGCTCAGCAATGTTATTCACTACTCCAGTATGGCCTCCAAGTGCATTAAATATGACGTCATCCACAAACACCGAATATTGTTTGTTTTGCTGGAAATAAAGAATGCACAAAGAATTATTGTGAAAATATAGTTCCTCTATTAAATTAAGTTTGCACATTACGGTATTTTTACTAAATTAATTCTATAATAATTGCGTTCGACTTTTATTTTAAAATTATTAGTCCGTTAATATTACAGATTATTAATTTATATTATTAATAATTAATTGTATGGAAAATTGGTTAAGAAGTTAATTAATTACTAATTAATTTGTACTAGAACCAGACTAATAAGTTACATTATTATTATTGTGGGTTTTGATTGAATCGCGATATAATATAATATAAATAGCTTCGTATATTATAGTTTATTTCATTTGATACACTATGAAAATAGTTGTATAGTGACTGTGCAATTTTTAGTTTATTTCATATGACTAAAGGTTTTGCAAATCATAAGTGCTACATTGTACAAAACTATGGTGTATCCGCATGACGTCATATTTTATGCACTTGAACGCCATACTTACATTGCTAAGCATAGGACAAACTTTGTTTTTGTCTATATTTTCTTTGCGAAATCGGTTAATTTATTGTTATTAGTTATCAACTTATTATTAATTTTCTCACATACAGTACTTGAAATTCAACCTATTAACATAATCAATGCTCTTAAAAATATTACTTAGTATTTTTAAACTGGCAAAATAAGTTATTTTCCTATGCCACCCATGTTATTGAGTGATCCAACATGGCGCCGACTTTAACATGAATGCATAAACCCTATAGGTAATCTCATGAGATTTTCTGGTTGCATATTACAAAATAAGTACAGGTGAAGTTACTAGCCAGGTATTTACCTGCAGCGATCGACAAACGTGTTTACGCGTGTTTTTTAAAAATATTCTCTCTCTCTCTCTCGTAATTAAATTTAGTAACATTTAGAATTTTATAAATTACCTTTTCTAAAGAATTAATAAATATCAGTAGGCAATTTTTAACCAATTAAGCCCACTTAAAAAAATTAATTAAAACCACTTTTCTTAAAAAATTCTAGGAAAGAAAATCACATATTCATAAATTTTTGATATATATTATAATTACAATATTTTATATAAAAAATTAATTTCTTAATAAGAAAAAGTAGAAAAAAAAAGAAGGAAAAAAAAAAATGCTGCAGCTATTGAACACGTCTTGCTATATTGTAGATCATAAATGTTGCTATTTTGTAATACAGTATAATATAGCATAAATTATTAATTATGCTGAACATCTTAAAGGCGTAGAACACCTTGAACAAAAAAGTTGCGTAATATCATAACAAACCTGAAAATCAACGTTGATTTGGCTGGAGTCATTGATTTCTAATTTATTTTCCATTCACAAAATGCCGCTGCCGGTCACTGACGTCACAGCTCGCCTGGTCCACGCGCAAGTAAACCGGGCGAGCTGTGACGTCAGTGACCGGCAGCGGCATTTTGTGAATGGAAAATAAATTAGAAATCAATGACTCCGGCCAAATCAACGTTGATTTTCTGGTTTGTGAAGGTATTACGCAAGTTTTTTGTTCAAGGTGTTCTACGCCTTTAACCTTTTCGTTATGTTAGATTCCACAGGCTTCGGTTAGTATAATCAGTGTAATCACTGTATATACAATATAGCATAAATTTTGTTGTATATAGAGTGAGTGCATAAAAAAGCGCGCTGGAAGCTGGAATACTCTTCAACGCCATACTGGAGCGTTACACATTACTCAACATATAGGACAAACTTTTTTTTTTTATTTTTTTTTTTTTTAAAGAAATAAGTTTACTGTTGTTGTATGTAATCAATTTTCTTATATATAATTTACATTATGTTATATAATATATAATATAATATTACTTGTATATGTATTTATGTATCCATACTTGAAATCCAACCTTTATTATTAACAACATCAAAAATAATACTAATTTAAACTTTTAAAATGTTTTGTTATTTTCCCATATCTGGCCATGTTATTTAGTGCTTACGCATGGCATCGACCTTTCAATCACACTATAAATATTGCTGCATTGAGCTTGCATCATTATAACTTATATCTGGACGTGTACGTCAATACAAAAATCTTGGCTGCGGGTATATTTAGAAGGGTACAAAACGGTCAAGTGATTTCTCTCTCTCTCTCTCTCTCTCGAACATACAAGACTTCAAATAGATGTTATACCACGTGTTTAAATGAAGTAAAAAGTCTTCACTGGAGATATTTCTATAAGCTAAAATTAGACTTGACGTTTTTGTTTATAAAAACTTGAAATATAAGCACAAAAACAGTACGCAGTTTGTATAGCAAGCATGAATTGTCGCTCACAATATCATAACATTCAACTTTATTGACAGAAATATCTGCAAAACAAAGAGACACAGACAGTGCTTATATTCAAATACGACAATATTTCTGTTTATAAAGACTATCTGCAAGAAGAAATTAATATTAAATGCGTAGATTGCATTTTTTTTTTTTTTTTTTTTTTTTTTTTTTTTTTTTTTTTGTTAAGGCGGGAAATCAGCTACTACGGGATGTGACTAAAAAGTCGTAAAGAAGGAAAAATCTGAAATTTTGCATGGTGATACATTAGGTTAAGGTAACTTCAAAAATGTAAAAATTTTCGGGGGTCACCATGCTAGATTTTGAATTATGATTTTTGGAAGTTTTAGTCCCATAAGAGGCCATGTTAATTTTAGTAAATTTTAAGAATTATTTTCTCTCTTATCTGATGGTCACGGGTACTGAAAATTTTATCGTGGGTTGCTATATTATAATTAAGTTTGAAGTGACATAAAAAATTATGAAGTTTTCTTTATAGATTTTGAGATACAAGCCAACTAAAGACAACCCTTAAATTAATACTGCATGGATAAAAATTATAAAAAAACTAAAACTGTCTTTCAAGCACTTTATTTTATCACAAAAAACGTAATACTATAGGATGTATGCGGATGACGTCATATTTATTGCGCTTTGAGGCCATACTGGAGTAGTGCATAACATTGCTCAGCATAGGACAAACTTCATTTAAGCCAATTTTCTTTGGGAAATCGTTTAATTTTTTGTTATCGCTATTTTTCTCACATACTTGAGATACTAATTCAACATATTTACAACATCAATGCTCTCAAAAATATTGCATAGTGTTTTTAAACTGGCAAAATGATTTTTTTCCCTATGTCACCCATGTTATTGAGTTATCCAACATGGCGTCGACTTTAACATGAATGCATAGACCCTATCTATATGCTAGCTAATTTTCATTACAAAATACAACATAATCCATGCTATATACTGCATAAATAACTGTGTTACAAGGCATAAATATTTATGCTATTTTAATTCTGACATAAATGCAGCATAAATTACGCAATCGACTATTTTCTTGCCCCGAATAATCTGACCGAAGCGTTAATCTCTCCAAATTAATGGGGAAACTTTAACACAAGCGGTCAGAATTATTTGGGAGGAAATCTGCAATCATACTGAATGCGCTTTGACGCTATCAATGAACAACATTGCTCAGCATAGGACCAACTTCATTTTATAGTCACAAAAAATTGAGAAATTGGTTATTATATATTCTCACAATGCTTGAAATTCAACAATGCTCTAAAAAAATATTGTTAAGTACATAATGTACAATATTTTTAAACTGGCATAATGTGTCATTTTTCTACACCAGCTCATGTTATTGAATGATCCTACATGGCGTCTGAATGCATATATACACTCTATATAAGTTTTTAATTTTTATATTATAATAATAAGAGGGTGACCGACTTGGATCGGAAATCGTTAAACGAGGAACTATATTTTCAAAATAGTTTTTAGAACACTCTTGATTTCCAGCAAAACAAACACTAATTTTCAAATAAAATTGATTACATTAACATAAAAAAATAAAAAAAAAAATCCGAAAAATTTTTTTTTTCCGAAAAAAAGTTTGTTTTTGTTCCGAAAAAAAGTTGTATAATTATTTTTAAATTTAAAAAAGATTCTAATTTGACTAAAATTTAAATTTCCACACATTTGCATGGTATCTTTAAATTGGAATAACTGAAATATTAATATTAATAATAATAGTTTATTTATTGGGTTTATTGGTTTAGATCGTGTTTTCACATGTTTGACGTAGCATTTCATCTTTACTTTGTGTTAATATTTTAATTCGTAACCGTCTAGTTTGCGAGATATCAGTCGGTAACCTACTCCCTATTCTCACAGTATAAAAGAGATGCTACACATAGATGCTATCATGTACTGTAGTGTCATATTGATTATTGTTGGTGGATACTTGCTCACTTGGTTGCCTAGTTACCAGGCTGCTGTATGTGTATGTATGTGTGTGTGTGGGTGTTCATAGCTATACTATAGTAATGTAGGCGCCACTCATACCCTTGTATATAACATGTGACCTTCACTTAGCACCAAAACATCGCGACCTTCTCACCACCCACCCAACTAGACTGCCGCACTTACGCTCTATTTCATCTTTAGCCGAATCATATATTAGCACAACCATTCACACTTTGACTACAAAGTTTGTGTAACATTTTAACTTCTATCTGTCGTAAGGAACATTAACATTGTGAAACTTTTAAAATGTTGTTAACTTACTGTATGTGCGAATATTTAATGTTATTTTATTAATAATCATATTATTATTTTTATTAATATCAATGTTAATTTCATCAAAATTTGTCGTACAAACATTACGCATAGTTTTTTTACTTATTAAGTGGTGTGATTTTGGCCTGCTGGGGTAACTTTGGCCAATTAAAAAAGATTCTCCCATCAATAACAGCCATAATATTCTCCCATAATAGCTTACAGAAACGTGAAAAAAAAAAAAAAAAAAAAAAAAAAAAAAAAAAACTGCATTTAGTGCAAAAATGAAGCTTTACTTTAGTTTTTATTTTACGTTTCTATAAGCTTACAATACATGCTCACTTATTATAGGGACGATTTTTTTTTTTTTTTTTTTTTTTTTTTTTGCTGGCCTATTTTATTGTTGATTTTATTAATATTTTAAAGTCCTTTTCTATTATTTTTATTAAAAAATGCTTCTCCTATCATGTCTTTTGGTTTCTTATGGGGAAAAAAAAGAATTTTTACTCATTTTCAACTTACTCTAGAAAAACCAAACTGTTTTAGAATAATTATTATTATTATTTTTTGACCAAAGACGATAGCTGAGTTTGTCATTATAAAAACATCTATATCACCAACCCACAATAAAATTATACGGGTAATAATATAAATCTAAACATGAAATTAATATTAAAAATTTCTATATTAAATCACTACACAAACGTAAATAATATGATTATTGCAAGCAGAGACAATGTTAATATACTACAACAATGTAAAGTCTGATAATGCTGACAACAAGAGGGCGTGGTCACGTGGTACATGGCGAGGTCACAGGTGCGGGGCAAGGTCACACACACACACACACACACTGGAATGTGGAGTAATATTAGAGAGAGGCACTCAACCATTACACCTACACATTTGTGTAACATTATACCAGACCTACTTATGCTTTAGCAAACTATCACAATGTTTTGTCAACCTATACAATGGAGCAAAATTACTTCTTTATCCTTTAATAGAGCATAAAAGCATGGGAGGACGCGTCGACGCCATACTGGAGCAATAGATAACATTGATCAGCATAGGATAAACGTCTTTTTTTTTTTTTTTAAGAAATTGGTTAATTTTTTATGTTTGTTCTAGCTTATTAGGACCTAGAAAAAATACTTGAGGTTTGAAGCTTATTATTCAAAAAAATAAAAATGACATTTTTCCTATGCTGGCCTATGTATTTCTAAGCAATAAAATGACGACTCTTATGAGTGAAACTGGTCTATAGAAATAGATCAAGTGAATGGTTCTATATAATAAAGATAACTGACAAAATGACAATGTATATTAAATCGGTGTGTAAAAAATAAGTGTTTCTGACGTCATTATATAGAGAAGTGGGCGTGGTTCTAACACATCTATTTCTGCTAACTACGTCTGTATGTTTGTATAGTGGAAGTAAGTAAGTTCATCTTGTGATATCCTTGTCTCTCTCTCTCTCTCTCTCGGGTCTGGACCAAACATATACTATGCAGCATCCGCTATCAAACTACTGCATAACCAAATTTTTAAGTATGTACTAGAGCTTTGAATTTTTTTTTTTTTTTTTTTTTTTTAAGACCGGGCTGAAATTTTCAAGCCCAGTTTGACATGAAACCCGGGTCCAGCTTGAAACTGAGCTTCAGCTCGATATTTGACTCGAAATCTTAAAACAAGCTCTTAAGCCTATGACGGGTAAAAAAAGAAAGAAAGAAAAAAAAAAAAAGAAAGTAAAAAAAAAAAAAGAAAAAAAGAAAAAAAATCTCGTTCTTGTATCACAAAAATTGTGTTTTTTTTTTTTTTTTAAAAAAGACAATTACCTATAAAACATTAAAAAATTCTTAAAATCTGCTTAAAAAATTAATTTTACATGCTAGAGAATTAAACACATCGTATATATAAACAAAACTTGCATTCCCCCCTCCCCCCCTTTTTTTTTTTGATCTTGTTTTTTGAGCCTATAAAAGTGAGCATGGATTTTTTTTTTCCATTCTTATCAGGTCTAAAGTTCTAAACGAAGAAATAACAATAATCAACCATATAAACGTAGTAAACAGGTAATGACGTCATGATCATATGTTTTTAACAAAGGACAAATTTCGAAGCTGGCTCAAGAGTTGTGTGTAGTTTATAGAACTAACTAAAGTCAGAAAAACGTAGGTAGTTAGGTATCATTGCGAAATTGTCTTCAACTTCCTTGTGTAATTGTGTATGCGAGTGATTGCAACTTTAAGCGGAAGTCAGTCACCGAGGCACACAAACATACAAAAACTATGCAGTAACATATTTTGTTATGGTAGGTATAGGCATGAGTCATGCTAACACTGCGACTAGTCATGTTTTTATCTTTTAATGTATGGGGATTTGAATCATTATGGACTTTGGATGGAAATAAGGATGTGATACTTTAGTGTGGCGATGTTTTACAAATTGCTAATAGTAAGCTTCTCTTTCTCTCTTTTCGTTTTGCTTAACCTTTTTTTTTTTTAGGAAGAATAATGATAAAATATGTATCTTTCTATCCAGAAACATAAGGGAAAATTGTCAAACGAATCAATTTGCAAAAATACATTATTTACCACTCTCATTTCCCAACCCTTCTATTTCATTATTATTATTTTTTTAACTATAACAATTTTTAACCAACTTATATTGGATTCTCTCTCTCTCTCTCTCTCTCTCTCTCTCTCTCTGTGTTTTCTTTCTTTCTTTCTTTCTTTCTTTCTTTCTTTCTTTCTTTCTTTCTTTCTTTCTTTCTTTCTTTCTTTCTTTCTTTCTTTCTTTCTTTCTTTCTTTCTTTCTTTCTTTCTTTCTTTCTTTCTTTCTTTCTTTCTTTTTTTCCTTTTCTTAGGTATGTATGTATAGGGTGTGTACGCATGACGTCATTCTGAGTGCTTTACGATACTCTTCTTGAGCAATGAATAACATTGCTCAGCATAGGACAAACGTAGTTTTTGGCTATTTTAACAGCATCAATGCTCTCAAAAAAAATTGCGAAGTATTTTTAAACTGGCAAAATGTGCCATTTTCCTATAACAGCCAATGTTATTTAGTACTCACTTATGGCGTCGATTTTATTAACACAACTATCATACACGAAGGAACAATTTTTGGTTATATAATTTGTATTGGTAAACCAATTTAGAGAACATGATGAATTTGTCACACAAGAAAAGTATTGTTATCCGTATTTGCCAAATAATAAAAAGTAAATAGAAGGAAATAAAAAAATAAGAAAGAAATCTCGTCTCTTGTATTTTCGAGCTGTAAAAGCAATAAAAAATAATAAAAAAAATTGAAAAGTTTTTATACGAGTTGCGCCAGTGCACTAGATAGATAACTGAACGTCCTTCTCTTTCTCTCTCCCTCTCTCACAACTATAATATAAGATGAGTCACAATAAAGACAGAGTAATGATCTCTGACTTATTACTGCAGTACGCGATGTAAGTACTAAGAGAGGGGGAGGAGGGGGGCAATAACTCGTGGCATAAATAATAGAAACCAGTGACATTATACATGTATTAGGGGGTTACTACGCAATCCAGAACATGCGTAATGTTGGACCTTTTTTTTTTTTTTTTTTTTTTGCTTCTTCTTTTTTATCCCTTATAGGGTCTATGCATTCATGTTAAAGTCGCCGCCATGTTGGATAACTCAATAACATGGGTGACATAGGAAAAAAAATCATTTTGCCATTTTAAAAACACTATGCAATATTTTTGAGAGCTTGGATGTTGTAAATATGTTGAATTAGTATCTCAAGTATGTGAGAAAAATAACATTAACAAAAAATTAAACGATTTCCCAAAGAAAATTGGCTTAAACGAAGTTTTTCCTATGCTGAGCAATGTTATGCACTACTCCAGTATGGCCTCAAAGCGCAATAAATATGACGTCATCCGCATACACCCTATATACGCAGAGATTCATATTTTATTGCTATTGCATGGCGCTATTGTTTGCATTCTTGTATAGGGGTAGAGAAATATAGAAGAAATGCATTTTTATTTATTCATCTCTCTCTCTCTCTCTATCTTGCTCGCTCGCTCTTCTTTTCTCTTTTAGCTATGAGATATTTATTGCACTCAAATAAATTGCCCATGAAAAAGTACGAAAAACCACTTTAACGCCATACTAGAGCAATGAAAAACACTGCCCACCATAAGAGAAAAGTCATTTTTAGCTTAAAAAAAATTACTATTAATTTTCTTGCATACTTGAAAAACATCCATGCTCTCAAAAATATTGCGTAGTATTTTTAAACTGGCAAAATTAATCCATTTTTCATACCTGGCCCACGTTATTTAGTGCTCACATATGGCGTCGACTTTCATATAATGCAAACACCCTATGTATATAATTGTATTGTATTAAGAAAATGATAAAAGAAATTAAACTTTGTGTTTGATAAAATTTACATTACAAATAATCTATATAAATATAGACTGGTTGCACTCATATTTAAGAGCCGCCATTTTGCTGGTCAGGAATACATAGGCCAGCATAGGAAAAACTTCATTATTATTTTTTTAATAGCAAAGGAAGCTTCAAACCTCAATCAAAGCCTTATTTTCAGCTCCTAAAGCTCGAAGAATATGAGAAAAATTCGTTCCGTTGAAATAAACTCTTTTTACGTGAAAAATTAGGAGAAATAATGTTTCCTCTATACTGGACAATGCATTAGGCACCACAAACATGGCGACAAAGCGCAAGGATGTGAAAGGAGTCTATAGAACATTATTAAAAAAAAAAAAAATCACAATTACATACAACTTTTACGATGCAATAAAATGGTCTTTGTCACTTAATTTAAAATTAATTTTCATATACATATAGCGTCTAACCCAATTAATTAACTTTAATTTCACCCCCCTCCCCATCTTGCCACCACTTCAAATATATTTGTAGTTTTTCAGACACTAGAATAAATTATTATTATTAAAACTTGCATACCAATGCCTATAAAAAAAATATCATTTTGATGCATAAAATTATAAATTACCATCATAATTACATGTAAAATTTACATTTGACTGCGTATTTGAAAAATATTAACATAATTATAAGCACACAAAAAATACAGGAAATACTATTAAGATTACTCTTAAAAAAAAATTATTATATAACATAGGTTTGAAGAAAGTTAAAAATATTTTATACAATACATTACAATAAAAAAATATTGAATTAATTATTGGCATTACTTTTATACTTGTATAGAAAGTCATATTTTCACTTTTTATATACATTTACTTTAAAATGCACTTTTCATTGTTACAATACCGGTTCTGTATAATATATATTATAGACACAGATTTGAAATTCAATTCACATTTTATAATAAAAGTCTCATTTCTTTGAACTTCCAATTTTACGTGAGTAAAATATTATTTTATTTTATTAGTATACATTTTTTTTTGTAACATAAATTCCATGCCAAAATGGCGTTTTCAGGTAACATTTTAGTATCTTTAATAGACCACATAAAACAACATTGTGTTTTTTAATGAATAAACACGAAATGGGATCTTCAAAACTAATGATAATTTTTACAAGAATGTTAATGTAGCCCCACGAGAGAGCGTGAAAATACTGTAAAGTAAGCAATTTGAGTGACAATTCATGTTTATGACGTCAGAAACATGCGAAAAATTAGTATGAAAATGTTGTGCGGGTTGCATAAATTGAATATTCTGATCACTGCTACTGTTGGGTTTTAAGACAAACTAAAGTTATTTATGTAAATCCCATCAAGTGTTTTGTGATATAAATGCTTATGTTTTTCTCTGGTCTATTTCTTTAATCCTTTTTCGGAGGTGTGCTAAATTGTGATAGCTATGCTAATAATTTTACAGCCCGTAAAAGGGTAGAAAATTGTAGATCAGTATGGTTTTAATCGTATAAAATAGGAGCATAAGCGTGTATATTATTTAGTATAATATTTATAATGTTTAGCATAATTACTATGCAACATAAAGTATGATGAAAATAGTAAAATGAAGTAATGGTGCTGAAAAGTAGTTAGAATATTCATTACGTACTATTTTATTTCTTCTTATAATAGGCCACTTAAATGGAACGACTTATAAAACTGTTGACATGTTTTTATTTCTGCATGAGGGGTTGTACGATATAGTAAAAGTTATCAATATTCGATTATAAGTAAATGAGAGAGAGAGCGGGAGAGATCCCCTATATAACATAAGGTATTCGTATCGTAAAAGTTGATAGAGCTATTAAAATCAACAGAATGTTTATATTATATATAGAGGTTGATTTTTATCATCATTATGTAGTTTTAGTTTGTTATATATTTATTATGAAGTCATGTTTACTCGGTGCAAGATTTTCAATTTGCAATCAATTTAATTACATTCAATTTCTATTTAAAACCCATTAAAGTTCATTGCAATCAAATTTATTTCATAGTATTTCTCCTTTACAAACAGGCTAATGACAAAAAAAAAAAAAAAAAAAAAGATTAAAATGAATGTCGAAATTTTTTTCTTCTCTTCTCTTTTTCTTCTTCTTCTTTTTTTTTTTTTTTTTCCCCCTTCAACATTGAAATTTTGGTAAATTTAATGTTACTTTTGCTTTTAACACCGATTTGCCTATAAAGGAGTAATAAAAATTACCAGAAATTTGGTTATGTTATGGAAAATTATTATTATTATTACTATTTTAAGACAAAAGCACATTTTTACTTTCAAATACTAATAAAAAGAAAATAACTATAGAATTATTTCTCAAAATCACCCCTCACGTGAAAAAAATAAATAATAATAACAATACTTTTTTTTTTTTTTTTTTTAGATAAAAAGCACATTTTTCCATCCAAATAACAACAAAAGAAAAGCATCATTGATACAATTATTTTCTCAAAACCACCCCTCAAGAGAAGAAAAAAAAAAAGATCATTACAAAAAAGTACAAGTTTTCCAAATAAAAGTCGTGCGATGAATCAGCTAGATAAGAACTCCCCTTCCCCTCTCTCTCTCTCTCTCTCAACACACCTTACAGTCTCAATGAAACAAGGTGACTCACCCTATATGTTGCTAGACTACCCCTCCATCCCCTAACTCGGGGGTGTGTATGACGCAAGGTCGTGTAAATGCCACGCCCCATTATTTTCATTGCCGGGCGGTGAGTCATGTGTATCACTATGTTTCTACTATTTTCAATGTTCTATCCATTATTTTAGTATGTTTTATCAGCTCAATGGTTCTAACACACAGTAAGAATGGCAATTCATGACTTTCATTACTAAAATTGTCATTGTTGATATTTATCTAGCTCCATCTTTTTATTTTATTGAAGAAAAAAAAATCGAGCATTACGTCTACAATTTTTTTTTTTTTTAAATACAGTCAACCGGGGTGACTTTGAACACCCGGGGTGACTTTGAACACTTGGCTACTTTAACTTTCCACCCTTGTTACTCAATAGTGGGTGGTGCCACTATGTTTAAATTTTTTGTGTGCATAGTGCACATGTTCAAATTTAATTTTGCTGGCTTTTTAAGTTCCCTCTATTGTTTGTTTTCCCAGAAAAAATTATTTTCCAAGAAGTGGAAAAGTTAACAATAAACACACACCCTTAAACTTTCTACCCTGGAGGGTGGTGGGGTGAAAGCTAGCATATGAATCTGGTACCATCTTGTCAGATATACCTTCCTGACAATGTATACCAAATTTTATTGCAATTGGGCAAGAGGTTGATTTTTTATAGCCTAATTTGCCCTCCGGGGTGACTTTGAACACCTACCCGGGGTGACTTTGAACACCTCCGAGGCACATTTCCCATGTTAAGTATAGGCCTTAAAATTTAATTTAGCTGTATCGTTCTGAAACTTTGACATTTTGTATTGAAGGGGCTAGAGAATTTAACGAGTATCATATTTTTCATCTGACCCTGACCCTTGACCCTTAAGTGACCCTGAAAATCTTTTCCTTGACACTTAGCAAAGTTTTAACCTCACCATTGGATTGCCTGCCCCCAAAAACCTACATAACAACATCTTACTTGTCAAAATATCTCAATCCATTCCCAGGTTAAGACTGTTTTGAAAAAAGGGTCCGTCCGCAGGAAAGGGTCATGACCCTACCCTAAAAAGTATGGTTTTTGACATGAGAACAACCAAGGTGTCAATTCTTAGGTTTTAAGGGCCTAGGAATTCAATGGTGCTGTTAAAATTTCTCTAAAGTTAAAATTTAAAAAAGCAAGGGTCATTTCAGGGTCAAGGGTGCCGGGCAGCTAAAAATTAGGGACACCACCTTATTAAGTACTGATTGATATACTCATAACCAAAAATTCAGCTGAAAAATCAAATATTAATTTTTTCCCCTATCTTTAACATTGAATTTTGGCAATCCAGTAAAAAAAATACTAATTACCATTAATTAAGGGTAAAACTATCAAATACCATTCAGACATTATAAAATTAGAAATTAAATTGCTTAGAAAAGTAAAATTAACTTCATTTTGTACAAATATGCATTGATTTCCAATTGAAAATATGGTTAAAATTAATTTTGGGCAAATAAAATTAAAATAATTAAATTCGGGGGTTGGGGGTAGACCTTGAGTTGATATGTCATATCACAAGACCCCTAGTAATAGGGTCCATGGAAGTTTAAGGCTCAAAATTCAACCCAAAGCCAGTAATAATTTTTTTAATTTAGGTGTTCAAAGTCACCCCGGAGCCGGGGTGACTTTGAACACCCAGCTTTATTTTTTTGTTAATTAGGGTTTTTGAGGAAATTTAAAAACAACACATGGGGTTAGTAATAGTAAGTGAGCTACACCACCCCAAATTTTTTGGTTGCACTGAACAAATTATTTTTGAAGTTATTTGCAAAATACTGCAAAAAGTGTTCAAAGTCACCCCGGTTGACTGTATCAGCCTTTTATTATTATTTTTTTTTTTTAGAGGACTCCGAATTATTTTGCCATGTTATGCACTCTTTATCAGTTTAATTTTTAATATTTTTTTTAGCCCTTCTATTTGAGGCAAGAAAACAGAAATTGTCGTAAAGATAGAAAAATATCATAATAATTATTATAAATAACAATGTAATTTGATAACAGTATAAAGTAGACGAAAGTATTAAAATATTTTAAAATTACTTTATTCACCCCTACGCAGACACATTTTTACTTATCTAAATCGCAAAACTACCCCTTTATTTCAATGTTTAATAGTATGTAAAAATTGCACAAGATTCAATTATACAATTGAAATAGCAATTTATATAATTTATATATAAATAAAATCATAATTAACTCATTTTTATAAGCTTAGCATAGCAAAATATGACAAATTTTTGCTAGATCAATGAATAACAAAATGCTCAGCATTGAACAAAGGTTTTTTTTTTTTGTGTGTAATTTTCTTTGCGGGAAATCGGTTAATTTTTTTTAATTATTATTTTTCTCATATACATTGAAATTTAAGTTATTAACATAGCATCAATGCTCTCAAAAATATTGCTTAGTATTTTTAAACTGGCAAAATGTGTTATTTATAATGTTTTTAAGTGATCTAACATGGACTTTAATATGAATGCATACACCCTATACAATACCAGAGTAAAATAAATCAATTTCAATTCCATCATCTAACCTAACGATTTTTCATCTTCTTTTCCTATAGCCTTGGATCATATTCGATTGTTGTAAGAATGCAATCTCCGATACAAATGAGATATAGTTAAAGTAATGGGTATTCACTTGGTAGCATTGGCCTTTCATATAGCAGACATCAATACAGTATAAGAAATATAAAAAATTCAAGGATATACTTTTATATAATAATAATATCATTTAGTTTTTTCTTCTGCGTTTTATAATATGCGCTTCAGTAAAGAAACTTAAAGATGTTTTTATTGAACTTTTTATCGTCTATAATGCACCCTTTTTTTTGTAAGAGGATGCATTTTAATGCATTCTACCGTGACAAAATCAGCTTCAATATTTTTTGTTTTCTTTATTTTTTTTATATATGGAAAAAGGACTTTCAAAATATTGACTTTAGAAAAATGGTTTTAGTATCCGAATTTATTGACAATTTTAAACGAACTAAAATAAGGTGAAAGCGCATACACGGACAAAAATATCTACTAATCACGCTTAGTAGTTTGGATTTTTACTCAATTTTAGTGAATTAGTAATGCATACGCAATAGTTTTTGATAACCATTGTTTAGTAAAAATAAATAACTTATTTTAGGTAATAAATAACGAGATTTAAGATAGAATTCTACATTTTTTTTAAAATAAAATGTAAAGAACCACGTATTGTAAAATTTTATAAATCGAGTTATATAAATAAGAACTATAAGTTGTTCGTTATATTTTACTTTCCGAGTAAAAAGTAAAATGCTATGAAACATGTAGTTATGTACGACTAGAAAATTAATAAATTTCATTTATCAGCTAAGTAGTAAATTTGAACTGAGCGTTGCATAGTAAACTTTTACCTTCCACTCACTAAAACGTTGCGCGCAGGGGATGCGCTGTCGCACCCCTCCTCAAGAGTAGAGATCTTGGCTTGGAGACGCCAAGCCAAAGTAGTTTCAAGTTCAAGACTGATAATTGTGAGTGCTCATTTACATTGTTCGATAATAATTAACAAGAAAGATATGAAACATTTATATTTTTCATTTTGGCAAGCCGTGTTAAAAAGTGTGAAGTGGTTGTTTTTTATACATTATTTTATTTGTATAAATATGTGAAAAATGATATTTGTTACGATTAACACTTCATGAAAATACGTGATGAAATGTCACAAGCGTTACTTTGCGTAATAAGAACTGTATCAGGATTATGTGGCCGTTATCAGAATAAAAATAATATAAGTTTTTAATTAAATTATTATGCAAATAATAAATTGAAAGTGTTAATAAGTACTATACGATGTGTTCAAACTTTCATTGAATAATATAAAAATTGATTCTAAAATGCTTTCCAATTGTTTTTAAATAAAAATTCTGATCTACAACATTTTAAAAATATATATTTTCTGTTTCTTTTCATCTTATTTTACCCTTATTACCCTTACAAACATTTATTAAATTAAGTCAGCTTTTAATTTAGAACGTTTTGTATAATAGAAATCATATATAACATAAAAATGGCAACCATGTTTCTTAATATTATAATAAAAAGTATTTAAGTATTTTGGTTAGTGCAATTAAACTTATAAGTTTAATAAAAAGTTACTACATATTTAAGTTATTTATACAAAATTAAAATAAGTAAAATTTTACTTAGCAGAATAGTAAAATAGTATTAGAACATATTGATGAGTAAAAGTAAAATATAGACACACATGTGAGGTAGCGCCCTACTGTGCGCATAGTAAAATTTAGTAATCCGCATAGTAGATTTTGAAGAGCGGCGTATAGTAGAATATTACAATACAGAGACGATAGAATGCAACCAAATACGCTTGTTCCTTTTCTAGTAAACAAATCTTTTAAACAATTACTAAATGAAACTTGAATTTTATAATTTTTTCTCAGTTATGAAGTATTGATACGAAAAAGTTGATTTCTATTGCATAAGCTCAGTTGGCACAAAAACTACTGTGCAAACTAGTAGTTTTTAACAATAACTTAGTACTTATTTCTCTCCGTGTAGGACAAATGTGGATTATGGCTATTTTCTCTACAAAATAAGTAAATTTTATTGTTATTTTTCTCGCAAACTTAAAAACTTAATTCAAGCTATTAATAGCTCTCAAAAATATTGCTAAATATTTTTAAACCGGCAAAATGTGTCATTTTCCTATATTGGCCCATGTTATTTGGTGCTCACATATGGCGTTGACTTTTATATGAATGCTAACACCTTATACGTAATAAATATGAACACCTAATTATGAATTGCAACCATATAACTTTGATTACCACTACCTTTCTAAATACATAATAATACTTCTTACCAGCGAAGAAAATTATTAAAATTTCTTTTTTTGGCTTGCATAAAACACACTAAAATATGCCTTTATGCCTCATATAATTTACTCCAGAATGCAGTAATTTTCTTAAAAACCAAAGAAAAAACAAAACAAACAAAAATCTTTAAGAGTTAAGTTAAACAATAGATCTGATTGGCGCCACGATATCAACCATTATAACGACTAATCGTAATAATTTTCTCCACATATTCAATATTTCCCAAGTGTCATACATAAGGTCAAACTGCATTGACAAATGTATCATAAACTGCATTAGAAATCGTGACGCACATTCTCAACTACTTATATTAAATAAATAGTCCGCGAGCGTGCAGTGATTAAAATTGATAGACCTAACACATCACAAGGTCTTACATCTCATATATATGTACCATTTCTCACTAGCTTCAGTTCTCTGTATGATGGTGTATGTACCGAAATGAAATGAATAACTTTCAATTTTAGTGATGCATTTCAATCTATAGGGTGTATGCGGATGACGTCATATTTGTTGCGCTTGGAGGCCATACTGGAGTAGTGCATAACATTGCTCAGCATAGGACAAACTTCATTTAAGCCAATTTTCGTTGGGAAATCGGTTAATTTTTTGTTATTATTATTTTTCTCACATACTTGAGATACTAATTCAACATATTTACAGCATCAATGCTCTCAAAAATATTGCATAGTATTTTTAAACTGGTAAAATGATTTTTGGTCCTATGTCACCCATGTTATTGAGTTATCCAATATGGCGTCCACTTTAACATGAATGCATAGACCCTTGCTGTGAATTTTTTTGATTTCGTTGCGGTACGTAAAGTATAAAATACCGTACGTAATTTATGCTGCATTTATGTCAATATAGCATAAATGATGCTAAATTAGAATATTAAATAATTATGCTGTAAAAAACAATATTTATGCTATCAATAGTTATTATGCAATATAGCATAGATTATGCTGTATTGAACAAATTGTGCTAAAATTAGCTAGCATAATTATTATGTATTTATGTGTGTGTGTGCGCATGACGTCATACTGAATGCAATTCAAACTTTAATGCCATACTGGAGCAAAGAATAACACTGCTCAGCATAGGACAATTTTCGTTTGCTATTTTCTTTGGAAATTTGGTTTTTAAGGGAGTAGGGGACCGACGTCTGCCATTAGACTCAAACTTTTGTCGTCAAAAAAATCTGAATTTTTTAATAATGATACTTTAGCTTGAGATAATTTCAAATATATAAAAGCTTTAGGGGGTCACCGTGCAAATTCATTTTATATGATTTTTTGAAATTTTAAACCCATAAGACCCAATGTTAATTTCAAAAAAAAAAAAAAAAAAAAAAAAAAAAAAAAAAAAAACTTTTTTTTGGGACTGTCAAACATCATGAAATTTTTATCACGGCTAGGTGTGACCCTTAGCTACACAATGACACCAAATTTAAACCCAAAACACATTTAGTTTTTGAGATATAAGGTCGCTACCATACTCCCTTAAACTGACAAAATGTGCATAATTTATACCCTATTTAAAAAAGTGCATTTGAAATAAGAAATACAGTTACATAATGCATTTATTTACTTATAAAAATGCATAATAATAATAACAATAATTAATGCATAAAAACAATCGAAATTACTCAATATTAAAATTTAAAAATAAAAAATTCTTTTGAATAAATTACCATGATTTCCGTTATTACAAAAATTAACAAAGATTATTATCGCTAAAAAAAAAAAACTTTCACACCGGCAAAACTCATCTTTACAAGTGAGAAAGTTAAAGTTCTTTAAGGTTCATTTTCTATTTAATAAATATATAAATATAAACTTTAATTACAATATTAAAATTATTATTCGTTAGACATAATAAATAATAATAACATTTTCTAAATAAAAAAAAGTACACGTTTCGTTCATTTATGAATTATTTATTAACTTTTTATTTTTGGCAGAAATATGTACATATTGAAAGTATTTCATAATGTAATATTGACAGTTTTGGCAATTTTTATTGATTGTATAGGTACTGTATTATTATATTGATAATATAATTTAAATGAAAATTAGAAAATGTGTAAAACAATAAAAATCATTACGGCAAAAAATAATAATAATAATTAAGTCGTTTTTATTATTTTTTCTTTCATAAATATTCTAATTATGATGTAATTTTTATTGTATAAAAATACTGTTTAAACGTATTTTAGTATTGGAAAAAATTATAATTAAAAAAATATGGGGTAACGAAACCAAAACAAAAAAGCAGCCAAAACTTTTTTTTCTCTCTCGATTTTTATTTTTGTATATTTTTCCCAATACTAAAATACGTATAAACATTATTTTTATCCAATAAAAATTACATATAAAAATATTAAAAATTATAATACATTTTGAGACAATAAAATAAAATGTTTGTAGTATTTTATAACCTCTCATATTTTTAAAAAAAAATCCGTTATTTATATTTTTTTTCTCGATAATCCCCTTGGGGAAGTTTTTTTTTTATTTTATTTTTTATCATACGCCAGAAATACAGGTATAAATAAAAGAGCTTTATATTTCACCTGCCATTTTATAATAAAAATAAAACCTGTCTCAAAATCAAACAAACAACCCCTAATGTAATGCATAATGAAAGTTTTTGTGTTATTTTTCAAATAATTACGAAAAAAATTGTATACGTAAATTCATAAAAGAATTCCGGTTTTTTATTCTTATCGCGCTCTCTATTTTTATGTTTAAATTTCTATTTCTGTAATTATTTTTATTATTATTATACAAAATACAGGTTTTTATAAAAGCATAAAACCGGAAAAAAATGTACATGCATTCTTGCGTACCGGTAAAAATGGCATGATAAAAAAAAATGATACCTACGTTTTTTTTTGTAAATAATCACCATCTGCGATTTAATTTTGCAAATATCTTCTAGTACCAAAATAAATGTTTATAATTAATAAAAGTTTGTACTATTATAAGCCTAAAATAATAAATATAGTGCCAAAAAATGTTCTAAATTCATAGATAAAAAAAAATACATATTTTTGAAATAAACACCTGATTTAGGGAGTGGTTTTTCAAAACACGCAATTTTGCAACGGTTATATTTTTATCATAATAAATAAAAATCAATACATTCTATTCTTCAGCTTTAAAATGTAATAACTTGTATTTTATTGTCTAAGAATTAAAAGAAGAGAAAAAAAAAGATCAAAGAAATGTTGCAGAAAAAAAAAAACACGAAGACGGCATAAAGGAATGTCAGATTATGTTTTTTTTTTGTTAACACTTACCCACAACTCTGTGCCCCAACTCATTGTATTTATATCCATTGGTATATTATATATCACTACACTTTATTTATATTTAACTTCACAAATTATTAATATTTAATTAACATTAATTTTGAATTAACTTAGCAAATTCACATTCTTAAAATACAGACCACTTAACATGGCTGACTCAAACTGATCAACTTTACTTTTACTAAAAAGCTAGCGAGTAGCGAGAAACGGTAGAGAGAGAAATATATATTTTTTTTATCACAACCTTTCTTGGAGAAGTAAATTAAATTTGAAATTTAAATGTAAGCTTGCGCCATCTATTAATATATTTTACAACTATTTGTAATATTTTTATTTACGCGCAAAAATAGCATCTTTTTATGAAAATAGGATTTTTAGAGTAAATTAATTACAAATTCAAATATTTTAATTATAATTACGTATAGACCTGCTGCATATCCTTACGCTTTGTCGCCATGTTTTTCGTACCTAATGCTTTGTCCAGCATAGCGAAAACATTTTTCTTCTTATTATTTTTAGCATAAATAAAAGTTTAATTTGACTTGACTACAATCATTTTTCTCACATCGCTTTTTATATTTTTTATTACTTTTTATTAGGGCTAGAGATAAGAGGGATAAGACCTATATACATTTAGATTGAGAGGTTTGAAGCTTTGTTTGATATTAAAAACAATAATAACGTTTTTACTATGCTGGCCTGTATTTCTGACCAACAAAACAGCGGTTTATAAATATGAGTAAAACCGCGGTCTGTAAAGGGAGCGATTTCTTTTTTTTCGATTTTAAAGAAAACTATTGCAGCAATTCAAAGGAAAATGATGTATGGCAATGATGTATTTTTAATACTTCTTTTTCAGTGTATTTTTATTATATTAAAATTAAGTTTTGAATTTTATATAAAATATATAGCGCTGCAAAACTAGATAAATGCTAAAAAAAAAAAAAAAAAAAAAAAAAATGTAAAAGTTTTAAAAACAATTAAAACCTCACCTTTGCAATTTATGGTAATAAATTTCTATTTTACAATTTCAAGAAAACAAACAGAAATTTTAAATTATTTTAAGCTTTATTTTGTAGTTAAATTGCACCTTTTAAAATATTATCATTTATAGCTTACAAAATTTTATTTTAAATTTTAACATTCATGGCTTTTCTACAAAAGCTATAATAGCATGGTTGCATTTGTATAAAAGCTGACGCCATATGTGAGCACTAAATAACATGCACCAATATGGGAAAATTATAATTCTGCCAGTTTAAAAGTATAGCAATATTTTGAGAGCAGTTGAATTTGAAGTATATGTGAGAAAAATAACAACAATAAAAAATTACCCGATTTCTGAAAGAAAATGAATACCAACTTTTTTTCCTGTGCTAAGCAATTTTATTCATTGCTCCAAAATGGCATCAAAGCGCAATCCCGTGATTTTTTCATATTAATACTTTATGCGGAGTACAAGAATTTTACATTCTAAAATATACTACATCTATTATAAAACCATGATTAAAACATAGCTTTCAATTTATTATTTTATTTTTTTAAATTTAGGTTACCGAAAATTAACATAAATTAAAAGCTAAAATTACCATGATGCGAATTTAAAAAATACACAATTTTTAATATGCATAAAACTTAAATAATATGTAAAATACATGTTAAAATAAAAAGCTCAGCTTTTTCTAACCATATATGGTTGTTTATTGGTTTTAATTATATTAAAAAAAAAAAAATGGTAATTTAATTGAAAAAATGAAATAACATAATATTATATTATACACATTTGGTACTGTATAATTCAATAAATTAACCTTATTTTTAATCAAAAAATGTCACACAAATATATATAAATTATATAGGCCTATAATATAATAGCCTATAATAATAAAATCAGTCCCTAGCATAAAAATTGTAAGTTAAATAATAAATTTTGATATCTATTTTTATAATTTAAGGGGGAAAAAACTATGCAGTTAGCATTAATAATAAAGAAAAGGATAGAATTACACTTAAGGGCCTTATTTACCGCAGTAGAAGTTGTATGGAGAGGTCGAGGTGTCACGTGGCACACAGTTTAGTTATAATGTTTATATAAGTGTCGTCATTGTAATGACATTATCAATCAAAGAAGATATTTACTTGAGCACATCACTGAGCAGTGTGTAGTCTTGTACTGTACTGTGATGTGCTCAAGTAAATCTCTTCTTTGATTGATTGATGTTAGCAGCTTCAGTAGCCAGTTCAATGAAATCAGCTTGTCACCAGGATTACATTGCACTGGCTACTGAAGCTATTAACTTGTATACAAATCAATATTGATGCTAGCAGCTTCAGTAGCCAGTTCAATGTAATCAGCTCGTCACCAGGATAACATTGCACTGGCTACTGAAGCTGCTAACTTGTATACAAATCAATATTGATTGATGTTAGCAGCTTCAGGAGCCAGTTAATTGAAATCAGCTCGTCACCAGGATTACATTGAACTGGCTACTGAAACTGCTAACTTGTATACAAATCAATATTGATAAGATTTACTTGAGCACATCACTGAGCAGTGTGTAGTTTTGTACTCTGTACTGTGATGTGCTCAAGTAAATCTCTACTTTGATTGATAATGTCATTACAATGACGTACGGAACTTATATAAACATTATAACTAAACTGTGTGCTACGTGACACCTCGACCTCTCCATACAACTTCTACTATGGTAGCGTTTGTAATTCTATAATTTCTCTATTATATATCTATCTGTATTATAAATTAACAGGGTTTTTTTCCTCTCCCCATCAAAACTACAAGATTAATTGCTACAAAATTTTCCAAACAAAATTTTCAAAAAGTAACAAATAAATCTATAAAAAGCCCCTAAAAATTTACCCTAGGATCTAATTTCATTTAAACAAAATAAATTTTAAACATATTATAATAATAATGCTTACAAATTATTTTTATATTATTATTGATTTTTTTTTCTTTCATTTTTTTTTTTGGAAGCAATATAATTTTCTCTTTCTTCTTATTTGCACTTAACTTTAATTTATTACAAAGGCTTATGAATGGCTACTGTTTGCTCTACAAAAAAAACATATTTTTCTCTTTGTTTTTAATACACTTTTTTTAAAGGAATAGACCAGAAAAAAAACATTAGCATGATGGGATTTACATAAATAACATTACTTTATCTCAAAATCTAACTGTAGCAGTGATCAGAAAATTTTGACTTAAACATTTTCATACTAATTTTTGCCTATTTCTGACGTTATTAACAGGAATATTCACCCAACTTGCAAACTTTACAGTTTGTTCACTGTCTCTTGTGGGGGCTACATTTACACTCTAGTAAAAATTGTCATCAGTTTTGATAGAGATCACATTTTGTGTTTAATCATTAAAAATCACATCATGCTATTTTATGTGGTCTATGGCTTTAAGAAAATAGTAACAAATAAATATGATCACAACAGAATTAAGTATTGACAATTATGCATAGCTTTCTTGTGGCAATATTTTTGATCTTGTTAGTGAAAATTAGCATCAGATAATGGAGATTCCATTTTATGTTTAACAATATGGTAAAGACGCAGTTGTTGTCAGGACCCAATTGTTAGCACAAAAAAAAAAAAAAAAAAAAAAAAAAAAAAAAAAAAAAAAAAATTGACCAATAAAGAAAGCAAGACTTAAAATTTTGGACC
The DNA here is from genome assembly GCA_949318235.1 of Ecdyonurus torrentis. Classification (NCBI taxonomy): domain Eukaryota; kingdom Metazoa; phylum Arthropoda; class Insecta; order Ephemeroptera; family Heptageniidae; genus Ecdyonurus; species Ecdyonurus torrentis. Next base: position 2,158,154 of record OX439135.1, read on the forward strand.
CAAGAAATAGGATTAGACTCAATGGTGACATCAAAATGCTCTCCACTTAAGGATTAACCTCAGACCTCAGGGGGAGCCCAGGCGCAGAATTTCAAATAAGCTCCGCCCACAAACTACCCAGCTGATCGGTTTTGATGACGTCACTCTGGGACCAAGTGCAATGTGAAAAGGTCTATCAAACCCCTTTAATCTGGATTTACGCCAAAATACGTAACTTTGACAAGTTTTTCCCCCCTACACAAAATATGTATTGGTATTTCAGGCAATTAAATCTGGGGTTATCGTATCGCTAGAGATAAATGTTACAATTTTATTGTCCAAAAAGCACCTTGCCACAGCCAATATAATGGCAATCTGGTCCCAGAACTACGTCACACGCGCATGCGCAGAAGCACTTGCGCAAAGCGCAACCAAAATGAAGCTTTTTATGCACTCATCTATATAAATACATCTTGCTCAGACCTAGCAAAAGCAAAATATCTCAAAATTGGTTCGATAACTTGTTTTAAAAACTTTAAGGGGGTTAAAAAATGTCATGATCTACGAGCTCCAGTTAACAGAATATTCAAACAATATTTGTGACTCGAGATAATTAGGATTAAAATTTCCATATGATTAGCATTGTGTTTTTGTTTTTTCAATTTAAAAAAATTTTGGTTCGATAACTTTTTTTGAAACTTTCTAACGTTATAGATATATCCAAGCTCTATCGATTACTTTTTGTTTTATATTTCAAAATTATTTCTGGCTTGAGAAAATTAAGCCTTAGTTTGCCCATTTGAATAACATTGATTTTGAATTTTGCAGCAAAATAAAAATGGTTAAAAATTAATTGTGAGAAATATATGGAAATTATGAAGAAATTATACTTGAACTTCTATTTTGTAAAGATGAGATCTATCCAAAAATCATTTTAAAAATATTTTACGATAAGTTTTTGAAAAAAGGGGGCGTTCTAGGTCTGAGGTTCACCTTTAATATTTCTCTTAAATTATATTAACAATGAGGAAGGTGAATTTTTTTAACCCCCACTTTTGATGACATTTTTGAAAAGAGCGTTAAAAATTTTTGAGGCGCTATTTTTTCTTAAAACGATTGGAGCATGGGAAGTATTTTTAATTAATTTTTGAAAATCGTCCTAAAAAGACTCTGACGTCATCAATCGGGCATTTATTTCGGAAAGTATTGACCGTAAAAGGTTCAGTAGCCAGTTTTTTGAAATCCTGACGACAAGCTGATTTCATTCAACTGGTTACTGAACCTCGAACGATTAGTATTTGCCAAGAAAAAATTGGAATGATGACGTCAGAGTCTTTTTAGGGCGATTTTCAAAAATTAATTAAAAATACTTCGCATGCTCCAATCGTCCTAAGAAAAAATAGCGCCTCAAAATTTTTTAAAGCTCTTTTCAAAAATATCATAAACTCAACAAAAAAATTTCAATTCACCTTCCTCATTGGGACTCAACCTTTTTTTATTTAATTTAAATAACATGTAAAAAGCCATTAGCATGCTAACAATTGCATCTGTACCATATATTTAATAGAATAAGTTTATTTAAAGGCCTAAATTTATGTCGTTAATTCAGACATAAATTTAAAATGCGAGCAAATTACAAGCTTACCGACAAGGCACACTAACTCTGAGAGAAATGAGACAACAAATTTAGGGGTTAATTTTATTTCATATTCTAAAAAGAGGACATTGTACTAAATTGATAGATATATGCAAATTTCTAATTTTTGAGTTTATTATGTATTTTTAATTAATGTTTGAAATTTGCAAAATGACGTCATGGTCAGTAACATTTTCCTATGCCTACTTGTATAAGTTAGTGCAACGTCATTTATCAATTGGGGAAAAAATAATAATAATAATAAAAAAATGATTAAATAAATAAAATAATTTTTTTTAATGAACTCAAAATTTAGAAATACACATATTAATTGATGCACGACAATGTCCTCTTTTAGAATTCAATAAATTTATTCCCTAAAATTTATTTAGTCTTCTGCTTTGTACGTAATTTTCAAGTAACATTTATAAAGATTTGCGTAATTACGTAAAATTGTTGTGCGAGCGTTAACTCAGGGTTTATATAAAGACACATTTAACCCTAAAAATAGTTAATTTTTGTTCTTCATAAAATCATTAATGATAAAGAAAAGGATAGAAAAACCAGCAAGGGCCTTACCACAGTAGAAGTTCTATGGAGAGGTCGAGGTCTTGCATGGCACAGTATAAATGTTATAAAAGTTTCTTTATAACTGAAATTATTATCTCAGTTCTAAAGAAACTTTTATAACATTATACTGTGCCATGCAAGACCTCGACCTCTCCATAGAACTTCTACTGTGGTAAGGCCCTTGCTGGTTTTTCTATCCTTTTCTTTATCATTGATCCTAACCGCGATGTTTTTTCCTTAAAATGATTCATAAAATCATTTCAATAGAAATTAGTTGTTTATTGGATATTTCTAGCCTGCAGGATAAGCGAGCCCCGCGAGGGTAAAAAGGAAAACTCTGCCTTAGTAGATTTCCTTTACTGTGTGAGTAAAAAATCTGTACACTTTCTCAGGTAAGCTTAGCAGTTAGAGCAAGGGGTGCATATTTTTTACTCTCATAGAAGAGGGGTGTGTACTCTATATTGTTACCCTCTCAGGGCTTGCTTATCCTGTGGACTAGAACAGTCAAAGAAACAAGTGATTTCTGCTTAATTGTTCTGGGAAAAAAAAAATACAAAATACAAAAAAAAAAACAAAAAAAAAAAAAAAAACAAAAAACAAAAAACAAAAAAAACTAATTTTAGTGTTAAATGTGTCTTTTTTTTTTTTCTTTGCAGTTGCAAACGTATAATGATAATTTAGAGCTATAGGGTGGTTTCATTCATGTTAAAGTCGACGTCATAAGTGAGTACTAAATAACATTGGCCGGTATAGGAAAATAGCACATTTTCCCAGTTTAAAAATACTTCGCAATTATTTTGAGAGCATTGATGCTGCTAACGGGTTGAATTAGTACCTCAAGTATGCAAGAAAAATAATCATAACAAAAAAATAGCTATTTTTCCAAAGAAAATGGACAAAAACTGCGTTTATCCTATGCTGAGCAATGTTATTCATTGCTCAAGAAGAGCATCGAAAAGCACTCAGAATGACATCATGCGTACACACCCTATATAAAAGCTACATAATATTAAAAGTTTCTCTACATCAAATGATAAGTTTGACAAGAAAGTATTGCAAAGAGAGTGTGTGTAAGATTTAGGCATAAATTAATACTTCAAGTATGATTTAAAAAAAAAAAAAAAAAAAGGTGATAATAACATTAACAATTGTATCACATAAGTCCTGAAATAAAAGAACCAAATCCAAATGTTTGTTTGATTGCTCTCCAATAATATTGTTCCCAGCCAGCTTTGGTTGCATCTAATTCACTGGAACACAGAGAGGTAGAATCAGATTAAAATGTATTGTAATCAAATTTATACGTAACACTGATATGTATTTAAGGAATAGACCAGAGAAAAACAAAAGCATTTATATCACAAAGCACTTGATGGGATTTACATAAATAACTTTAGTTTGTCTTAAAACACAACAGTAGCCCCGTAGCAGTGATCAGAAAATTTGATTTATGCAACCCCCACAGCATTGTCATACTAATTTTTGCATGTTTCTGACGTCATAAACATGAATTTTCACGCAAATTGCATACTTTACAGCTTTGTTACGCTCTCCCGTGGGGCTACAATAACATTCTGGTAAAAATTGTCATCAGTTTTGAAGATCCCATTTCGTGTTTATTAATTAAAAAGCACATGTTATTTTATGATAAATTGAAAGAAAAGGATAGGAGAAAACCAGCAAGGACCTTACCATAGTGAAGAGAGTCCCATAGTTCGGTGAAAATCTTGCTAGCACAGATATAAAATAACTAACACATTGGAAATATTTTGGCAATCGACTCCACGAGAGATATGGAGCGTGTTATGCCTTCATCAGTCCTTACAGACTCAGAGAGAAACTATGAATGAGTCTGTAAGGACTGATGAAGGCATAACACGCTCCATATCTCTCTTGGAGTCGATTGCCGAAATATTTTCAATGTGTTAGTTATTTTATATCTGTGCTAGCAAGATTTTCACCAAACTATGGGACTCTCTTCACTATGGTAAGGCCAGCGCTGGTTTTTCTCCTATCCTTTTCTTTCAATTTATCATACCTAACCGCGATGGTTTATTTTCCTTAATATACATGTTGTTTTATGTGGTCAAAGGTTTTAATAAGGATAGAGCATCACTATATTCCTTCTACATAGGCAGCAGTGAAGAAAAAAGTGGTAGCGGTGCGATCTTAACTTTTTATCGGAAACACAGAATTGCGGGAACTGTTATTATTATTATAACTACTTCTTTGTCTAATTTTTATGCATTGATGGCTTGTAATACCGCTTGAAACTATACTTTTTAAATTTGACAGCTAAGTATAAAAGGTAAACTTAATGTTAAAAACCATGGCTCACAAGTTACCTGCTTGAGTGAGATGATATACATTATAAATCTCTCGTCTACCAATGTCCCTTACATGTCTTTTGACTCTTCTCTGATTTTTTAGACACACTGTTTTAAATTTCCCTCTCTAGGGAACACTGCGATACGTTTGGGGGCTATTTGAACTATTATGATAAGGCTGACTTGAGGTCAGAAACAATATAATGTATGAAGTAAACAGTATGAAGTAACAATGTATAAACAATGTATGAAGTAAACCACTCGGAATTCTTGCGCTCAGGTGACAACAAAACCTCAAACCTTGTGAAGCAGTATTAGTTTTAGCTGCCCGATTGCAGCGCTAGAGTGTAAAAGCTTGAATCATACTTGTCTACAAATTTATACAGGGAGTTGGAATACATGTAAGGGACATTGCTAGTCTATACTTCTTTTGTGGTATTGTCACTCAAAAATGACAGCTACAGTACTTTAGTTCATTGGTTAGACTACCGAATGAAAAAATTCAACTCTGGCGACCCCCCCCCCCCCCCCCAACATCCAAGGTCTCTTCACTCAGTTTAGCCTCTAGTAAAACTGGCCAGCCTAACTACAGGGACACTCACCTATAAGGTATTTCCTTATGAAGTAGGTTTACATGAGTACCGTCGCTGTGTTGTTCAAAAGTCAGCTCTACGACAGAACGATGTCCAGCGTTCCACGTCTTATTTCTCCAATATTGACGGATTTTCTTATTCTCAACCTGAAAAAAAAAACGTAATTATTAGTATTTGATTTAGTGCACAAATATAATGCATAGGAAAACATGTAATTTAAACAAGAATGTATGCACACTATATAAATTAAAAACACTAGTCTTATTTAGTGAAGAGAGTCCCACAGTTTGGTGACAAATCTTGCTAGCACACAGACACACACACAAAAATAATAATAATAATAGACTTATAATAAAAAAATTTAAAAAAAAACTGGCGTAAATTGCAGAGTTATTGGCACTAAACTACAGAGAAATTGAGTGGAGTATCAATTTTTACCAGTTGAAGTTAACAAACTATTTTTTTACAAATTTTGTACAAAATGAACCATCTACATTTGGGGCTTCGACACCTATTAACAGGAGAATTAAATGGGTAAACTTGGAATTTGTTTAGATTGTTCATTTGGAACAACATTTTGATCTTCTCGCGTCAAGATGAAGCTACTACACTTTACAAATTTCCGAAGAATGAACGATCTACACTTTACAAATTTGCGGCTACCTGGAACTTCACCTACCTGTTTTATATAGTAGAAGCTTCAGGTAGCCTTGACTTTGTAAAGTGTAGATCGTTAATTCTTCGGAAATTTGTAAAGTGTAGTAGCTTCATCTTGACGCGAAAGGATCAATTTGTAAAGTGTAGTTTGTTCACTTGGATGGGTAAATAGAGTATGTGTGTGTGTGTGTGTGTGTGTGTGTGTGTGTGTTTGTGTGTGTGTGTGTTTGTGTGTGTGTATTTGTCAGTCCTGCCTAACAGACTTAAATGGTTCATTCATAAATGCTTTCTGAGTCTTTAAGGTAGTAGGTGAACGACTGATATCTCGCAAACTAGATGGTTGCAAATTATAATATTAACACAAAGTAAAGAAGAAATGGCACTTAAAATATTAGCTATGTCAAACATGTGAAAACACAATCAAATATTTAAGTTATGCTACTTTAAAGATTAAATGCAAATGTGAAAATTCAAATTTTAGCCACAAATTTTAGTTAAATTAGAAACGTTTTTAAAGTTAAAAATAATGCTGTTTGTAAACCCTGTTCTCTTGCACCAAAAAATGCGCATTCCATTTGAATAACCAAAGGCGATCGTCATTTTAGGTGCAGAGAACAGGGTTTATGAACAGCATTATTATTACTAAAACTTTTTTCGGAACAATAAAATATATTTTAAATTTACTCGATTTTAGTTGAAAATTATTGTGTATTTGTTTTGTTGGAAATAAATAATGTATAAAAAATTATTGTAAAAATATATTTCTTTTTTAGCGATTTCCGGTCCAAGTCGGTAACGTTCTACGTTAACATTCTTGCTGGTGATAGACAGGCTTACCAATTCTATAAATTCTCCAGATATATTGCCATTAAAAAATTCAAATTTTCCACCAGGTTTAGCTTCTAGTTTTATTGGACCATGTGTAAAAGCTTCAACCATCTGAAAAATAAAATATCATTTATAAAATCAAGTGAAATGGATAAGAATAAAAATAAATAAATAAATTAGCACAAAGTAAAAAAAAAAAAAAAAAAAAAAAAAAAAAAAAAAAAAAAAATACAAAACTGAAGCATAACTAATCTTTCAAAAATCCTATATATTTTTTTTTAATGTAATAAATATGAGGAAAAAATTGTCTTGGTGATAGTTGATAATTAAAAAGATTTGATAGAAAAACCAGGGTTCCATTAAAAAAAAACGACCCAAAAAAAACCAGCTAAAAAAACCCAAAAAAAAACAGTAGCTCCTTTTTTTTAAATTAGAGTAAAAATGAGCACGAATTATAAAATTTCAAGACTTTTGACACCAACTTGTTTTCAACTTTCACCACTTCTTTTTAACTTTTTCCAACTTTTACCACTTTTCTACAGCAAAAGAAAAAAAAATGGAATTGATATTCAAAATTTCAACTTTATTTTGCAAAATTTTCACCTTTTTTCAACTTTTTGTCACCTTTTTTTTTTTACCCTTTTCAAAGCAAAAAAAAAAAAAAAAAAAAAAATATATATATACCTATTTTTTATCAAAGTGAAAAACAATTAAAGTGAAACTTTAAATTTTTACCTTTTTTGTAAAATTATCGCCTTTTTATCACCTGTCACTTTTTTCAAAAAGTAATCACCCAAAAATCCGTGCTCTAGCCATAATGTAGATTACGGTACAAAAAATAAAAACGTAGTACATAAATTTTTTATTCTTTTAATTATTAATAGTTTATTGAAAATCATTAAAGATAAAATGATATACGTAGCTTTTAAAACAGAAGAATTTTCATTTTTGACAAAATTAGAGGTTATTTTATGTATATTTATGGCTTCCATTAGTTTTTAAATAGGTATAAAAAACAAAAAAAAACGGGTTTTATTGTTTTGTTTTTTTTTTTTTTAAAAAAAACGGGTTTTTTTAAACCCTGAGAAAAACACATAGATAGATTGGAAAATTATGCTCAGGGATATACTATCTCCTATTCCCCAGATATAAAAGTTAAACTTATTGTTAAAGACCATGGCTTGCAAGCGATCTGCTTGAGTAAGATGATGATGATATGCACATATGTTGCGTCCCAAATTCCCCTTTGGAAATATACCATACACTAACGAGAAGCGCGAGAGGGGAAATCAAGATGAATAAGCTTGCTAGGGCCATAACAAATACAGGTAGTGAGCTTCTGATGTGAACTACACGCGCGCCTCTAGCGGCAGTAGGAAATTAGGGCATATTTATTCTCTAGTTAGGGAACTAGGGGGACTTTGGGACACAAAACTAATTATACATTATAATTTGTCTAGCCTCCTCTAGTCTCTTTAGTCCCAGTATACAAGACAGTGAATATCAGATAATTCAATGAACAGTAGTGAGGAAAAAATGTAAAATAATAATAATAGGTAATACCTAATAAATAAATAAATAAATAAATAAATAAATAAAAATATAACCAGAAAACGCCCTTGAATTTGCGAGTTTGTAAAAGCTATTTTGAGTATTCTAGAGTGGGTAGGGGGTCCGCAAAAATAAGAAAACCTCTTTGAGGAAAGGAAACTTTTTTGTCATTCCGAAAGCCACATAAAAACGTGGTTAAAATTTACGATAGTAAAATAATATGTAAAAATGCCTGGGACTTAAAGAGTCTTTCAGGGTATTGTCACTCAAAATGACAGGTGCTTTAGTTGATTGGTCAGACTATAGTAGACAATGCCATGTGTTTACCTTGAGGTCTGTGAAGCACTTGTACGCCTCATCAATTGGACAGAACAAACTTTCCCTGGCAGAGAATGACGTCGTATCAATGTTCATGTTCTTCACAGCACCAGCCAACTACAAACAAAATCAGTTTTAGTGATGATATTAAGTAACTCTGACATGAGAATACATTCAATGTACAAATTGGGGGGACTATTTAGCATATCGAGGGCTACTCAAGGGCTAATCAGGCAATCTCCTCAGATGCAATTTTGGCACATATGAAATATTCACCACACCTACTAATGGCACACCTGTGCAGTTTAAGCGTATAAAGATGTTTCAAATGAGGGGAGCGCCGAGAATACAGATGTGCCAAAATTGCACCCGCAGAGATTGCAGTACTGTAGTACCAAAATGCTGCGTAGCCCTCAATATTCATATTTGCTTTCGGGATAATGGCCTGATGAAGGCATACTATGTTCTTCTCTTGTACAGTAGTTCAGTGCCAAAAGCTCTTCAATATGTGTTAGTCTTTTCATCTATGTGCTATAGCAAGACTAAACTATGGGACTCTTCACTATGGTAAGAACTGTGTATGGTTTTCTCTTACTTAGCATTTTTTTTTTTTTTTTTAACTATCAATCTAACAGTGATTATTTCTTTTCCTTCATGCTTCATAATAATGTGTATTCATATTTTTTGTACAAATTTTATCTAAAGAAATGCATGAACTTAAATTGAAAAGACACAGAAAACTATACCCTGGTATTACCGAAGTGAAGAGAATCCCATAGTTTAGTTACAAATCTTGCTAGCAGATTAAAAAAAAAAAAAAAAATACAGGGTACCCTATAGACTAATAAAGGAGCAACTGTTTGGCGGTCAACTTTCAGTGATTTTGTTCACAATTTTTTTTTTTTTTTTATTATTATTATTATTTTATTGACCCAGGCAGTTTACATTTGCTTCCATTTCTAATTACTACACATGCACAGTAATTTGAAATACAAGCGGATGTGAGTGAAATTGCTTAAAGTTAGCCTCAAAACAATTGTTTCAGTATTAATCAATTGAAAATTTTCAGCACTAATCTCATGTTAAAATGGGTATAACTTTAACAAACTGCTTACCTGGTTAGGTGCAGATTGCTTGGCTGCAGTTTGTGCTGGGGCAGCAGGTTTGTCAGCTAAAGGTTTCTTCTCCCCCGAGTCTTTACTGGGTAGAATTAACCCTTGTGAGAATTCTAGAAACACAATGATTTCAGTTATAATGGTGCATTCACATATTTATTTATTGTAACTTTAACAGTACTTGTGTGTGTGAGTGAGTGAAAGAGAGGAGAGGAGAGGAGAGAGAGAGAGAGAGAGAGAGAGAGAGAGAGAGAGAGAGAGAGAGAGAGAGAGAGAGAGAGAGAGAGAGAGAGAGAGAGAGAGTTGTCTTTGCCAAAACTAGATGAGAAGTTATTTAACAAAAAGAAGCCCCCCTCCCTCCTCTTAAATTCTAATCAAGTTATTAAAATGAAATTTAACATTAATATTAACTTCAATATTATATTGATCAACTAAAAAAAAAAATAAAAAAAAAAAAAAAAAAAACGTGTTTCTGGTAAAAATTGTTTGAGAAAAAGGTATGCATAGTGAAAAGAAACTAGGTCAGGGTGTAAGTTTATGTTATAGTACTGTACCATGAAAGAATAATAATAATAAAAAAATTAAATAAATAAAAAATAAAAAAGGGGAAAAAATAATAAGAAAAAATAAATAAAAGAAAAAAAGAAAAAAGGGAAAGGAAAGGAAAGGAAAGGAAAGGAAAGGAAAGGAAAGGAAAGGAAAGGAAAGGAAAGGAAAGGAAAGGAAAGGAAAGGAAAGGAAAGGAAAGGAAAGGAAAGGAAAGGAAAGGAAAGGAAAGGAAAGGAAAGGAACATCAATGTTTCTGAAAAAGAAAAACTTACCATCTTTGAGGGCTTGCAGATATTCCGACAATTTGTCTCTAATTATTTTGGCACCTTCCGAGTTCATTAATTTTTTCATATTGAATGCAAAGTCAGTGTTTTCGTCTACTGTTGCAGACACCTAAAACAATACAAATGAGTTAAAAATCTGAGTTATATATAAATGAGTTAAAAGATAAATAATACCAGCAAGGGCTATATCTGCACAGTAGAAGTTGTATGGAGAGGTCGAGGTATCATGTGACACATAGTTTAGTTGTAATATGTTTATATAACTGAGAGCTTTTGTCATATTGTAATGACATCAACAATCAACGGAGAGATTTATTTGAGAAAATCACTGAGCAGTGTGTAGTCTTGTACTGTACTGTGATGTGCTCAAGTAAATCTCTTCTTTGATTGATTCTTTGATTTGATTGATTGATTTCTTTGATAATTTGATGGTTTATTTGCAACCGTTGTTTCAAGTACAAGTATTTTTATTTATAGGGGTACATACTCCTAAAATTCTAGTTATTAGCAAAATTTATGCATAAATGCTTTATAATAAACCTATAATCAATGTGTACAATTAAGATGGAAACTGTATTATGCTTATATGTTAAAATTTAATATTATTATTGTGGTCAAGGTTTTGTATAATAGGGCTGTCATGCCCTCACAACGCCTTAAATAAAGTTATTATTATTATAGGCGTAGAACACCTTGAACAAAAAAGTTGCGTAATATCCTAACAAACCTGAAAATCAACGTTGATTTGGCCGAAGTCATTGATTTCTAATTTATTTTCCATTCACAAAATGCCGCTGCCGGTCACTGACGTCACAGCTCGCCTGGTCCACGCGCAAGTAAACCGGGCGAGCTGTGACGTCAGTGACCGGCAGCGGCATTTTATGAATGGAAAATAAATTAGAAATCACTGACTCCGGCCAAATCAACGTTGATTTTCAGGTTTGTTAGGATATTACGCAACTTTTTTGTTCAAGGTGTTCTACGCCTTTATTATAATGTCATTACAATGACGACAGTTATATAAACATTATACAGTAACTAAACTGTGTGCCACGTGACACCTCGACCTCTCCATACAATTTCTACTGTGCAGGTAAGTAATGCCAACGCTGCTGCTATTTCTATCTTTTACTGCAATATTCATCTCAACTGCAAGGATTTTTAGAAAATACTTTGTAATATTAGATAGAAAATTGGATGTTAAATTTTGCCAACAAATTAATAATCACTAGCCACTTGGAGAGAAAAAAATAATAATAATAAAAAATGAATATATAGAATAAAAAACTTTTTACACCTGAAAGTTAAAAATACCTGCAATAGTCCTTTTGGGGAAGAAAAAAAAAAAAAAAAAACTTTTTTCTAGCTTTTAAACTAGGATATTGATGCACACTCTTAATTACAAAACAACAACAACAACTTACATCTACTTCCTGTATAGAATTCTCTTCACTCATATTAGGAATGTTGACTTTGCCTTTAGCTAAAAGTTTCTTATCTTGAGGAGAAGTTGCTTTCCACTTCAGTTCTAGGTTCCACTCGTAGAAGAAAATTAGTCGCCCTTTACGATTGTTGACCATTGCTTCCCCTTCACATTTGGAAACCTCAGTTACCATGCAGCAACCTAAAAACATTCAAATTGGAATCATATCAAAATGACAGGAAAACCACGACATAATAACCTTAAAAAAAACAAAAAAAAAACTTTATATAGGCCTAATGATGTTAAAAAATGAGAAGTAAAATAAACTAAAATAATTCCCTAGTAGAACCATAATATTTACCTTCTTCATTTTCAATTTTAATTCCGTTTAGTAAATCTTGTAGTTTGGTTTGAGACCAGCGACAAGCATTTTTTTCAGACCTGCAAATATAAATAAAACCAGGTATAATAAATTTGAAAGAAAATGCTAGTAGGAAACCATACACTGGTCTTCCCATGGTAAAGAGATATAGTCCCATAGTTTTTTGACAAATCTTGCTAGCACACAAATAAAAAAAAACTAACAGATATTGGAGAGCTTTTTGGCACTACTAAACTACAAGAGAAATAGAGTTCCTGCCTTTGTCAGTCTTTACAGACTTGGAGACGAACTGTGAACAATCTCGGAGTCTGTAATGACTGCCAAGCCCCCCCCCCCCCTATTTCTTCTGTAATTTAGTGCCAAATTGAATATGTCGACGTTGTTGCGAAAAAAATGTGTAACTCGTATTTTGTCAGGCGAAGCAAAATGTGTAAGTCGTTTTTTGTCACGCTAAGCAAAATGTGTATCTCGTATTTTGTCACGCGAAGCAGTGTGTGAAAGTCGAGCACCATCTCCATAACGTTCGGGAACGACTTACACATTTTACTTCGCGTGACAAAATACGAGATACACATATTGCTTAGCGTGACAAAAAACGACTTACACATTTTGCTTCGCCTGACAAAATACGAGTTACACATTTTTTTCGCAACAACGTCGATGTGTTAGTTTTTATCTGTTTGCTAGCAAGATTTGTCACCAAACTATAATACTCTCTTCACTATTCAACTAAGGTGGAATTACTAACACGAGGTGAAATTGAAAGCCAAACACGTACAGAGCTGCTTTCAAAGTACTTTGTGAGATAGGGAAAAGAGAAAGCTTGCACATGATATGAGTTTCAATATTTACCACACATTTTCAAATTCACCTTGGTTGACTGTAAATACATATCGGATAACTATGAAAAAAGAAAGAAAAAAAAAATGTATGAAATTTTGTTTAGAAACTCGCCTGCTTTACACAAAAACTCCTCCCACATTTTCTTGTTTTAAAACTCAGCCCACACTAGTAGTCACAACAATATGTGGGTTGACTTTAAGACAAATTTTTAAAAATTATTTACACACTCCCTAATTAAGCTCATCTAAACGTGAAACAAAAACTAAAAGGTGGTGCAAAAATCAAAATTTATTTTAGTTTTTGTTTCATGTTTCTACAATTTTTAGTTGGGGAGGAAATAGTGTTTGAGAATTTGGCCAAAAGTCACTCCACTTAATGGTTCAGTTTCTTATGTATAAAAATAAGAATTAAATTACCAAATTAGCTATTTCAAACATGTCTTATAAAGATTTTTATATACATATTAAATCCATATAGGAAAGCAAGGATATTTTAAGAATTTGTTTGAATTATAGGTAAATTAAGCATTATATTATATATGTACATACATACATATGCATACTGGTATCACATACATACATATGTTGGGTCATATGTATCATTATGAAAGATTCACATACCAGTGCCAATTATTAACATTTGTAGCATCTGGCCGTTCTTCTACAATCCACCGTGGATCTCCTTCACCCCACTTTGCCATGGTTTACTTTAAAAATTGCTAGAAATAAAGGATCTTCCAACAAAAATATGCTCGTCTCGTGTGTCTTCCAGAGATCAAACCTGCAATAAAAATAACACCGATTATGCTTTTATTTTCATAATTTATACATTTTAATTAACTTATATAGTTTCATTTAATATCTCAAATTATTTATTCATGATTTTTTACTAACATTTAATGTAATATAACCTTAAAATGAGTAAAATTCAATTAAAATGTATGACCCAAATTATTTTATCAATAAAAAAAGTATTTTGAAACAAATTTATATGCTTGTCTTTTAAGCTTAAAATAACACGTTAATTAATATTATTTCAATTTAATCACATGAATACATATCAGTTAATATTCTTACCTATTTAAACCCTTAGGTGAAAGTGATATTTCAGAGATATTTACAGGAAATAAAATATTTCTAAAGAATTTTCAGGAAATTTCTGGATTTTTGGTAGCGAGATTCGTTTTTGTTTTGTTTTGCATTTTTTTTTTCTTCTTTCATAAAACGCGGGAAAATATTTGAAAGAATCACTCATTTTACATTTTCACCAGTCGCTGTTCGCGCCATGTTTGTTGTTTATAAACAAACAAAAATGTCCGCTACACTACAATGCGTTGTAAAGAAATATAGTTCTGTGATTTCACTGATTTCAGAATATAATAATAGCCATTTTAAGAAAAGCTACAATGAAGGTGAGAACTAAATATAAAAGTATATTATTGCAGGATTCGCATTGATCGAAATAATCAATTTTTAAATGCTTGCACTGTGACATTAGTTATCGCAACTCTTTTAGAGGTCACTTGCCGGTAGTATGTGAATTTTCTTCACATAACTCACAAGTACTTAATTTCCAAGCCACCCCAGTTAATCCGTTTAAAAATGTCATTAACAATGAAATTTTGGAAGAATATGTTATAAATCACTCTGCCGACTTCCAAAATTTGGTAGAACAAAAAGACGTGGATGGTCTTTTTAAATTGTATGAAAATTCTATCCATACGTCGGCCCTTGTAAAAACAAAGCACAACAGGATAGCAAAACCATGGTTTGATAAAGATTGCTATGCTGCGCGTAAAAAAGTCATTGCTGCCCTGAAAGATTTTAACAAAAGTAATAAGAAAGACGAGATTAAACGTATTAGCTATGTACTTTTAAGAAAAGAGTATCGTATGCTCTTAATCGAAAAAAGGTTAGCATTTCAAGAGTTAGAAGAAATCAAATTAATCGAGGAAGCTGAACTCGCCCCTTATAAGTATAAGCATCAAAACGATAACCAAGTAATCCCTCCCATTCCCATTAACGACTGGGTCCCATATTTCAGCAACCTCTTAAATGATTTGAACCTCTCCAGTGCGGATTCCCTCAACCTACACGAACAACTAAAATATTATATTAGTCCCGCTGAATTTAACCCGATAACCGAGGACGAGATCCAAGAAGCGATAAATGAGTTGAAAAACAATAAAGCATCGGGCCCCGATCACATAAAAAACGAACATGTAAAGTCAACTTCAAATACAAATGGCAGCTTATTAGAAGTATTATTTAATCTATGTATGGAGACAAATAAAATCCCAAAAGAATGGGATCTTTCATTTATTAAACTTCTATTTAAGGGCAAAGGAGATATTCTGGCCTTAGACTCACACCGTGGTATAGCATTAAATACCGTTATTCGTAAACTCTTCTCTATGATATTGAATAAAAGGCTGTACAAATTAACGGACTCAGCAATCCCTGACGAGCAATTTGGCTTCCGATCCAAGAAGGGCACTTTACAGGCGGTTAAAATTTTATGCGACGAAATCGATGAAACGTTGTCCAAGGACGGAGGCAAATTTTATGCAGTGTTCGTTGACTTTAAATCAGCTTTTGACAAAGTAAATAGGCATATCCTCATTGAAAAGCTGAAGAATTTAAATACTATACCGATTGAACTGCTAAATATCATTTGTACACTGTTAGATGTAAATATAATCCAAATCAATGACGGGATTCAACTATCCCCCCCCAATAACTCAATCAAACGGCGTATTGCAAGGAGACCCGATGAGTCCGCTACTCTTTAACCTCTTGACGTCTGATATTAAAATTGCTCTTTTTGATAATAATAACAAAGACGTAAAACTGTTAATGTATGCCGACGACCTTGTTCTATACTCGAAAGACCTTGCTCAGTTGCAATATACACTGAATAAATTGAAACGTTGGTGCGACACAAATATGTTAACCGTTAACATTGACAAAACTAAAGTAATGAAGTTCAGGAAGGGTGGTAACCTAGCGAGAAGTGACATAGTTACTTTCAACAATGTAGACCTTGAGTTCGTCAAGGATTTTAAATACTTAGGAGTAACATTTCAGGAGAGAGGAATGTTCACGAAACATATTTAAAACAGATGTGCAGCGGCCATCAAAGCAATATATACTCTACCTAAATTAGCTAACTTATCAGTAACATGTGCACTTAAGTTATTCGAACTTAAAATTGCTCCCATCGCATCATACGGTATCGAAGTAATCTGGAACAAATTAAAATCATCCGACCTTGACACACTAGAAACAGTAAAGACTAACTTCATTAAAAAGATGCTATGCCTGTCAAAATACACCAGATCTCGACTGGTCTACGAACTGATCTATACCGCACTCTTCGTTGTAGATCTCAAAATTAAATTCAAACTAGGACCAACTGACCAATACCGTAAATTTTTTGACAACAATTGGACAAAGAAAAGACAAATTGACCGAGAATTTTATCAATGCGACGTTTTTAAAAATGAGGAATGGAAAAAACCGTTAGCAGCAAATAAGAGACAAATATTAACGAGACTCGCTGTTCACGGTTTTCACCATTGTTTCTGTACAAACAAGAAGTACCACACAGACTATACAAAATGTGTGTGCGCAAAATGCGGACAACATTGCAATATTTACCATATAAATACCTGTGTGGCTAATACTAAGTCTATTGCCGATTATGCTAAAAACGGCTGACTGAAAATGTATACGTATATATGTCCTATTTATATATTTATTGATAACCTATTATATATTTATTACTAATTATGGTGCTATATATTATCCATTATTCGTCCTTATATATAATATGTGATGTGTTAAACAAACTCCTATACTTAATTTTTATCACATATTATATAAGTACGTATATACTCCTAGATATCTAAGATAAAATAATAATAGTATAATTAAAAGAGAATGTTTTTTATATTTATAATAAAGAAATATAGATTATTTAAAAGCTGTCTGTAATAATAGGGTGTATGCGGATGACGTCATATTTATTGCGCTTTGAGGCCATACTGGAGTAGTGCATAACATTGCTCAGCATAGGACAAATTTCATTTAAGCCAATTTTCTTTGGGAAATCGTTTAATTTTTTGTTATTGTTATTTTTCCCCACACAGCACGGTTTATCCAATAGATATTCATTGGATATCCCAATATCCAAAATATATCCCGTCCATTTTAAAGGAACCTTGAATGTCTATAGGATATTTAGCTTGGATATAAAAAAACATATCCAAAATTAATTATCTACTTATTTTCAACCCGTTTTTCTCATAAGCTGACAATTATATTAAGTTTTATTTATAATTTTAATCAATAAATATTTTTTGGGGCAATTTTTTTATATCCACTGGTATATCCATAGAATATGCAGGAGTGGATATATAAAATTTCACTCACAAAATTAGTTTTATTGAGAGATTTTATGATATATGTTTAATTTATTTACCTAAAAGTTATATTTCATGCTTATCGATTTTTTTAGTCACTTTAATATTTTAAATTCTTTATATCCATTAGATATCCCAAAAATATCCAAATATCCATAGGTATATCCACCAGGGGGCAGCGTTTATTTGTGAATTTTAAATGATGCTAATTTTTTTATATCGTGCTAAATAATTAATTTTAAAATAGTATAAAGTATGGGTTTTGTGCATTTAATTATAACCCTAGCTCGACGCTCTCGCTTCTTTATAGGTAAAATACGCGCTTGTTAGCAGGTAACTTAAATATTACCTGCTAATAAGATTTCTTTACCATCTATTTAGCGGGTAAAGTCAATTTCTCGCAAACTTGTAGGAATTACTCTCTAGATTGACGGTAACATTTGTAGCACTAGGTTGCATACCTATCAGGATAAGCGGACTTAGAATTTTTACAAACATTTATGATTATTATATATAGCGATGGTTGCATATTATATTGCAGTATATTTATTATTATTATTATTTATAGATTTTGAATAAATAATTATAATTAAAAAAATGTACAATCTTTTTTATTTTTACAGATATATTAAAAGCTAAAAAAATTCTTTTTTATAGTTGGAAAATTAATCAAAAATAAAAATTTAAAAATTAATAATTATGTAAAATACTGCGGCAAAAAAAAAATAAATAAAAAAAATAATAATATAAAATAAATATTTTACTTTAAATAAAACAAATTAAAACATAAATAAAATTGTTTAAATTATATAAACAAAAAACGGCATTAAAATATTGTTTTATATTAAAATAAAATAGCATAATAAATTATATATAATATATTGCTATAAAATGTGCATAATATATAATAAAATATATGGAGATCATTTTTGTATAAAAGTAGTTGTTTTTTTTTTTTTTTTCATTAATTATTTTAATATTTTAATTTTTATAACTTAATTTAATAACTTTCATTTATTTTGAGTTAACTGTTACAATGGTTTTTTGCAACCACGCTGGACAGTTAATAAGAAAATTTATTATACATATATATTTTTTTTAAAAGAAGAAACCAAAAAAAAAAATCAAAATTTTGTATGTTTTTTTTCTCATGTTTTCTGCATCCTTTTTTTATTAAAACTTTAATGAATATATATTATTTATTAATTTAAAGTTTCAAATTGTGCTAAAAGTTATTTTATTGAATTAGAGCATAATATAAAGTACAATAAAGTAGAATGCGCGTTTGAACTTTGCTGCTGATCGAACTTCTGAGTCCATGAGTCCACTATATTGCTCCTGTACGCTGCAAATAAAAACGTTCAAACATTTCGCGCGGTATTGGCGCAATTGATCAACGAACTTTTTTTGTCAACAAAAGGAGCACAGACAATGTGATTGTGTGAAGTTTTTTTATGTTTTGTGGATATTAATCGAATTCTTCGGGTATCGACGGGTATCAAGTCACGGGAAGTAAATTGATTTATTTATGATACATGTATATTTTGAATAAGAATGTGTGTACTTTGTGGTTTTATTTGTCTTTTTCAGTCCAGCATTGTGGCAGCATGGGCCATCAACTTTGAATTCAAGTGGACTTTACAAACTTTTCAAGCCTGGCACATATCTTCTACTTCTAAACTATGGTATGTATTATTTTCTTTGTTTTGGCCAAAATATTCATATGTACAATAAACCAAAAGTAAATGCAATATGAGACTCATGCATTTGTTATGTATGTATATGTAAACACATTGCCGGTACATACTCATTTACAACCAATGTTTAATTTGTTTGTCTAACATATTGTTTAATTAAAAAAATATTCAGTAAAACATTCAATAAAAGCCACTGTATTACAACAAAGCAATAAATAACAAAGCACAATCATAAATCTGTACAATATTTGCTTGTCGTAAATTCATTGATTGGTCTATGTACGTACATATCACATCAACGATCACAAATAAGCATGATTGTTTTATATGTATAGATGTTCACATAAGTCAAACGTAAAATATAGTGCCTTAATATTAACTCACAGTGTTAATTTTTCAGGATGTGAACTCTGGAACGCTAACGTACAAAGCAAGGATAGCTGAGATGAAGCACAGTACCTACGTTCTACGTACTTCATCACAATCATATCCCTCGACTGATAATAAGTGATCAACTGCATACGAGGAGAAGAAGTATGCACAAATGGACATTAATTACTCTAGTTTCTTCTGTATGAAAGTAAAGTGATTTTTTCATTCATATAAAATTCCATAGTCAAGCTAGGGCAATGAATGCTCAGTCATTTCATTCAAACGTCACACCTGTGTGCCACGTGAGACCTCAACTTTGCCATAGAATTTCACATGTGGTGAGTAATGCCAGCGCTGCTGCTATTTGTAGCCTGTTTTTATAATTTAAGGGTTGTATGGATAACTTGTATTTTAAAATTTAAAAAAAAAATTGGAATATTAATTATGCCATTTGAAAGTTAACAATAACGGCTACCTATGTTAAAATTTCCAGAACCCGTAACCATCAGATAAGAGAAAATAATGAAATTAACATGGGCTCGTATATATACGGGACTAATACTTCAAAAACAATCATAATTTAAAATCCAGCATGATGATCACCCATCAATTTTTTTAAATTTTTGAAGATATTATATTATTCTAAAGGTGCATTAACATATTCTAAAATGTGTTACAACTTCGCGCAGCAAATTGTGAAATAGCATTGTTTTAAATGGGAAAAATTATTTTGCTTCACAAAGTTACAACAAATTTAAGAATATGTGAATGCACCTTAATGTATCACTGGGGGAAATTTTACGTTTTTCTTTCTTTACAATTTTTTAGTCAAATCCCACAGTCTGATTTCTTGCCTTGATATATAAAGATGAGAGAATAACAACAATACGTACCTATATTATATAAAATGTTGTGTTAAAAAAAATATATGTAACTTTTATACTTGAAAATGGACTAATGGACCACTTGCAAAAAAATGTTTTTAATTGTTGCAGCAAGTAAGTGAAAACGATTTTTACATAAAAAATGTATTAAGAATTATTCAAATTATTTTAAAAAGTTCATTCATTGCAAGTGGGCAATTGCAATGAAATAGGTATATGTTTTCAACTGTTGCAACAAGTGTAAGTGAAAACTTTTTTTCAATACATGTATTAAGAATATTTCAAATTATTTTAAAATGTTCGTTCATTGCAAGTGGTACTTTGTAGATTACAGCATGTAAAATTGAATGTTATTAAAACCTGCTTGAGTATTTTTAAATTAATTTAATAATTGGGATTTTGGTGTGAGAGCTAGATTGAAATAGAACTTGAAAATAATAGGGATCATGAGTGCATGCGTTGAGTGTAAGGTGTAAGTGAGAACACCAACACGTTGCATAATATGCATGTTTATATATGCATTCCATGATGACGAATGGTCAATGTGAATGCTCTGCCGCTAGCCTGCTTAGAGAGTGGGAGAGAGTTTTTTTTTTTTGCCATAATGTGTTATATTGTGTGAATAGCTCTAATCTCTCTCTCTCTCTCTCTCTCTATACTTACCATTTTCTAGTATAAATGTAATTTTCTTAAATTTTTTAACTTCATGTAGTTGCAGTATTTTAAAAGCTTTTATAATATATTATTCAACACAGCATGATCTAACTTGTTCTTCGAACTTTTATAATCCAGTCAAAGATTTTCATAATATTTACTTCAACGAAAATAATTGCATTAATTTATTTTAGGTACTGTAAAACAGTGATATACCGGTAATACTTTTGTCGAGTCAAAATTGTAACCTCAGTTTTGCGATTAATTTACAGGATTATATAAAATATTTTACGGTAATTTTATCTATGTTCTTATTTTTTAATTATGAGTTTTTAAATATAATAGAAATAATAAAAATGAGCAAATTTATTGTGTGTGTTTTTTTATCTGTTTCAAATATCTGACTGAACTAATTATGGATAAAATTACCATTAAAATATTTTATATAATCCTGAAAATTGATCACAAAACTGTTGTTACTATTTTCACTCGACAAAAGTATTACCGGTATATCACTGTTTTACCGAAAATAAATTATTGCAATTGTTTTAGTTGAAGTAAATATTATAAAAATCTTTGACTGGATTATAAAAGTTGGAGGAACAAGTTAGATCATGTTGTGTTGTGTTGAATAATATATAAAAGCTATTAAAATAAACTGCAACTACATGAGGTTAAAAAAACAAACATTTATACTAGAAAATGGTAAGTATAGAGAGGGAGAGGGAGAGAGATTAGAGCTATTAGCACAATATGGCAAAAAAAAAAAAAAAAAAAAAAAACTCTCTCCCACTCTCTAAGCAGGCTAGCGGCAGAGCATTCACATTGGCCATTCATCATCATGGAATGCATATATAAACATGCATATTATGCAACGTGTTGGTGTTCTCACTTACACCTTACACTCAACGCATGCACTCATGATCCCTATTATTTTCAAGTTCTATTTCAATCTAGCTCTCACACCAAAATCCCAATTATTAAATTAATTTAAAAATACTCAAGCAGGTTTTAATAATATTCAAGTTAGCAAGTTAGTGATACACATATTTTTTATTGAAAAATGCATATTGTTTATAATGTACCTAAAATATTAACAAGTACGGAAGGGCTGTTCATGTAATTTTGCTTCTTTTGTGTTTTATCTTGCTCTTATATATTTACAATTAACAATAAACTAAGCGCAAAAACATATCAGCAAGCTTGTATGTTGTCTTTCATTAGGTTAAAACATGTGAATTATAGTATATTGTTTTTAAAGCCATAGACCACATAAAACAACATATGCTTTGTAATGAATAAACACGAAATGGGATCTTCAAAACTGTAAACAATTTTTACAAAAAGGTTAATATAGCCCCACGAGAGAGCGTAAAAAAACTGTAAAGTATGCAATTTGCGTGAAAATTCATGTTTATGACGTCAGAAACATGCAAAAATTAGTATGAAAATGTTGTGCGGGTTGCATAAATCGAATTTTCTGATCACTGTTACGCGGCTACAGTTTGGTTTTGAGACAAACTAATGTTATTTATGTAAATCCCATCAAGTGCTTTGTGATATAAATGCTTATGTTTTTCTCCGGTCTATTCCTTTAACTGTTTTTGTGATTTTATATTGAATTTTACTTTATTTTTTCTTGAACATTTTGTGATTTAATTTTGTAAAGTCGTTTTTGTATTTAAAAACTGCATTTACCATTTTGTAATATATGTTGTGTGATTACTAAACTGATAGCAATAATGCATTTATTCTTATGTTAGATTTTAATGTTATTTTTATGAATATTATATCTGTTTAATATTTTGTAAATGTTTTTCTAAATACATTTTTAAATTTAGGGCAGAGCAGTTATATTTTGTGTATTTTTAGAAAATAAAAAGCTAAAAATATTTTTTTGGGGAAAAAAGAAGAAGAATATTGTTATTTTTTAAAAAAATCCCGCTTTTTTTTTTGTTAATTTTTGTTTTATCCTGCAGTTTTTAGGTATGCAACCCGCGCAACTTACTCGCTTGTTTTGCGGTAACGCGCAAACACGCAGGTAATAGCCAAGCACAAGACACTTTACTCGCGAACTAGCAGGTAATATATTTCAATGCTTTTAGATAGGCGAAAAAAAATTTACCCGTGAAGTTACAGGTAATTCTCGCTAATAAGAGGGAAACATTTCTCGCTTATTAACGCGTATTTTACCTATAAAGAAGCGAGAGCGTCGAGCTAGGGAAGCAAGCAATTCAAATCATAAAACAACTACAATTTTAATATTTAATTAACTTAATTTAATTTTGAAAATCCATCTCTAACTTTTTAAGTCAGACTGAAAAGTTGTGGTAATAATATCCTCCGAATATCCATGTTATATCCTTCAATTTCGTGTCTCAGTGGAAGACACACAACTTTAAGTCATGAATATTTTCTGACTTTGGGCAAAACCCAAAAGCCCTTCCCCCGACCTGGGGGGGGGGGGGTGGGGGGTTGCCCATGTTAAATGAAATCACACAACTTTGACAAGTCATTAATATTTTAATATTTTCGGACTTGGGCACGCACACCGCACACCAATATAGCACTTCCCCGGACCTGGGGGGGGGGGGAGTTGGGGGTTATTATTTGCCCATGTAAAATTGGGAAAATACTGAAAACAAAGTTAAAAATACATTGCCTATATACCCCCCACCCCCCGAAACCCCCAACTTTTTCTATCATATCGCATTTAATTTAACATTATATGCACTTTTTTTAATATATCCCATAGATCTACATGGTATATTCCAGCGGGCGGGACATTTGGATTTTCTGTGGACCTTCAGCGGAGATAAATGGGATATATTTTGGGATATACGTAAGATATCTATAGGTCATTCAGTGCTGTGTGGGTCTCACATACTTGAGATACTAATTCAACACATTTACAACATCCAAGCTCTCAAAAATATTGCATAGTGTTTTTAAACTGGCAAAATGATTTTTTTTCCTATGTCACCCATGTTATTGAGTTATCCAATATGGCGGCGACTTTAACATGAATGCATAGACCCTATAAAGGAAAATATATAATATAATATATAAAATTATCTTGTATGTAAAATGTTGTATAATGTAATAATTTATGTTCTTTTGCAAGTCATCGCTAGATGGCATTGTATGTACACTTTGGTGTTTAATAAAAACTTAATAATAATAATAATCAATTTTTTCAGCTGCAAAAAGAAATCACTTTTTGTTCGTAAGCAAAACGTGACTTTTCCATGTGCATTGCAGTGTGCAGGCAACATTAAGTGTGTTCAGTGTACATTATACTGTACATTGTGAGAGATGTGCGTTTATTTATATCATACTTAATCCGGATTCTTTTTGTTCTCTTCGGGGAAAGCATAAGGTTCCTACTTCAAACTTCAACTCATGAGGATTTTTTTTTGTTTTTTTTTTCAATTTTTGAGAAAACTGCGGTTTCATTTTTGTTAAAGTCACTATATAAATAACATGGGCCGGTATGGGAAAATAACACATTTTGCTAGTTAAAACCCTTCCTAAAAAATTCCTTAATAAAATAAGGATTTTTTTTTGAGGGAATTGATGCTATATTATAACAAATTGAGAATTAGGTTTCAAGTTTGCGAGAAAAATAATAATGATAAAAAAAAAAAAAAAAAAAAAAAAACTTATTTTCCAAAGAAAATAGCAAAAATCCAGGTTTGTCCCATATGCTAAGCAATAAATAAATAATCGTCTATTCAAAAAAAATGCATAGAAAAAAAATACAACTTTTTGAAAGGGCGAGGTTATTCATGAGGTTAGCAAAGTTATTCATTGCTAAATTATGGCATCGAAGCGCATTTATTATGACGTCATGCGTATACACACATACTCTACTGATTGTGGAGGTTATAGAATTTTAAGAATTTTTATTACTGTACCCTGATAACCTCCATTAAATACGAATCATTGTGCGTTCATTATATGGCCGAGAGGTGAAGGCAGTTGACTCATCGTAACTGATTACAGTCAACCGGGGTAAAATTGAAAGTCCGGGGTGAAATTGAAACTCCAATCATACGCAAGCTTTCACTTTTTCCTATCTCGTTAAATACAGAGCACTTTGAAAGCGGGTCTGTGATTGGCTTTCAATTTCACCCCGCACTTTCAATTTCACCCCGGTTGACTGTACTGTATATTATGTACTTAACCTATGTAATGTACCGAGTGCATGTTTGAGCCACTGTACTTTGAGCACTCGGTACGAGCCAATCAGCATAGTTGAGAGAACAACACCTTGCACGATATGTGTGCATATAGTCTGTGTTGACGGGCAATTCATGACAACGCACATCATATAATAGCAATGTGCATGATTGATGTCATTAATTGCACCTTCAAGCTTGCCTATAGAGAGTTTCCAAGATTTTTCTAGGTTGTCATGAAAAAAGCCAAACTATGTGCATGCATGTAGTATGCTTTAGCTGGCCCTTATTTGTGTGAATTTTTTCCATACTGTACAGAACCTTTTAATAATAATAATAATAAATACTAACTACTGAGATGAAATGTTTGTTAATATGTTTTATACAACTCACATTTTGTGTATAAAAAGTCATATCGATCTTTTCGCGTCAAGATGAAGCTACTACACTTTACAAATTTCCGAAGAATGAACGATCTACACTTTACAAATTCGCGGCTACCTGAAGCATCTGCTATATAAAACAGGTAGGAAAAGCTCCAGGTAGCCGCAAATTTGTAAAGTGTAGATCGTTCATTTTTCGGAAATTTGTAAAGTGTAGTAGCTTCATCTTGACGCGGGAACATCGATATGTATGTTTTAAAGTTACTTTAATTTATTAGTTTCCTTCAAATTTTCGTAATAACATATTTATACTGTATATTACACTAAAATTTTCAATGCCGTTTTTAACATTTTTTTTTTTCTTTTTTTCTTTCCAGTTGTGAGCTAGCAGTCAGTCAGTGACGTCATCCACAGACAAGATGACTTCACAACAAAGTCAGGAAACACATGACAATTTTCATACCATCACGTACGAGGGGATGAACATTCATGATGTTCTCTCATCAAAAACAACAAACACTAAATTACTGCAGAAACTGCTTGACCAAGGTGAACATCCTTGTTGTCAGTGTTTCATCTTAGCTGCCAGAACTAGCAGCTTTACATTAGTGAAGAAATTACTTGAGCTAGAACCATCTAGAATCAATACTCAAGACAAAGATGGAAAATCTTTGTTGTCATATTTTGCTATGCAACCTAAAGATATCTTACAGCTCTTAAAGATGGGAGCTAATCCAGCAGTTAGTGATATACAAAATGTGCTGAAGTGTGTTATTCTGAACTCAGAAAACAAAGACAGTGAAGTGATTGATATATTAAATAATGTGACAAGTGCAGGAGTTCAAATAGAGGTTTTAAGTGATGTTCATATATTCAAAAATCTTCTTTATAAAACACACATCTTAAACCATATTTTAGACCTTGGTGTAAACCCAAAAAGTCCTGGTATCCATTGTCTATTAAAAACTATAATAATAAAATATAATGACAAGCAAAATCATAAAATGATGACTCAAATCTTGACTAAGATATCAAAAAGTGGTGTTAGCTTAGTTGATGATGAAGGAGTTACCTTACTTAAGTGCTCCGACAACTTTAGATCAGTTAAAGTACTTATCAAGTTAGGCACACCACTTGATCACCCATACATCCTATATGCACTGGAAACTTTAGTATCAAAGTCTTATACTCCTAGCTGCAGAAGTTGTAGATGTGTATGATATTATTCAAACAATAGTAAACAAAGATCATAAATTAGTGGATAGTAAAGGTACTTCAATTGTTAAATACTGTAGAAACAAAGAAATGTTGCTACATCTATTGCACTTGGGTGCAGATCCTAATGTTCCTCAAATTTATAGCCTTCTTGAAAAATGTGATCGTACATGTTCAGAACATGAGCTGAAAGAAATTTTAAGTCTCGTAGCTGGTGCAGGAGTCACGTTAAAAGATGGGTTCTCTTTATTTAAGAATCACATTGAATCAACAGTCATGATTAGACATTTACTGCAACTTGGAGCTTCACCGTTTATAGATGGTAAAAATGTGATTGAGGAAACTTTACGTAATTCTGTTAGTGGAGATTACGTAAAAGAGCTTGAGTCATTCCTTGAATGTGGCTTCAATATACTTGACGAAGATAAACATGGTTGCACATTCCTGTGTGCTGCAATTAAAATTTGTGTAGAAAATATCAATAAAGAAAGAAACATTCGTGAGGCATCGTCGAATGAACTTGTTTGTTACCTGTTAAATCACCAAAGTTTACGTGATAAAACCCTAAAAATAAGTTGTAAACCTGGTCATCATCCTCAAGAAATCATACTAGCAGTGCGTCGTTGCCCAAGAGTATTGCGTAACTTCAAAATTGCTGAAATTATTTTAAGTTCTAAATTTAAAGATCCTCATCGTGTTACAAAGAATTATGAATTACGTGGTACTTTTCACCCTGTTGACATATCCTTCTTATCTCAGCATTTGAAGAATTGGGGTTATTGTAGTGTGGAAGACAAGTTACAGGAAATTGACCATTTATGTAAACTTGGCTTCTCAGTCAATGATCCTGGTGTCTCTCCTCTCACAGTTCTGCTGATTAACTTCTATAATAATAAAATAGCCATCCTTCAGTTTTTGTTGCAACGAGGCGTCAATGTTGAGCAAAGACTTCTTGTCTTGAAGGACAAAAAGCTGCAGTATTATAAGCATAGTCTTAAAATACCAGATGCATTTGTAATGGCAGTTATGGAAAGTATGTTAAATTATTATACAGTGAACTGCAGGGTGAAATTGAAACTCGAGTTTTGGCCAATCATGTGCAAGCTTTCACTTGTTTTGCCTATATCACTAGACAAAGAGCACTTTAAAACAAGGCTTTAATTGTCTTTCAATTTCACCCCAGTTGACTGTATTACTTTATTTTATAAAGCAAATGTAAAATCATGGGGGAGCGAGGAGGAATATACTTTAAATGTTGTATTTAGATGGCCTGTATCCAGGGTCGGACTGGCAATCAAGGGGCCTCGTCCGCAAAAGGGGTGTAACACCCTCTTTAGGGGCCACAAAGGGGGCGTAACACCCTAGTTACGCCCCTTTTTGGGCCTTAGGGGCCTCCAAACAGGGGGGGCCACGTCCGCAATTGCGGACTTGCTCTTATGGCCAGTCCGACCCTGCCTGTATCTCAAAATCTAAAAAGAAAACTTCTAAAACTTTACGAAGCTATTGCACAAATTTGATAGTAACAGCTACTTATGAAAAAAAAAAAATCAGAACCCATGACCATGAGATTAAAAAAAAAAAAAAAAAAAAAAAAAACTTAATTAAAACTTAGTTAAATGTTAAAATATGGTTAAAAATGTAGGAATCTGTGACCCCCAATTTTTTTTTTTCTTTCCATTTTTGAAGATATAAGTCATACCGTACCTTATCTTAATGTATCACTTCAATTTTTCTCTCTTTACAACTGTTTAGTCAAATCCATCAGAAGCTGAATGTATTGCAAAAATTATAAAACCCAAATATGGTAAACGTACCGTTAAAATATTAAAAAAAAAAAAAAAAAAAAAAAAAATGCAAGATAAAAGAATAAGTGAAGTTTTTGGTTTCTGATGTTAGCAATAATTATGTGCATTTACTTCTCTAATAATTTTCCTACTTTTAATTATAATGTATATGAATGGTGTCATGATTGAACAAACCTCTCACATCCTTTACTCTATGTGAGTGAGTCTAAATCATAATAGAGAGAAAACATGTAAGGTGGTTCCATATATAAATATTTAGAAATCTAAATATTTTTATTTGAAATCCTGCTTGCAAGTAAATTAAAGACAAAATGTCATGAAAATAATATTAACTTTCAGTTACTTGCAAAAAGTTTGTGTCACAAATTCTCTCTAAAACAAAAAATCATGGACTTTACAACTATATATTATTTTATTTATTAAACACTGCGTGTACAACATACATCTAAATATTCAATTTATAGACCAATTGACATACATAATTAGTATAGGTACATATAATAATATACAACTAATGCAATTTTATATTTTTGTTTATATATAGGCTCATCACTGGAAGTCACAAAACTGATTGCAACTCATCTTGCCTTTCCTCCATTGTCTTTGCTTCTGTTTGCTTCAAATTATTATTACATGAAAGAGAAGGATTAAGTGGTTCCGAGAACTCCTCAGTCTAGGACGTGTCCCTCATGGAACCCAGGCATACAGAGCTATCAGAGAGAAGGTCAGAGAGATGGCGGGCATAGAAGAAATTACTTATTATTCACATCTCCTGCTACCTCTTGAACTTGACATTCCTGATGAAGTTGGAGGCATCGAACCTGAAGAACTTACAATGTTTGATGTGACACATAGTAAGTATTCTCTCTCTCTCTCTCTCTCTCTCTCTCTCTCTCTCTCTCTCTCTCTCTCTCTCTCTCTCTCTCTCTCTCTCTCTCTCTCTCTCTCTCTCTCTCTCTCTCTCTCTCTCTCTCTCTCTCTCTCTCTCATAGACCACATAAAAAAATGTGCTTTTTAATGAATAAACACAAAATGGGATCTTCAAAACTGATGACAATTTTTACCAGAATGTTGTGAAAATACTGTTAATAAGTATGCAATTGCCGTGACTATAGTCATGTTTATGACGTCAGAAACATGCAAAAATTAGTATGAAAATGTTGTGTGGGTTGCATAAATCAAAATTTCTGATCACTGCTACGGAGCTACTGTTGGGTTTTGAGACAAACTAAAGTTATTTATGTAAGTCCCATCAAGTGTTTTGTGATATAAATGCTTATGTTTTTCTCTGGTCTATTCCTTAATTTAATGAAGGTGTTCATGTATCCGAGGCCGTGGCGCAGTGGTAGCGTGTCTGCTTCGTGTGCGAAGGGTCACTGGTTCGACTCCCAGGCTGTGCGGCTTTTACAAGGCCGTGTATGCTGGCGGAGTGCACTTGTGATCTTTGCATATGAGGTTGATGCGTGTGCTATTGTGTCATGAGTCATCGGTAGGAGAGGTGTGTATGCCTGTGTGTATGCATGTCTCCGATCGTCCTGATGTAGGCAGTAGTGACCCTACATCACGCAATAGAGAGAATCTCGGGACGGTTCACCATTTCACTCATATTTCCTGCCTATCCATTCATCATCACCTATAACCAAACTTGCTGTAGACTAGGTAAATATAAGAGCCCTAGATAACACAAGAACAATTTGCAACCAAGGTTGACTGGACACAAAATGTGTATGGATTCTCAGAGTCTTTTACAGTAACCTCATGGGGTATTAGCTTCTCTTCTGTATAGCCCATGAAAGATTGTACAATTACAATCACAATATTAAATATTAAATATTAAATGTATAAGTGATGGATAATAAATGGTATGTTTACTATTCTAATTGATAATACATATATAATTATGGCTTTATAAAGCATGGAATAAAAATAAACATAGTGCCATACAATCACCAGGAATCCAGGTGAAGATCTTGTCACAGTTACTGTAACTGTTAATTAAAAGTTTAAGTTAAACAAAATGTAAATATTTGTGTTAACTCAAAATCTTCACTTTATTGTCATATAGTTAGAAGACCATTATGTGCTTGGTTTTCTCTATATTTGCTTTTTTTGATAATAATATCATATTTTAGTTATCTATATTAAGGAAAATAAACCATCGCGGTAAGGTATGATAAATTGAAAGAAAAGGATAGGAGAAAACCAGCAAGGGCCTTACCATAGTGAAGAGAGTCCCATAGTTCGGTGAAAATCTTGCTAGCACGCAGATATAAAATAACTAACACATTGGAAATATTTCGGCAATCGACTCCAAGAGAGATATGGAGCGTGTTATGCCTTCATCAGTCCTTACAGACTCAGAGAGAAACTATTCATAGTTCATATTTCATAGTTTCTCTCTGAGTCTGTAAGGACTGATGAAGGCATAACACGCTCCATATCTCTCTTGGAGTCGATTGCCGAAATATTTCCAATGTGTTAGTTATTTTATATCTGTGCTAGCAAGATTTTCACCGAACTATGGGACTCTCTTCACTATGGTAAGGCCCTTGCTGGTTTTCTCCTATCCTTTTCTTTCAATTTATCATATTTTAGTTATCATTATTTATATAATGCAATTATCAATCATTCCAAGAGGAACTAATAAACATTTTATATAATTATATTTCACTGATGTATAGTTTTAATTAAATAAATATCAATATCAATCCTTATGCGTCTAGATAAATATACTTTATAAATTTCCAATGAATGAACGATCTACACTTTACAAAGTTGCGGCCACCTGCTGAAGCTTCTGCTATATAAAACAGATGTGTGAAGCTCCATGCTACCTGCAGGTAGCCGCAAATTTGTAAAGTGTAGCTCGTTCATTCTTTTTCATAAATTTGTAAAGTGTAGAAGAGCTTTATCTTGATGGGAGAAGATTGATATGGATATTAAAACAATAGACCAGAGGAAAACATAATCATTTATATCACAAAACACTTGATGCCCGGATTTATATATATGCCTGTCTTACACCCCTCTTAGACACGATTTTGTATTACAGTGTGAGGATGAGAGGTTTTAAATAGCAAGCCGAGTTTGCGCGCGCGATTTTAACCAATCAGCGCGTGCAGCTGCGGGGGCATCGCGTATAAAAACGCGGCTGCCACTTGCTTCCTCAGCTCAGTCAGCTAGCAGATGTGGTGTGAGCCATCTCTAGCTGTACAGAGCTCTCTGCCAAGCCTTACTGATGAGTCCTAGGTAAAGGACGAAACCGGTCTAAGGCAAAGAGTAAGTCTGATGCTGTTTTATAATGTTGTGTCTTTGACGTAGTGTGAGAACGTGAGATGCTAGGCACATCGTATTTTATTTTGACACTTTACCTCCATCCCTTTAACGTCTATTTTTTAACTAGCTAAAGCTAGAATATTTGAATCCTAGTCCCAATTTACTATATCAATTAGAGAATTTTCGCGTTTTATTAATTTTCAATTCAACGTACTCTAATCTCTACCAACTATTTTCTAAATATTTTTTTTAAACTTATTAATTCTAACCGCGATGGTTTTTTCCTTATACGCATATTATCGCTAAGTCGATCTTTTTGTTTTAATTTTAAGCTTTTGTAAATAATATTCTTTCATTTTTATATTTTATTCGGCCCTTTTACTTGCCAACGTCAATAAGAGCACGTACTAAATTAATTAAACTATATGCCAAAGCGCATAATATTTATTCTATCTCTCCTACTCTATCATCTTTTTGCTTTTCCTACCCCAGTGTCAACATATAAAACGATGTAACTAGCGTGAATCACGATACTGTGTAGTCGGCGGGCGTATATAGTGCTCTCGCGAACTTTCTAGAGTTGGGGAACTCTGGGAAGTGAGGGAGGACACATATTGCTTGCTGGCTGCCTGTCTTACACCCCTCTTAGACACGATTTTGTATTACAGTGTGAGGATGAGAGGTTTTAAATAGCAAGCCGAGTTTGCGCGCGCGATTTTAACCAATCAGCGCGTGCAGCTGCGGGGGCATCGCGTATAAAAACGCGGCTGCCACTTGCTTCCTCAGCTCAGTCAGCTAGCAGATGTGGTGTGAGCCATCTCTAGCTGTACAGAGCTCTCTGCCAAGCCTTACTGATGAGTCCTAGGTAAAGGACGAAACCGGTCTAAGGCAAAGAGTAAGTCTGATGCTGTTTTATAATGTTGTGTCTTTGACGTAGTGTGAGAACGTGAGATGCTAGGCACATCGTATTTTATTTTGACACTTTACCTCCATCCCTTTAACGTCTATTTTTTAACTAGCTAAAGCTAGAATATTTGAATCCTAGTCCCAATTTACTATATCAATTAGAGAATTTTCGCGTTTTATTAATTTTCAATTCAACGTACTCTAATCTCTACCAACTATTTTCTAAATATTTTTTTTAAACTTATTAATTCTAACCGCGATGGTTTTTTCCTTATACGCATATTATCGCTAAGTCGATCTTTTTGTTTTAATTTTAAGCTTTTGTAAATAATATTCTTTCATTTTTATATTTTATTCGGCCCTTTTACTTGCCAACGTCAATAAGAGCACGCGTACTAAATTAATTAAACTATATGCCAAAGCGCATAATATTTATTCTATCTCTCCTACTCTATCATCTTTTTGCTTTTCCTACCCCAGTGTCAACATATAAAACGATGTAACTAGCGTGAATCACGATACTGTGTAGTCGGCGGGCGTATATAGTGCTCTCGCGAACTTTCTAGAGTTGGGGAACTCTGGGAAGTGAGGGAGGACACATATTGCTTGCTGGCTGCCTGTCTTACACCCCTCTTAGACACGATTTTGTATTACAGTGTGAGGATGAGAGGTTTTAAATAGCAAGCCGAGTTTGCGCGCGCGATTTTAACCAATCAGCGCGTGCAGCTGCGGGGGCATCGCGTATAAAAACGCGGCTGCCACTTGCTTCCTCAGCTCAGTCAGCTAGCAGATGTGGTGTGAGCCATCTCTAGCTGTACAGAGCTCTCTGCCAAGCCTTACTGATGAGTCCTAGGTAAAGGACGAAACCGGTCTAAGGCAAAGAGTAAGTCTGATGCTGTTTTATAATGTTGTGTCTTTGACGTAGTGTGAGAACGTGAGATGCTAGGCACATCGTATTTTATTTTGACACTTTACCTCCATCCCTTTAACGTCTATTTTTTAACTAGCTATAGCTAGAATATTTGAATCCTAGTCCCAATTTACTATATCAATTAGAGAATTTTCGCGTTTTATTAATTTTCAATTCAACGTACTCTAATCTCTACCAACTATTTTCTAAATATTTTTTTTAAACTTATTAATTCTAACCGCGATGGTTTTTTCCTTATACGCGGATTTATATAAATAAACTTATTTAGTTTAATGTCTCAAAACCCAACTGTAGTTCAGGTGATCAGGTACTGTTTTTGGTGATCAGAAATTCCGATTTATGCAACCCACACAACATTTTCATACTAATTTTTGCATGTTTCTGACGTCATAAACATGAATAGTCACGGAAAGTGCATACTTTGCAGTATTTTCACGTTCTCTCGTGGGGCTACATTAACATTCTGGTAAAAATTGTCAATAGTTTTGAAGTCCTATTTCGTGTTTAGTCATTTAAAAGCATTTATGTTGTTTTATATGTTCTATGGCTTTAATATAAAGATTGCCTTACAAAAGATCTGTCTGACAGTGAGTAGTATGCATATATGTGTATTATGTGTGCTGGTTTGACTTACTTGTTAGTGATCTTTTGTGATAGATATAACAAGTTATTTCTCAGTGCACCGTTCAAGTGATCATATATATAGGCTAAGGTATGCTCTTGTGTTCTCCTCGATCACATTGATGTCTTATATGTCAGTGTGTCACAGGTGAAACTACAAAGAGCTATTTAGTGTTAACTGCTCACTGTCGTTTGTATTGATGTCTGGCCAAGGCCATGCAGTCCTCTAGCTGGCAGCATGTCTTCCAACTCTTGGTTGATTTTTTTAGACGTAAATTACCCTCTCTAGGAAACACTGCGATACGTATGGGGGCAATTTGAACTATTATATGATAAGGCTGCCTGAAAATCAGAAACAATATACTAATGTATGACGTAAATAGAGATAACTATCTCGGAATTCTTGCGCTCCGGTGACAACAAGACCTCAAATCTTTGTAAAGCAGTATTTGTCATTATAGTAGTTTTGGCTGCCAATTGCGGCGCCAGTGTAAAAAGCTTGAATCGTGCTTGTCTACAAATTTATACAGGGAGTTGGAAGATATTTAAGGGACATTGAGCTGGCAGTGCATGGTGTGGTAGGGGTCCATGTCAAGTCAGCTATAAGGTTAACCTCATCTCATTTATTTCTAATAAATATTAAAGCACGTACGATGATGGGTTTCTATATTCTTTTGTGTGTTTACCTCCGCGCCCCCTTTTTAATATTATTGCTGTTATTATTCAACAGCCTAAATGATAAGATATATTTCACCTCTATACAAATAATTTAAAAACCTGTGTGTCATTTAAAAAATGGAGAAAAATATTAAAATTAACAGTTCTTATGTCACTAAAATTTGAAAATAATTTTAAATATTGCAAAATGTAAAGTGATTGACTAAAAAATTTGGAGTGTTCTCTACATATATACTATTTATATGATATCAGTGCATTGCAATATCTGCATGATTTTACTTTACTGCAATTAAGGAGAGGTGTTAAATTTTTGTCCTGGGAGGTCTTCTCCTCCATTTTTTTTTTTTTTTTTTTTTTTTTTTTTATACACATATTTATTTTAATTTTTTTTTTAGTTATAGTAAAGTAATAATTCTTTTACTTTTTCACAATTAATTTTCAACCTTAACAACATTTTTTGTATTTGTTTTTCTTTTATATACGTATACACTTAAATAAAATTACTTTTTATCTAAAAAATATTTATTTTATGCACTCTAATTAAGTTAAATATTATATGAATCATTTGTGTTATGAAGTAATTAGACACTCTATATGTTGAATACATATAAAAGCTAATTATTGAAAATAAATAAGTGCTTTTCTATTTTGTTTCAAAGAAATCAATATTGAGGAAGGTGAATTCTTTTTAACCCCCACTTTTTATGACATTTTTGAAAAGAGCGTTAAATTTTTTTGGTGCGTTATTTTTTCTTATAACGATTAGAGCTAGCATATAGGAAGTATTTTTAAGTAGTTTTTGAAAATCGACCTAAAAAGCCTATGATGTCATCAATCGGGCATTTATTTCGGAAAGTATATTGACCATATATTTAGCAGCCAGTTTTTTGAAATCCTGAGGAAGAGCTGATTTCATTAAACAGGTTACTGAACCTCGAACTATTAGTAGTTGCTGAGAAAAAAGTGGACTGGTGACGTCACAGGCTTTCTAGGCCGATTTTCAAAAATTAATTAAAAATACTTTTATGCTCCAATCGTCCTAAGAAAAAATATCGCCCCAAAATTTTTTAAAGCTCTTTCCAAAAATATCAAAAAAAAAAAAAAAAATGTCAATTCACCTTCGATTGTCTATTGTCGTCATAGAGAAAAATTATGTTTTTGTCATATTCTATTATTTGTCTTTGTTTTAGTAAAATATTGTTGACTTCTTGGAAGAAAAAAAAAATAAAAAAAGCAATGGATTATTTTTTTTTCTGTAGCAATATGAATTTTTGATTAGGATGAACTTTAATAAATTATTGGTTTGTATACGGTCTTATCAAAGTTGGTATATTTTTGAAATAAAAATTGAAGTCTTTTTATGAAGACATATAAGGTATATATGCAGTATATAATATAGGTATAGGTATATGCAGTATATAATATATACTGCAGCTACTTCATATTAATTTTATATATTCATTTCAACATATGACCAATAAATAATGATGATATGATAATATTTAAAAGGGCAAAGTTGAAAATAAAACTTTTCCATATTTACTTCGTTTGTAATTGCATAATTTATTGTATTTTATTTCTATATTTCAATATAATGTATAATAAAATACATAATAACTGTAAAAACAAAAGATTAAACTAAACTGATATAAAAATGTGAAAACGTATTTACTAATTAAATTCACGTTGAATTTTTGTTCGTGCGCGTTTTCTTTTGCCTTGCGCTTGAATTCAGGCTGAATTCAGGGGAGCTGATTTTTTAAAATCCCGCGCGATCCCGCGGCGAAGATGTTAAAAAGTTGAGAATCGAAATTTTAATCGCAGAATCTTCTGGACGTTGTTGTTTCGTAATTAGTTGTTTTAATTACGATTTTGTATCGTGTTTAGGTAAATATATTTATAATTTTAACATATTAGTATTATTTTAAATACTTAAGCTATGTCTTGAGCTAAAAATTTAAATCCTCTTACTGTTAAAAACCTAGATAAAATGATAAATATTGTTTGAAAATTGTTTACCGAGCTAGCTTTGCGCGGCATCAGGGTTGGCTGGCGACGCTGGCCAAAGAGATAAGAGATTATCCCAGATTATCCTGAGATTATCTCGGATTATCTGGCGTTGTTCATGGAGCTTTCTAGTGCTCTTTCCAACACTCAATTCATCCCTATATATATTATGCTTGATTTCGTATTATACGTAAATTATTGCAAATCTTCCATCACCCATTTTCGCCATTTTGTCACATAACGGTGGACCCCTGCCCCCCAGTGTTGTGTTGCCAGGTCGTATTTTATTTTAAATATCGCCAAGAGATTGTCAAAATATCGCCATTTCTAAGCTTTTTCTGGGCGATCTATCGCCACAAAAAATCGAAGCTCCCATAAGCCATAACTTGCAATGTTAAATTTTCATCGCCAAGCCCAAAAAATATCGCCAAGAGCTTCAGAATATCGCCACTTTGGCGTTTGGCGATCATTGGCGATGTAGATGTATCGCCACACTGCTGCCCCTTGCGCCGATGCCTTATCGGCGGCGTAGATTTTTATGGTAATAAAAGGAGGGTACCGGCACCGGCGGCGGCGTGAACAGCGAATGATAAAATCAGTCGGCGGCTAAATCGGCGTGCTGAGCAGGTGCTGAGAAATTGACTTGGAGGGGGGGGGGGGGGTCACTTAAAGGTGCATTCACATATTCTTAAATTTGTTACAACTTTGCGCAGCAAATTGTGAAATAGCATTGTTTTAAATGGGAAAAATTATTTTGCTGCGCAAAGTTACAACAAATTTAAGAATATGTGAATGCACCTTTAGGAAGGCAATTTTGAGGGTCCAATAAGAGGTCACTTTTTTTTCCCCCTCCCCTAAAGCTTGAAGTTTGGACTGCGTACCAGAGAGTACAGTCATTCCAATAAAAAATGAAATTCTATTGGCACATGGGAATAACATGTATTTAGATAGAGTTTTGCGTTAAATGAAATCTCCATCTGATTGCACTGAATGGCCATAAGCCAATACAATTTCATTTTTTATTGGAATGATTGTACATACCTCTGACACGTACAATTTTCAAACAGAATGTACGATCTACTTTGCAAGCTAATTTATATTAAGGGAGTAGGGTACCGACGTCGGCCATTAGACTCAAACTTTTCTCGTCAAAAAATTCTGAAATTTTGCACAAAGATATTTTAGCTTGAGACAATTTCAAGTATATAAAAATGTTGGGGGGTCACCGTGCAAATTAGTGTTATATGATTTTTTGAAATATTAAGCCCATAAGGCCCAATGTTAATTTCAGTAATTTTTTTCTTTTTTTTCGGGACGGTCAAACATCATGAAATTTTTATCACGCCTAGGTGTAACTCTTAGCTACTCAATGACACCAAATTTAGAGCCAAAACACTTCTAGTTTTTGAGATATAAGGTCGGTACCCTACTCCCTTAACTTCAGCAGCTCTTTGCAAAAAAAAAAAAAAAAAAAAAAAAAAAAAAATCATGTACACCTTTGCATGGACAAAAATTCCAAAAGGAGATGCGACAACCGTTGCATTTTCTAATAAAAATAAGATATATCTGTGAGTTGCTTATACACAATAAAGTCATTTGTAAATGTTTTCAAGAGGTGTACAGCTCGCTGGCCAAAAGTTTAAGAACGATTTGTATAGCAGGGTTTCTAGTAATCTGGAAAACCTTGAAAATGCAGGAAATTTGACCCCCCCCCCCTGGAAAACCGTTGAAACTGCAGTAAAAATGGCAAATAAAAAAAAAAATCCTTGAGTTTTTATTTTTGATGTATAAAAACATCATCATTATTATATAAATATAAAAAGAAACGGATTTTGAGTAAAATTCCGCATTTTTATGAAACTATTCCCATTGAGGGGCCTCTATTTTTTTCCTCGATAATATGGCTATTAGGGAAAATACCGAAATTAAAGTTTGGGAGTTTTATTTTACTTATTTTGTAGTAAAAAGTGTAGCAACTTTACTTTGCTATATGGACAGTGTTTTATAAAAGTATAACATTAAATTGTTTATTTATTTTTCTTACTACGGTACCCTAAAATTATAGTTAATTCCCATATTATTATCATCAAATATATTCCTTGAAAAGTAAAAATATACCTTCAAAATGCAGGAAAAATGATATTGAAAAACTACTAGAAACCCTGGTATATAGGCAACCCGCAAGAAAACTATGTTATCTTTATGGGAAAACGCTGCAGCCACTGCTGCCCCATTCTTAAACTTTTGTCCAAATTAAGCTGTACATTTCAATCCTCTGCCATACAAATATTAAGAACGGAGGTGCTGCGGCTTCTTCATTTGTTTCATAAGAACTGAATTGTTGTGGCCAGGCTGACTGAAAGCAATTTAGCTCACAACATTCATTTCTCTTGACTGCCTGATGTGTATAATTATAGTAAAACTTGCTTTAAAAAATGACAGTGTTAATCTTCTTCTTGTTCTTGTTCTTTTTTTTTTTTTTTTTTTTTTTTTTTTTTTTTTTTTTTTTTTTTTTTTCCTCTCTTTATAATTAACTAAAGTTACCTACTTCATAATACAAGTTTTCCTGAAACTTGTTCTATAATATTCTTTAATATGTACAATATTAATTAATAATAATTAATAAATATATTTTTATGTTTTGTTTGCAGTTGTAAACTAGCAGTCAGTCAGTGACGTCATCCACAGACATCATGCCTTCACAACAAAGTCAGGACACACCTAAAAATCTCCATACAATCAAGATCAAGGGAATGAACATGCACAATGTTCTCTCAAAAGCAGCAAACATTGAAATCTTGCAGAAACTGCTTGATCAAGGTGAACAACCTTGTTGTCAGTGTTTCATCTTAGCTGCCAGAACTAAAAAGTTAGAATTAGTAAAGAAATTACTAGAGATAAAACCATCTGGAATTAATACGCAAAATAAAAAAGGAAAATCTTTGTTGTCATATTTTGCTAGGCAAGCTAAAGATCTCTTGCAGCTCTTAAAGATGGGAGCTAATCCAGTAGTTAAAGATATTAAACATGTGCTGGATTGTGTGATTCTGAATACAAAAAACAAAGGAAATGAAGTGATTAAAATATTAAACATCGTGACAGGTGCTGGAGTTAAATTAGAGGATATTAATGATGTTCATACATTCAAAAGACTTGTGTATAAGTCTCGTATATTGAAGCATGTGTTAGATCTTGGTGTCAGTATAAACCCAAACATGCCTGGGATTCATAATGTCATGAAAACTATAACAATACAATACCAACACTCGAGTCGTCTTCCAATACTGACTCAAGTCTTAACTAAGTTATCAGAAATTGGAGTGAACTTAGTTGATGATGACGGAATCACCTTACTGAAATATTGTTCACAGAATTTTAGATCAATTAAAACACTTATCAAATTGGGCGCTCCTCTTGATAAGCCATACATCCATCGTGTACTTAAAACTATAGTGTCGAAGTCTTATTCACAAGCAGACATTTCAGATGGGTGTGATCTTCTCAACTTAATTGTGAACAGGGGTCATCAATTAGTGGATAAGAGAGGTAATTCATTAATCAATTACTGCACAAGCAATGAAATGTTGCTGTATTTACTGCGCTCAGGTGCAGACCCTAATGTACCTCAAATTCACATCCTTCTTAAAAGTTTTGTTCGTACATGTTCAGACCATGGTGACCTCAAAGAAATCTTAAGTATTGTAGCTGCAGCAGGTGTACAGTTAGTGGATAGAAAAGGCCGCTCGTTAATCAAGATCTCAAAATCTACAGACATAGTCTGTCATCTACTGCAACTTGGAGCTTTGCCATTTCATGATGGGGAAAACTTGATTAGAGAAATGTTACGTAATTCTGGAAGTAGAAATTATGTAAAAGATCTTAAGTTGTTAATAGACTCTGGGTTTAGCATACTAGACGAAGATAAACATGGCTGCACATTTCTTTGTTCTGCAATTGAAATCTGTGTAGGAAATACCAATAGACGTGAAAACATTGATGCCTCGTGTGAACTTGTTCGTTACATATTGAATCAACGTGGTATCCGTGATAACCACTTTAAGTTAAATTGTGAACCTGGTTATCATCCACAAGACATCCTAGCACGTTGTCACAGATTACAAGACTCCAGAATCACACGCATGATTCTTACCTCAAAATTTAAAGACACTCGTCGTGTAACAAGTACTGTGCTAACTAATTGTCACCCTGCAGACATGTCCTTTGTGTCACTGTATATGAACAATCATGATTATTACAATATTAGTGTAAAAGACATTGATTATTTATACAAACAATATGGTTTTTCTGTCAATGATCCTGGAGTCTCTCTTCTCACAGTTGTGCTGAAATGCTATAATGATAAAAGTTACCTTATTCAGCCTTTGTTGCAACGGGGTGTCAATGTTGAGCAACGAATTCTTGTCTCGATGTATGAAGACGTGCAAGATTTGAAGTACAATCTCAAAATACCAGATGCAATTTTAATGGCAGCTTATACAGGTATGTAAAATTGTAATAGGTACGTATTATATGTTTAGATTTCAAATGCTAATCAGAAGTAAAAAAAAAAAAAAAAAACTTTATTAATTTAAAGTTAATTAAAGGGGAAAACTTAATCTCTAATCGGGCCTCAAGTATAAAATCACAGCTGCCACTTGCTTTCTCAGCTTAGCCAGTTAGCAGATGAAGTGTGCCGAGCCATCTCTAGCTGTACAGAGCTCTTTGCTAAGCCTTTATACTGATGAGTCCTAGGTAAAGAACGAAATCAGTCTATGGCCAAAAGTAATTGCCTGATGCTGTTTTATGTTTCATATCTTTGATATATTGTGAGACTTGTGAGATGCTCGGAATATTGTATTTTACATTTACAAAAAACTGCGTACCTTCATTCCCTAAAATCTATTTTTATCTAGCTCACACTTTAATATTGATCCCTATAGTCCCAATTTACAATACCTATAAATTTGAAAATCTTCATGTTTTATTAATGATCAATACAATGTGCTCTATCTCTACAAACATTTTCTAAATATTTTAAATATAATACAATTAGGATAGAAATAGGGTAATCAATAGAAATTATAGCACCACACGTGTATTGAAAATAACGCAAAGCAAAATTCTCTAATTTTGATAGTTAAAGCCCTTATAAACCTATTACTTTTTTATCATTTAGAATACTAGATTGATAATTACCATAACTTATTATCCATGAATTAAACACCAATACGTTGATCTTGTATTTATTTTAATTTTAACGGTAATTTCACGCATCTGACGTCACAATGTACTGATGGAGCCGGTGATAGGGGTAAAGAACTTAAGGGAGGGGATTAACGTTATCACATTACCCAAAGCGTTGACTGTGATTGGCGGTGGTACATTGTTATGTCAGATGCATAAAATAAACGTCAAAATGAAAATAAATACAAATCAACGAGGTGGTGTCTAATTCATGGATAATAAGGTATATGGTAATTATTAATCTAGTATTCTAAATGAAAAAAAAAAGTTGATAAGGGCTTTAATAGGGAACCCAATCCCTACCCCATTCTATCAAAATTAGAGAATTTCGCTTTGCATTAATTTTCAATGTATATCCTTTACTTTCTCTCATCCGATTTCTATCCTATTGTTTTAGTAGCATTTGTTGGCGATATGTTTTTTTAACACATTTATATTTTAAATATATATGTCAATATTTTCTAAATATCCCCGTAAAGAAAATGATAGAACTTCAATTATATTTTAAATATATGTAAATATTTTCTAAATATCCCCATACAGAAAATGATAGAACTACCAGCAAGGGCCTCTTTTACCACATTAGAAGTTCTATGGAGAGGTCAGGAACCACACCCACGTTGCACATAGTTTTAGTTTTAAAAATGTTGGCTGACAGCTTTTATCATATATGACATTATTATTCAAAGAGTAAGAGATTTACTTGATAATAAAAACTACAATAAATGTAATAAATTGACCGCACAGAAATAACAACAATAAAATTTGCACAACTAGCTGTAGACGGACTTGAAAAGTACACTTAATAATGCCTCATGTAATTGCATATTTATAGAAAAATCATGGGATGTCTTCAAACTACTCTTACCTCACGCTGCCTTCCCTCCGTTGGCTTTGCTTCTCTTCGTGTCATATTCTTATTATAACTGGGAATTTAAGATTAAGTGGTTCGGAAATCTCCTCAGTCTAGGACGTGTCCCTCATGGAACCCAGGCATACAGAGCTATCAGAGAGAAGGTCAGAGAGATGGCGGACAAAGAAGACAATCAAGTTCTGTTGCTGCCTGTTGAACTTGACATTCCTGATCAAGTTGGAGGAATCAAATCTCAAGAACTTACAATGTTTGATGTGGCACATAGTGAGTATTCTCTCTCTCTCTCTCTCTCTCTCTCTCTCTCTCTCTCTCTCTCTCTCTCTCTCTCTCTCTCTCTCTCTCTCATACACACACACACACACACACACACACACACACACACACACACTCCCTCACACTCACACTCCCTCACTTACTCAAAAAACAAACAATTCTTTTAGAAACAAAGTTTATACACAACTATATAGCTGGCTGTCAGTTTGTTTAGAAGTTCAATATCAAACTTGTGCGTCTTTTTTTTTTTTTTTTTTTTTCTTGATGGATAAATTTGACTACGAAAATTAAAAACCTCAGCCTAAACATAAACATAGCACACCAACTTTACCTCATTACAGACTTTTCTTTGCCATGCTGATCAGTCCCCAATAAGGAATCTGCAGCTGTCTTTAATGAGGAGAGATGAGGTGCTAAAAGGAACTAGGATTTGTTAAATGCAACATCATGAATAAAATTTTATTTATTAATTATTATTATTCTGGTTTGCCACTTTATTTGAACTAGAGATTTAAAGTTTTATATTATGCATTTTTTGATAAGTTTCAATTATTAAGTGCTCTACAGACAATTTTTTTTTAAAGAAAATACAGAACTAGTTATATATATTATATTACTGGTCACAAAAACTCAAATTAAATCAAAAGAGATATAATGAATAATTACATTAATGTTGTCATCAGGGTCTCCTCTCAGTCTACTTGAGCTCAGTAGATATGCAGTGAAGATGTGCTTGGCTGACACAGCTGCTGCTAGCAACACTCAGTCTTTACCTCA
Organism: Ecdyonurus torrentis; assembly: GCA_949318235.1. Lineage (NCBI taxonomy): Eukaryota > Metazoa > Arthropoda > Insecta > Ephemeroptera > Heptageniidae > Ecdyonurus > Ecdyonurus torrentis. Next base: position 2,202,410 of record OX439135.1, read on the forward strand.
GCTCTTCAAGTCACTGCTTCCTCCTGGACTGACAGACCAACTTATTGCACACAAGATTGAACAAGTAAGGAACAGTGAGGTCAAGTGGCTGAGCAATGAAGATGAACTGCTGAAAAATCCTCCTTCGTTGATATTTGCTAATTGTGTGTCTAACATGGCAGGTGGTCAAAATAAAAGGCAGAGACTTAATTAGCTGATGTAAGATGATGACAGTATCACCAGTTAAATGGTAATATTTTATATAAATGTTTTTGATGAAACCTGCTATTAATGTTGTTAAAATGAATTATCCATATTCATGTATATAGGACTATGTTATTTTAAAAAGAGATATATCAAGGAAAATAACCATCATTTTTAGGTATGATAAATTTTAAAGAAAAGGATAGCAGAAACCAGTGCTGGCCTTAGCATAGTGAAGACGAGAGTCCCATAGTTTGGTGAAAGTCTTGCTAGCACAGATATAACACATTGGAAATATAATTCAGCAATAAACTACAAGCAGGATGGAGTGTGTGTTAATCTTCATAAGCCCTCACAGACTTGGAGAGAAACTATGATCAAGGATATAACACACTCCATCTCTCTTGAGCGCAGGGCAGCGGTCCATTTCTAATCCCTTTTAGTCGGATAGGATAAGAATTACGGTTTCCTATTGGTTGATCTGTAAAACGGATAAGAGCTTGTCGCTTTTCTTATCTCTCCAGTGTGACAGCCAAGCTTATTTACAAAGTTTGGAAATGCCAAACTTTGTAGACAAGCACAGCCAATCAGAAAAGAGTGGATAGCAGCGGCCAATCAAAAATTATAACTAAGGCGCCAAATTTTGAATATATAAAGAAGAATGATTTTTGTGGCCTTTCTGCTTCTTTTTAGACGTTTCGCTTGATTTAATTTCTTATTTAAACACTTGTGTATGAGTATTTATTATATTTTAATAAAGAGTGAAAATGCTAAGAAATAACATATAAGTGATTTCGCGCGAAATCCTTATCGCCTGCTTATCGCAATCATTCTGGCTCTCTGGTTGGTAGGCAGCTATTTTACAAATTAACCGCTGTGCAGCAGGACTATTGCTTCGCTAACGTTGTCGCAGAGATAAGAAATTGACCGCTGTCCTGCGCTTTGTAGTTTATTGCTGAAATATTTCCAATGTGCTTTTTTTTTTTTTTTTTTTTTTTTTTTTTTTTTTTTTTTTCTTTCAAATATATATATATCTGTGCCAGCAAGATTTTCAACAAACTGTGGGACTCTTCACTATATATAGGCCTATATATAGCCTATGGTAAATGCCCTTTCTGGTTTTGTCTATTGTCTTTTATATTATCATAAAAAGCATAATAATAATTAAATTGCTTCTTTTTTAAATAATCATTTACATAAAATTAGATTAAAAATCAACGTACAGTATATTTTCTTTAAATTATAAGATCAAACTTTTTTTTTTTTTAATTATTTTTTTCCTATACCCACTAAAAAACACCTATTTTTTTTCAACAAAGCAAAAAAGTAAAAAGGTAAAAATTGCTTGCTTGCTTTTTTTTTTTTTTTTTTTTTTTTGTAGCAAATATATAAAGCTTAAAATATGATTTGAAATATATTAGGTTTTTCTTTTGCCCGTTCATTAATTTGATGTTTCTTTTATTTTCTCAAAGCATATGTAATATAAATAAAAATTATAACAAAATATATCTTAGGGGAAAAAAACTGTCCCCTTATAACAAAGTTCCTGTTCATTTTTAACAAATAATGTAATAAAAAAAAATAATAAAAAAATAAAAACTTATCTAAGCAATGGACAACAACTAAGAAATAAAGAGAGAGCGAGTCACCATATGACACCAAATTGCCTTTCAGCAGGGTAAGCCAGGACAACCTTTTTAGTAAGAGAGGGCTGTGGGTTTACAATACTCTGTATAGCGTACCAAATCACAGGCTCCACCCTTTAAAACCACACTCTCCTCTGAACTCCTAATACCAGACCTGTGCAGCTCGGACCACCAAATTTTACGATGGCAGCACTCGCCGCTATGGACAAGAGGTGGTCAAACTACGTATTGCAGCAGCAACGTACACTGAAAATTCACTGTTCTAACCATGACCCCTCTTACAAGCTGGCATCTTAAGGCCAACCCGGGTTGGTATAGAACGCCAAACCTCTCCAACATGCCAAACAAGTACGCTAACCACTGCACCACAAGGGCAGTGTGTGGATAATAAAAGATATATTTAAGTGTTGACGACAGAGCATGTTCTATTATGTGCTAGAGCGGCTGGCTCTCGCGCCGACATACGTAATATTACGGTCTATTGCTTACGTGCTAGCATTTTACTCCAGCTGGGCTGACTGTAGTGTACAGTATGTAGAGGGCGCCGTCAAGGAACAGGTTAATAATTATTGTAATATGATTTATAATAAACAGTAAAGATATAAACTTTGAGATTATTTAATATGCTATTTTCTAGTGGTCCATGAAAAAAAAAATATTGCACTCTTTTTTTTATACGTTTTGGTACTTTTACAGAACTACAATTAACCCTTTAAATATGTTCTATGGTATGCAGTTTTGTATGTCACAAAAAAAAATTAATTTTTTTTTTTTACTCTATTTAAATTTTGTAAGTTGTAATTCATCACATATAGGCTTATATATATATATGTAGATTCAAAATAGCTTGGGTGCGGTGGGCTGTGCCCCTTTAACTTTTGCTTTAACCATTTGTAATTTAAAATGTATTTTGTAAGTTAGCAATTATAAGGACTATATTTTACTGAAGCTCTTTTTTTATATCTCAACATTATTTTGTATTTTTTTCTCTTTTATTTGAACTCTAAAATATAATTACATTTATCTAAAAATCTTTTATTTTATGTGCTAAATTAAGTTATATTATAAAACGTTTGTTATAATGAAGTTTAATTAGACTATGAATTGAATTTTGAACGTATTTATACTTAAATACAAAAAAACAATTGAAAGTAAATATGTGTTTATCTAGTGTTTGTGTCAAATACAAAAAAAAAAAAAAAAAAAAAAAATCATTTTCTTTTGATATTAATTTTTCTTGGTTTGTCTATTTGTCATTCACGGAAATTATATTTGTCATGTTCTATTTAATTATTTTTTTTTGTTTTCGTGTAAGACTTTTCATTAATTTATAAAACAAAAAATCAATGATCAGCCTTTTTTTTTTTTTTTTTTGGTAGCTCCAATTATGAAGAATTCATATTTACTTATTGAATAAATTAATAGTTTGTACCGTCTTATCAAAGACATGATGTCTATGGTATATATTTTTGTAATAAATATATTGTAGTCTTTAAGATCTGAAGTCCTGTGTTTTATAGTTATTTTATAGAGATTAAAATTCAAAATAAATCTTGCATTTATATTTTGTTTGTTTATAGTTATGCATATAATTTACTTTATTTTAATTTATTTCTATATTCGAATATAATAATAATGAAATGCAAAATAAATATATAATAGTAAAACATAATTAACATATATCGTGAATAATGTCATATTATATATTAATTGCCATTATTTTATTTTGACTTTTTTAATTCACATTGAATTTTATATTTTGCACGAGCTTAATAAGGCTGGACGAGCTGTTTTTTAAAATGCGCGGCGTGAAGTTAAAAAGTTGAGCATCGAAATTCGAATTAGAATCTTCCAGGACGTCGTTCCTGGAATCTTCTGTCGAGTCGTAAACGTCTTGAGTTAATGACTATTTGCATCGTTTAGGTAAATATATATAAAATTAACATATATTTTTATTATTTCAAATATTTATGCTATGTTTTAAGCCAAATAAATTAATTCTCACATAGTTAAAAACCTTGATAAATATGGTTTGAAAATTGTTTACAAGCTCTTAGCTCGGCATCATGGCGGCGGGTATGGCTGCGGCTTGCGTTGTTCATGGAACTTTCTACTTTCTAGTGCAATATCTATGTGATCTCCTAATAAGTAATATACGCATATATCTCTGATTATACTATTTTTGCAATAATTGTTTCATCAGACCTCCCCCCCCCCCCCCACCCGCATAACTAAGGGTGCGTATAGACCCCTGCGCCGCCGCGCCACGCCGTCTAAAATCGGCTCGCCGATCACGCCGCCGCCGAAGGGTCTAAACAACGGCGTGACCTTTCCCCTCCCTTCCCTTGATATCCTTGAGGGAAGAACCCAACGTAAACCCTCTAACACCGTCCTCTAGCTCTCAAAACGCGATCTGTGGACCCTTGAAATCGCCTTAGTGCCCCCCCCCCCCCCCCCCTTTGTCAATCTTTCGCCACGCTGATTTCGCCGCCGCCGCCGATTGATTTTATGACGCCGATCACGCCGCCGCCGGTACCCTTATTATACTGAACCTACGCCGCCGCCGCCAATTAAGGCAGCGGTCTAGGTGCGTACTGTATTTCGATGAGAGCGCTGTGCAGTGCTGTGGCAATACGGTACGAATTCTGAGCAATTTGGATACTTTGCGCCAGCAAATACGGGGTGCGTACCGTATTCACTTGCGAGCGCTGAGAGTGCTGACAAAACGTACCGTATCACCTCTGTCAGCGCTTCACAGCGTTTACCGAAGAGACCCGAACGGACAGCAGCTGATGCTGAGAGCCTCTGCGCGCTGCTGAAAGTAAATAGGTGAGGCGCCTCACAGAGGTCTGGCGTACCGTATTTGCTAGCGCAAAGTATCCAAATTGCTCAGAATTTGTACCGTATTGCCACAGCACTGCACAGCGCTCTCATCGAAATACGGTACGCCCAGTACGCCCGACCTCTGTGAGGCGCCTCACCTATTTACCTTAAGAAGCGCGCAGAGGTTATCACAGGGTAATCAGCATCAGCTGTTGTCCGTTCAGGTCTCTTCGGTAAAAGCTGTAAAGCGCTGACAAAGGTGATACGGTACATTTTGTCAGCACTCTCAGCGCTCGCAACTGAATACGGTACACACCCTAAACTACAGTCAACCGGGGTGAAATTGAAACTCCAATCATGTGCAAGCTTTCACTTTTCCCTATCTCGCTTAGTACTGTAACAGCACTTTGAAAGAAAGCGGGTCTGTGATGGCTTTCAATTTCACCCCGGTTGACTGTAATCGTTACTATTATTAATTTGTATAACCAGCCCAGAGATAAAACTCGTGTGTGGCTTGTGGCATTCAAAATTGTTTTGTGGGGAGTCCCGCCGGGTCAATTAAGTCCCCTTGAGTCCCGCCCAAGCATGCAGGTCCCGCCTCACTTGTTGTACCTCTAATAAAATTTAACCTGATAAAACGTGGCAAATTAAGTATATGATATATAGCATACATACCTATTCTGTTTCACTCCATTTTCTTTTTAACACATGCACCCATATACCTCCTATCTATAGATACTTATAATATAAAACAGTACATATTGTTTTACCACGCGTCACTGCATCAGTATACCTACAATTACCCACTACATTCAACTTTGCTTATGTTCTCTGCAATATACTGTATATCCATATATTCAAAATAGGTGTGGTGGACCTATTACCCATATGGACACAATACACATGAGGCAGTGGATGTATTGAAAAATCGTAAATGTAGCATAGCAAAAATAACTGTATACAGACAGGAGGCCTGCGGATAAAATAAGGCCCTACGGTAAAAGACCCTACGTGTGCGCTGCTCGCTTTACTTGTGTAGAGAACTTAAACAGAGAAGCGACATCCCCATGTTTTAGGCAGACCGCAACACTTAACAGTTTTAAATTGACTTAGCAGCTTTTTGAAGCACTAATCAGAGGCCAGAAGTGGCCGATTCAAGGCACCAATCAGAGAGCACGCTATAGTAATTTTGTCTGCAGCGTTGCCAATTTAAAAGAAATGAGTGTTGTGGGTTTGCCTAACACATTGGGATGTCACTTCTCTGTTAATGTTCTCTATACTTGTGGGCACAGCCAGGGCCTTTTGTACGCAGACCTTCTGACTGACATTCAACATAACAGCCATAAGATCCCTAAAAAAATACCATATCTTTCACCAAAACTGTTAGATACCGGTACCTCACTTAAATAACATGCAGTTCAATGGTAATTTTGACCTCTCAACGATGAAATTTTTTGTTAACAATTCTTGCATGTGTAGTGAAGTATCATTTACATAAAGTGAAAACCTAACGTCCGTCGACGGACGTCGACGGGTAAACAAAGTTGAAAAAGTATTGTTGCAGCTTGTTTATAATGCAAAAAAAAAAAAAAAAAAAAAAAAAAACCTTTCACATGGTTTTAAAACTGACAGATAGTGACGGGCAAAGCTGGCAAACACCCAGCTTTTCTACCCATCGCTATCCATCAAAATGACGGCGGTACTGACAGGTATACTACGGGTAGCGATGAGTGGATGTGAACAGTTGCATGTGATTGTTGTTGCTGTGATTTCTCATAGTGGTTGACTGTTAAAGAAGCAACTGTTTTGAGGCCGACTTTAAGCAATTTCGTTCATATCCACTACTGTTTCTACAGTACATAACAATATTATTATTATTATTTTTTACTTTATTGACTACATAATAGAAAAGCATTTTGAGACGAACTAGAAGATATTTACTCACACCAGCTTTCTGTTTACTTCGCATGCGTGATACGTTGCTTTAAAAAAATTGACTTTTTTTTTTTTTTTTTTTTTTTTTTTTTTAACTAGCATAGTATAAGGCCAATTTAATTTACAAGTTTTCTTAAACTGTTTCTATAAATTTCTTAACTTTTGTTTTATTTTTCTTATTTTATTTTTGCAGTGGTGAGCTAGCCAGCTGCAGTCAGTGACGTCATCCACAGACAAGATGACTTCACAACAAAGTAAGGACACACCTGAGAATCCTGCTCATACCATCACGTATGAAATGAACATTCACGATGTTCTCTCCCTAACATCAATCACTGAATTACTGCAGAAACTGCTTGACCAAGGTGAACAACCTTGTGCAAGTGGTCAGTGTTTCATCTTAGCTGCAAGAAGTGGCAATTTTGCATTAGTGAAGAAATTACTTGAGAAAAAACCATCTGGAATTAATACTCAAGACAAAGATGGAAAATCTTTGTTGTCATATTTTGCTGGGCAACCTAAAGATCTCTTACAGCTCTTAAAGATGGGAGCTAATCCAGCAGTTAGTGATATACAAAATGTGTTGGAGAGTGTTATTCTGAATACAAAAAGAGAAGAAATAAGTGCAGTGATAGAAATATTAAATATTGTGAAAAATTCCCGAGTTCAAATAGACGTTATAAATTGGCTTCATATACTGCATACACTTAATGAGCAATTAATATCAACTGCCTTATTGAAATGTGTTTTAGACCTAAATATAAATACAAATATTACTGACATTCATGATATAATGAAAACTGAAATACTAAAATATAATAAAGCTGACTATATTATGCCAAGTCATCTTCCAATTCTGAAAGAAATCTTGACCAAGTTATCTAAGAGTGGAGTCAGCTTTGTTGACAATGAGGGTGTAACTTTACTGAAATATTGTACAGAAAACATCGAGTTAATCATAACACTTGTTAAGTTAGGTGCACCTCTTCAAAAACCATACATTCAGTATGCACTGAAAACATTAGTTTCAATATCTTGTACAAATGGTGACCCAGATGACCATGACCAGTTTAAACTTATTAAACCAGTATATATAGTATCAAAGTATTATACACATAAAGATGATCCAGATGTGTATGGTGTTCTGCAAACAATAGTAAACAAAGGTCACAAATTAATGGATATTAAAGGTACCTCATTAATTGAATACTGCATACATATAAAAATGTTGCTGCATTTGCTACGCTTAGGTGCAGATTGTAATGTACCTAAAATATATGAGATTCTTCATTGTTGTGCTAAATTCTGTTCAGACCATGAACTGAGAGAAATCTTAAGTCTAGTAGCTGCAGCTGGTGTTAAGTTACATGTTATGTTATATAAATACGGAGACGAAGACTACTCTTTCATTAAATACAATAGATCTACATATATAGTCTGTCATTTACTGCAACTTGGAGCTTCACCATTTCATCGTGGTGAAAGTGTGTTGAAATATGCATTTCGTAATTCTGGTACTGCAAATTTTGTAAAAGATCTCAAGTCATTCATTGAATGTGGGTTTAATATACTGGACAAAGATAAACATGGTTGCACATTTCTGTGTTCTGCAATTCATATATGTGTAGAAAACACCAATGCTCAAGTCAACATTGATGCCTCATGTGAACTTGTTCGTTACCTGTTAGATCACCCAAAAATACGTGATAAAAATTTTAAGTTAAATTGTGAACCTGGTTATCATCCACAAGATATCATAGCAAGATGTCACAGATTACATGACTCCAGAATCGTAGATATGATTCTTACCTCAAAATTTAAAGACACTCGTCGTGTTACAAGTATTAAGCTAACTTATAGTGATTGTAACCCTGCAGACATGTCCTTTGTGTCCGTGTATTTGATCAATCATGATTATGAAAGTTATAGTGTGAAAGACGTGGATTATTTATATGAACATGGTTTCTCTGCCAATGATCCTGGAGTCTCTCCTCTTCCAGCTATGCTGTACTGGGGTAAAAAAACAACCTGGATTCAGTATTTGCTTCAACGAGGCATCAATGTAGAACAAACGCTTGTTGTCTTAAATGACAGTAAGCTGCAGCATTGGAAGCAAAGTCTCAAAATACCAGATGCTTTTATAGAGGCTGCAAGTAAAGGTATGTCAATACAGTATATTGCCCTTGTTGCGTCCAAAGGGCGTACTTGCATTTCAAGGTCGACTCACAAAGGGCGTACTTGCACTTGGTTTTACATGTTAAGCTTATGGCGGATGCGCGCGCAGCATCAAAAGTAGCCAAATGCACGTACGTCCTTTGGACGCAACAAGGGCAATATATATATATATATATATATATATATATATATATATATATATATATATATATATATAATTATATATGTACCAGTATTCAATTTTTTGTTTTATATATAAAAATTTAATAAAAATAAATAAACTGTAGTGAAAGAAATTCTTAATAGTTGGTACGCTTATATACCTTTCTGTGTGTGAGGAAGCCTATAAAATATAATGGAGAGTAAACCTTTGTGTGGTTTGTTTACAATTGCATTAGAAAAAAATATTTGAAACTATATTTGAAGACTAATTTGTGTGTGAACAACAATAATAATAAAAGTCTTCAGTTATATACTTTGCAGCTATAAAATTTTGACAAGCTCAGTGAATAAAATAAATAACGTTTTTCTTCTTTCTTTCAGGCACGTCTATGGAGGTAATGAAACTACTTACACCTCATGCTGCCTTCCCTCCACTGGCTATGCTCATCTTTAGATTGTATCGTTCTGACATGAAACAGAAAATTACGTGGTTCAGTGTTCTCCTAAGTCTAGGACGTGTGCCTCATGGAACCCAGGCATACAGAGCTATCAGAGAGAAGGTCAGAGACATGGCAAACATACCAGATAATCAAGAACTTCTGCTTCCTGTTGAACTTATTGACATTCCTGATCAAGTTGGAGGAATCAAATCTCAAGAACTTACAATGTTTGATGTGGCACATAGTGAGTATTGCTTGTCACTCTAATCTCTCTCAGGGTCTTATTGAGCTACTGTCTAATTGCCCTATACTAAAAATAAACCACTTGTTGATGTAGTTCCAATTTTCACAACAACAATAAACATGTAAAATGTAAGTGACGCTGCGAGCTAGCAGGAAGTTTAAAATTTACACATAGATCGCAACACCACTTTTATATGTAATTTTGTATTCTTGCATTGTTGTTGGAAAAATTTGAATTACAACATTAAGTTTTTTTTTTTTTTTAAAGTTTATTTTGACACTATACCTCCATCCCTTTAACGTCTACTTTTTAACTAGCTCAAGCTAGAATATTTGATCCCTAGTCCCAATTTACTATTTAAATTAGAGAATTTTCGCGTTTTATTAATTTTCAATTCAACGTGCTCTAATCTCTACCAACTATTTTCTAAATATTTTTTTAAACTTATTAATACTAACCGCGATGTTTTTTTCCTAAGACGCTTACAACATTAAGGGATCGTTTTTTCAACAAGAGTTTCCAATCCTGTTTATATATCTGTTCTCTCTCTCTCTCTCTCTCTCTCTCTCTCTCTCTCTCTCTCTCTCTCTCTCTCTCTCTCTCTCTCTCTCTCTCTCTCTCTCTCTCTATTTCTTGCATTCTTAGAGGCGCGCAGTATTTTTTTTTTCCGGGGTAATTTTCTAGTACTGTATTAATTTATGTATTTTTTTTTATTGTAGTACACGTGTGTGTTTTTTATTTCAAACAGTAAATGAAATACATTTTTTGGTATACTTTAATTATAATGGAGCAAATATCAAAATTCTTGATATAAATATAACATTTTTTTCTAAATTATGTATTTATTGAGTTTTTATAATATTTACAATTTTGTTGAAGCAAATTTTTTTTATAATGAAATGGCAATTCTTTTAATTGTATGTGGTTTCATAAACTTTTTTAAATATAAATTATAATTTACAATTTCTTTATACAATATATATGGTCATTTTATAATATATACAAAAATATATGAGTAGTGGTTGGCGGGTAAATGTAATATCAATATGTTGTTGGGAGCATTATGTGTAACTAGTTTCTGTCATACAAAGCAAAATGTGTATCTTTTTATTTGTCACGGGTAGCAACATATTTAAGTTGACTGTCATGTACACAACGTTCGGAAACAACTTAAAATGTACATTTTGCTTAGCTTGACAAAAAACGAGATACACATATTGCTCGCAACAACATTGATATACTCATTTTTTCCTGTGGTTCTTCTTTTAATTGTTTTAACTATACACTATCAATTTAAGGAAAAAACCATCGCGGTTAGGATCAATGATAAAGAAAAGGATAGCAAGGGCCTTACCACAGTAGAAGTTCTATGGAGAGGTCGAGGTCTTGCATGGCACAGTATAATGTTATAAAAGTTACTTTATAACTTGAGAGCTTTCGTCATATGATAATGACTCTTTTGATTGATAATGTCATTATCATATGACGAAAGCTCTCAAGTTGTAAAGAAACTTTTATAACATTATACTGTGCCATGCAAGACCTCGACCTCTCCATAGAACTTCTGCTGTGGTAAGGCCCTTGCTGGTTTTTCTATCCTTTTCTTTATCATTTAACTATACACTATACTGTGTATTAATTATGTTATTGTCATAAAACTATAGGGTCTCCTCTCAGTCTACTAGAGCTCAGTAGATATGCAGTGAAGATGTGCTTGGCTGACACAGCTGCTGCTAGCAACACTCAGTCTCTACCTCAGCTCTTCAAGTCACTGCTTCCTCCTGGACTGACAGACCAACATATTGCACACAAGATTGAGCAAGTGAGGAACAGTGAGGTCAAGTGGCTGAGCAATGAAGAAGAACTGCTGAAAAATCCTCCTTCAATATTATTGGCTGGATGTGTGTCTAACATACTTGATAATGATATATGAAGATAATTTCTAGATTTAGATGCTATTATATAATGATGATGTGAGGGAAAACAGTGATCAAAAATGAAAAAAAGGCATATTAACATTGTATTGGAAAATACGTTTATCTCGTGTATTACGTATAACATAAATCTTTTTTTTTTTTTTTTTTTTTTTTTTTTGTACAATGTGCATCCTGTTTTTTGTCATATATGGCAAAAGAGAACTTTAAACAGAAAAGTGTCATCCCCATGTTTTAAACAAACTGCATATCAATGTTCTGCTCTATTGGCCATTGTCCACTTGACCTTGAAAAAATAAAAATCGTCGGATTGACCCCAGAGTTTGGATTTTTGCATTTCAAGTCATTTGCAGCAAAAAATATATCAAGGTCAAGTGAACATCGGCCAATATAGCGAAACAACAGCTTTATGCAATAAAGTTAGGCTATATCACTTTATTTCAAGGCACCCAGATCAGCTAGCCATTCTGAGGTACCAATCGGAGAACATGTAAGCACACTTTTGGCGCCTTCAATCTATCGCTTGCTCTGATTGGTGCCTCAGAATGGACTCTGCTATTGGTACCTCAAAATAAAGTATGTAGGCTTACTGTATTGTGTATTCACATGGGGATGTCACTTCTAAAGTTCTCTTAAAAAATGTGTAATTTGGAGTGCCATCTACATTATCTTTAAAAACAATGCGATCTACAGTTTGCTTCACATATTATATATATAAAAAACTAGATTTTCTGCTACATCTTACTGTATCTCAGTAGCAAGTGTTCTACTTTTTTACTTTTTTTTTTTATTTTTTTTTTTTAATGTCTTGCAAATTACGAGATCACAAAAGTTTGTTTCTCAGTGTAAAATACAGATGCTGCTTTTTCAGAGGACTTGGTATAAATTAACTGTGCTCTGGGATCCTCTAGTTGATGTCGGTGCCTGTAGAAGAGATGTTTAGTGTGGACAGTTAAGTAAGTGTATTGATGTACTGCAGTCCTGGCAGTGCAAGGTGGTATTGGTCCACATCAAATCAGAGGTTCGCCTCATCTTATTCATTTTGTTGGGCTTATCCTGTTGTGTGTTAGCTCCTATTCATACCCTGTAGTGAATACTTTCAAACATAAGCAAAATAATAATAGGTAGGCCTATATTAGGGATCGGCGATATATAGAAAAGTATCGATACTTTTTATATCGGGTATTTTCAAAAGTACTAAATACTAATTAAATAATATCGAAGAAAAGTATCGATACTTTGATATATCGGAAAACTATCGATGACTTCCAAAAACGCGATAAAAACAACGAAAATTTTTTTTAAAAGGGTATGGGACATGAGCACTATTACAAAATAGTATCAAATTTACCTAGGACTCATCAGGCAAGGCACAGCAGAGAGCTCTGTACAGCTAGAGATGATTCATACACAACATCTACTAGCTGACTGAGCTGGGGAAGTAAGTGGCAGTGCGCTTTTATACACAGTGCCCTCCCAGCTGCACGCGGTGATTCGTTGGTACAACAGAGCGCGCGAAAACTGCGTTGCTATTTGAAATTTTAAATAAATTACTATGATTTTTTTTCAAAAAGTATCGAATACCGATAGTCGGATTTATGTATCGATATATCGATATATATCGCCACAAAAAAGTATCGATAATATCGATACTATCGAAGCAAATGTATCGAGTAGTCCGATATATAACGATATATATCGCCGATCCCTAGCCTATATAAAAAAAAAAAAATTTAAATAATTTTTATGCTTTTTTTTTATATGGTATTAAGACATTATTATAAATCATAAAATAAAATATTTGCTTTCAAAATTTGTGAAAGAAACATACCTGTAGAATCACTTTCCTACGTGTATATCCTATATTGTAATTGAAACACAAAAAAGTATGTCTCGTATTGCTGGAAAAATCGTTATTATATATAAATATTTAAAATTAAAAAAAGTTCATTATAATGTAAAAGTGATCCTGGACCAAGTTTGAATTTGAGAAGTAAATTATAATTTAAAACTAACTTAACTTTTGTAGTCAAAATAATTGCTTTATAATATTGTAGATCAATATTTATTAGAATCACCTAATAAATAATATAATAATAACAATGTATAATCCAAATTTTGTAATTTAATAAAATAAAAATTTAATACTATAAGCATACTTGACTGGTTTTATTAATTATTTTTGCAGCTTGCCACGCTCTGTATTGTCAAAAACTTATTTTTATTGTTACCAGGAGAACATAAAATAGTAGGAAGTGTAGCTTATTTTTTCCAACTTTCACTAGCCCCTTGAAGTTATGCCACTTTTTAAACATACAAATAACATTTGTTGCCTAGATCTGAAGTAAAGGGGGAAATCTAGCCTTATACCTCCTGCAGAAGTCTGATATCCCAATGGCATTTTGACAAAATTGCTCAATTTTTCGAGCTAAAATGTAAAATTTCGTAAGAGGAAAACATAACTCAATAGAAGGTACCTATATAATTTTACCTGCGGCTATTTAAGTGGGTGGAGACAAGAAAAAATTTACTAAGAGAACATCAACTTCTAGGAAGTATAATTTATTTTCCAACTTCCATTAGCCCCTTGAAGTTATGCAGGTTGCCTAAATCTGTATTAGAGGGAAATAAAAGTTGTTGTTTTTTATTGTCTTGTAATGAACTTATAAATGAAATTCCAATATAGTTTGGAGACAATCTTGATATAGCACACATTTATAAAATAAAATAAAGTAACGCTAGCACTGAAAAATACATGCTTGTATAGTTTATAAAATAAACTTACAGAAAGATTTCCAATATTATGATAATAAGATCCCCCCCCCCCCCCCCCCCCTGTCATTGCACATTTCAATTTTTTTTTATCAGTATTACAATTTAATAAAATTAAAATGTTTTATTTTTATATTATAAGCATTTTTCAAATTAATTAATAATTCATAAATGGTTTTATATTGATAAAAATAATCAAAGGTTGGCGCAGAGATATATTTTTATAAAATACATGTTTTCTTTATTAGGTTCATTAATTAATACATTTTTCTAATACAAATATTTGTAAAAATAAATGTAGTATAAAAATAAAAATTTATTATAAGCACACATTAAATTATCTAATTTGTGTATAAAAGTTTTCTCCACATTATTAATAATATTTTTAAGTTTTACACGCATTGACAATAATATACATTTTATTTTTTTCAGGTTCATCATAATATTATTTGTATGTTAATAATATAATGACAATTAACTGCCTTATAATTGGGCAAAAATAAGGCTTAAATCCTCTTTAGGGTTAACCTCAGACCTGGAAAATGCAAAATATCTTAAAATTGGTTGGAGAATAACTGTTTTTAAAAAAATTTAGGGCCAGCTCCAGTTATCAGAATACATGTCAAATTTATTTGTGATTTGAGATATAATTAGGATTAAATTTTGCATATGATTCATATTGTCTTTTTGTTTTTTAAATTTTAAAAAATTTAGCTCAATACATTTTTTTGAAACTTTCTGATGTTACAGATATTTTTATACTCTATCGATTAATTTATGTTTTATATTTAATAATGATTTGTTTCCAGAAAATTAACTGTTAGTTTGTCGATTTGATTAACATTGTTTTTTTTTTTTTTTTTTTTTTTTTTTTTTTTTTTTTTAATTTTGCGGGAAAACTATTAAAAATTAATTGTGAGAAATGTTTAGGAAGTACAAAGAAATTATACTGGAACTTCAATTTTTAAAAACGAGATTTTTTTATACACCAAAAAATTTAAAATATTTTACGGTCATTTTTTTAAGGGGTGCTCCAGGACTGAGGTTAACTCTAAATTTAAACTAATTATTTTACAGAATCTATAGGCATTAAAAATTAAAATTTATACAAATAAAAAATTTAAAATTTTATTGTTAATATATTTGTTTTTCTTAATATTTATTACTTAAAAATAATAATTTTTATATTCATATTATGATTTGATATCTATAAATTTATTAATATAAAATATAGATGAAAAAACGAAAAAACCATTGCTGTTAATGATACAACTAAATTTATAGGATAGTAATAATAGAACAAGAGAAATTATAGCGCACTGTCTAATTACTTCCGTTCTATTTTGATCCTATAATTTTAGTATAGGCCTAAATTTATTAAAACATCTTTTTAATCAGTTTTTTCACTTCAGTACATTAAGAAAAGGTTTTCATACATACTTACATCCTCATTTTTTGTTTACATAATTTTTATAATTTTCCCTTTTTGTATATTATGTATGTAAATGAAATGTTATATTTAAATTAAATTCATATATTGCAATACATAATTATAAAGTTAAAAGTTTTTAATAGAATACAATCAAGGCCCATATATAAGAGGTTAGATGCTCCGGAAAAAGTTTTGGCTAAGGTCGCGCAGCTTAAAAAAATCACCAAAGACGTCATATCACCAGGTACAATTTTGTTCACCTTATCAGTGACGTAGCTGGTGAGCGGGATCGTATTGGCTTAGAACCAAGTACAATCCATCACAAAATGAAATCGATAATGCACGAGTTTCGTACAGCGCTCAACCTCTTAATTATATGGACCTTGGAATACAATAAGAAAAAGAAAAATCAAATTATGCTATAATATATTGTACAGTACATAAATATGGCAATGTATAGGGTGTTTGCATTCATATATAGGAGGTTTGCATTCATATATAAAGGTCAACGCCACGTGTGAGCACTAAATAACATATTAGCTGATATGGGAAAATTTATACATTTTGCCAGTTTAAAAATATCTAGCAATCTTGTGAACATTGCTCTACTATTAAATTAAAAGGTTAAATTAGTTTTTCAAACGCTACTGTTAAACAAGCGATTTTATTCTATTGATGAGTTTATGAAAGATAATGAATCAGAATAAACAATGCATTTATAGTTTTTTTTTTTTTTTTTTTTTTTTTTTTTTTTTTTTTTTTTTTGAAATTTGAAATTAAAGATTTTTTTTTCTATATGTATAAATATGTTTGTAATATATTGATGTCTGTGTTATAATTGTGTACCTATATCTTGACTACAGTATATCATTTCTAATTGTATCAACTGATACAATAACCTAAGCCGATATGCTTATTGTTGTATATTGTGATTGTAGGAGGAAAGAAATGAATAAATATATTTTGAATTTTGTTAAGTATACACAAAAAATAATAATAATAAAAAATGGCTTATTTTAATTTTCAAAAAAAAAAAAAAAAAAAAGGAAAGGAAAGGAAAGGAAACGAAAAAATGAAAAAAATGAAAATAATGTTTGTTTCTGAGGAATGCTCCAGTATGGCGTCAAAATGCATACACCCTATAAACACATGGAAGTTATTTTAACAATTCTTTTAATTCTCCTTTTTTTGCTGTATATGCGTATATTTATTTTTAATGAACATTTAAAAATATATCTATTTTTAAAATACATAATACTTTAATTAATTAAAATTATGTACAACACACATACATTTTTTTCCCCTAGTGACATTTTTTTTTTCAGTATTTACTTATTTATTTATTTTATTATTTTTATCTTACATACTACTTTATGTAATAAAAGTTATGTAAATAAAGGTATAGGTTGATGTACAACTATAAAACAATGAGATTTCGATCATACTTCTTATAAAAACTGAAAAGGCAATACAGTATGTAGGTAATATAAAATTTGTTATTATATTTTAGCTCACAACACCAACAGTAGATATTTGCAAAAAAAAATAATAATAAAAAAAAAAGTCAATACAACAATGCAGGGTCGGACTGGCAATCAAGGGGCCTCGTCCGCAAAAGGGGTGTAACACCCTCTTTAGGGGCCACAAAGGGGGCGAAACACCCTAGTTACGCCCCTTTATGGGCCTTAGGGGCCTCCAAACAGGGGGGGGGGGGCCACGTCCGCAATTGCGGACTTGCTCTTATGGCCAGTCCGAGCCTGCAACAATGGACCACTTGCAATATAATATGTATTTAAAATAAAATTTAAATATTCTTAATGCTTTTCTTGTTGAAATTTTGTTTTTACTTACATATGAATGGTGTTCGTAAACCCTGTTCCCTTGTGCCAAAGAAAATGCGCAACACCATTTAAGCATTATGTGATACTCATTTTTTTGTGGTTTGGGGCACGAAAAACAGGGTTTACGAATATCATTATAGTAACAAGAGAAGAAAAAAAAAAAAAAAAAACATTGCAAGTGATCCATTTGATAATTGTTACTATACTATTATTATTACTATTATTAGACATTGGTAGTTTACAGTAACACATCTTAATAATATGCTTAGTGGGGGGAAAAAACTGTCTCAACATTCGTACGAAAATAATTTCTAAAACTATAATATATTCACTAGTAAAGAAACAACTGTTTACAGGCTGATATTAAGCTGATATAAAGCATATACCACATAAAAGAACATTTGCTTTTTAATGAATAAACATAAAATGGGATCTTCAAAACTGTTGACAATTTTTATCAGAATGTTAATGTAGCCCCACGAGAAAGCATGAAAATACTGTAAAGTATGCAATTTATGTGATTGCATACGTTTATGACGTCAGAAACATGTAAAAATTAGTATGAAAATGATGTGCGGGTTACATAAATCGAAATTTGTAATCACTGCTACGGAGCTACAGTTGGGTTTTGAGACAAACTAAAGTTATTTATGTAAGTCCCATCAAGTGTTTTGTGATATAAATGCTTATGTTTTTCTATGCGGTCTATTCCTTTAAGCAAGTACGGTCACATCCGCTTCTGCTTCTTCAATTACTACACATGAGCAGTATTTAGAAACGGAAGCAGATGTGAGCAAAATTGCTTATAGTCAGCCTCAAAACAGTTGTACCTTCATTAGTCAATAATTATAAAAAATAATAATAGCTATAATTATTATAGAGATATTAAGGAAAATTAACCATAGCATGATAAATTTAAAAAAAAAAAAAAAAAAAAAAAAACATTAGCCTTACCATAGAGAAAAAGTCCCAGTTCCCAGTTATGTGAAATTCAACTAGCACAGAAATTGACTGAGGGGGGGGGGGGGGAGGGGTTTTTTGAACACATCTTGGTACTAAACAACTACCAGAGATTTTGTAAAGCATGTAAGTCGTTGCTTTCATCAGTTTTTACAGCACTAAGAGAGAAACTTAGAACCTAAATCAGTACAAGGTGGATGAAACAATATTTAGGGTGTAATTTTATTGCATATTTTAAAAAGAGGATTTTATCTTAAATTAGGTATGCATTTTTTTTTTTTTTTTTTTTAATATGGCAGGCTTTGACTGGCCATTAGAGTTACTGTATAGTCTGTGATAGGAGACAAGGCTCCCTGTTTGAAGGCCCCTTGGGCCCTAAAGAAAAATAATTATACCACTTTTTCAAACTCCTATAGAAGCTCTCTTATATGGATAAGGCTAGAGAACTTTAATAGAGAAACAACAAACTCATGCTGTAGGCACCTGCAATACATTTGTTTTGAAAGGCCCACTGAAAGTACCTCAAATTTCTAGCATTCTAAGTTGGCTACCCAAACTATCTCTATAACAATCTGATTGGGGTTTAGACAAATAAACGTCCCTGTATTGTAAGCTAATTTGTTTAACTCTATATGTATTGCAGGTCTCCCTAGCACATGAGGTTTTCTCTTCTCTGTTACGGTTCTCTAGAATTCAAAAGGCACCTTTCAATTTCCAAAAACTATTATTAAATAAACTAAAAAATAATAATAATAACATTAAAAACAATTGATTGATTGATTGATTGATTGATTGATTGATTCAGGGCTCACAGTAGCTAAACAGTAGATAAGCTCCTATATTGAGAATGTTAGATCAAATGCGCACCATAATTGCGACTGGCGTAAGCTGCACAACTAGACTCCATCATTTGAAGTAACGTTACGCGTCTAGTTCTGCAGTCTTTGCCAGTCGCAATTGTAGCGTGCATATATTCGATCCGACATTCTCAGCATAGGAGATAACCTACAGTAAAAGATACTGTGTTCAGAGCAGGGTCGTGAGCTCCTGTGTTATTGCCCTATACTAAAAACAAACCCTTGTTGATGTAGTTCAAATTTTCACCACAACAATCAACATGTAAAATGTAAGTGGCGCTGTAGTCTGCGTGTGAATTTTAAAATTCGCACACAGACTACAGCGCCACTTTTATACGTAGTTTTGTATTCTTGCATTATTGCGGCGAAAATTTGAATTACATCATTAAGGGATCGTTTTTTCAACAATAGCTTCCTATCCTGTTTATATATCCATGGTTCAGAGCTATGTTATTATTTTAAAATATGAAATCCAATTACCCCCTAATAATATGGCATCCTTAATTGTCTGACTCTGCGCTACTACCCTCTCTATCCTCCTCCTCTTCCCCTTCCCCTTCCTCCTCTTCCCCTTCCTCCTCCTCCTCCTCCTCTGATTCAAATTCATTATCAAATGTTATGAATTTTCTGACAAATGTGAAGTTTTTATCATGGATATTAGATGAATCTTCAAAAGGTCCACCATCAACTATTTTATGATTCTCTTTTTCTATTGTAATTCTCTGAACAGGGTATCTCCCTGTCTTATGAAATACGACATACACGCTTATATCAACATCATCCTGGGAAGTATTAACTATATTGGATACCTCAAACGTATAAGATCCGTCATAGTACACTTTCGGTGTGATATGTTTTTTACCTACGACTTTAGAATTTTCATCATTAATGAGGAAGATTGTCATATCTTCTTGATACATTTCTTTCTTGTTTTCATTTGAACATTGGGTCGGGATTTCAACACCAGCAATCTTTGCATTTTCTCCTAACGTTACTGTAGCTCCTACAAATATTTTACTAGTGTTATTTATAACATTTCTACAGATGCTCATATCCTGTTCTTTCAAACATGCTTTGGATTTGCTTTCAGGACAACCATATACGAAGAAAGTCTCGTGTTTGGGTTTTGCACGAGGTTTGGTAACTTTACATATAGTTTTGGGGATTGTCTCTACATTAGGGGCGTGCATATTGGTGAGAATGGGGAACATTTCTTCCGTTGTCAATATTTTGGTACTCACTACGTGACGTGAAAAAGAATGACCTTTCATAGTTCGGAAACGAATGTGTGGAAGTACGGGATCTAAGATTTGTCTTAGGACAGCACAAGAGGCAACTTGATTTTGTCTACCTGCCTCACTTACAGCCCAATTTAGACATGCTCTGAATAATTGGACTTCTGAACAGTTTAGATAATTCTTCTGTACCAGCAACTGCAAGTTGTTACCTGATATCCAGCAGAAGTTGTCTAATTTCATAAATTTTGATGTTTTTGACTGAATCACCTAAAACAAAAGAAAAAAAATATTTGAAAAATTTATTTTTTATTTTATTTTGTTGTTCCCATCTTATTTGTAGTATTATTATTATCAAGAGTTCTTTTCTTTTTTTTTTTTCCTGTAACACCAACACTGGAATCCTACTAGATTCAAGGTGAAGGTGAGAATAAACCAGTACCAATTATCCGCATTAGAAACTATGCAGGTGGCATATAGTGAGGGATCACAAACTAAGCAATTTGTGTACAATGTTAGCTGTGCAGCTTTCTGCATGGCACGTAAATGTCGTAGTGTATTATTATTATCATAATTTTTTTTTTCATTTATTTATATATATATTTTTTTTTTGTCAGGATTCCTTTTTATAGTAGCTATAGATAGATGCTACTTCATAAAGAAAGGGACTCATATATTAAGTTTACATGATTACCATGCGTTGCCTTAATGCTGAGAATGAAATAAATGAAATTAATCCGTTGAAGCTACACTATAGAAATACCAAAAGGATGTGGGATATTTATTGATTCCCACTGGGCATTCAATAGATGCTCAAGCTTTCAAGGTGGGGTAATGTTAACTAAATGGTTGGTGCTCTATTATTGGTCACATTCTTAGCTGGCTTGGACTGTAGCTTGTGAAGAGAATCCCATATAGTTTTGTGATAAATCTTGCTAGCACATTGGTAAATATACAAAGGTACTATAATCAATACTGGATAACTTAATGCATAAATTGAACTATAAGAAAACCAGTGTGTGTGTGTGTGTGTGTGAGTGCCTTAATTTGTCAGTTCTTTATAGTTTTATTTTAAGTCTGTAATGACTGCATGACTCTTGTAGTTTAGAGCAAAAAGCTCTCCTATTTTTTTTTCTATCTCCGTGCTAGAAGATTTGTCAAAATCAAATCAATTTGCTATCACACATCACATCATTAACTTTTCATTAATATTTATTATTATTTCATTTATTAAACACCAATGGTGTACTTATTAATATTTATATAATATTTATATTAATACTTATTAATATAATTATATTATACTGCGGTACAGTTACTGTTTAAATTTACAGGCTATAAATAAATAAAAGAACTTTATAAAGGCATAGAACCAGAACACCTTGAACAAAAAACTTGTCCAATATCCTAATGCACCTAAATATTAACGTTAATTTGGCAAGAGTCATTGACTTCTAATTTATTTTCTATTAACAAAATGGGCAGATGGGGTTTAATGACATCACAATGCTTCCAATATAGGGGGGGGGGGGGGGGGGAATACATTCAGCTATCCCTATTATATAGATCAGTGGTTACATGTCTAAAACTAAAAAAATGTTATTTAAATATTGCTACCTTCCAAGCAGTTTCCTCCAGTTGTGGCTCGTCGTTGCTCTGTGCAAACTCCAGTAACGTCCACACGTTGCCATAGTACATATTTGTCCACAGATGTGCGTAGATTTGCTCCAGCAGTTCATCAGGTAGCAGATATTTCTTGGCGACGTACAGCAGAGCACAGACTACCTCGTAGGAGTAAGTATTAAGGTTTATGTCGCCCACGTAGATGTATCTGTAACATATATCATATGTTTAAGAGACGTGGACTTTGCTCTTTAAAAATGACCCCCCCCCCCTCAGGAATACCGAAGAATACTGCCTACTCTCCATTAAACTGGCTGCCAGGGTGGATTTTTTTTTTTTTTTTTTTTTTTTTTTTACTACCCTTACAGTTCCTGCAATTCTGCCACCTGCGATACAAATTGAAGAACTCGCCGCTATCAGCTTTCTCTTCACTGCTGCCTAGTGCCTATAGCGGGAGTATGGCAGGGTTCGACCAGGTTTTTAAACCTGGATTTTTGCCGGGCGGTTTTTATAAAAAAATCGGGCAATAAGATTACAAAAAAAATGTAAAAAAAAAAAAATGTAAAAAAAAAATGTAAAAAAAAAAAAAATATATATATATGCTGCTAAAACTTAAATTTTTGTAACATTTTTATAAGTTCATAGTAGTTCAAATTTCAAACACATTTTCAAACAAAGGCAGCCACATTATAGTTTGTGTCTATAGGGGTTTGCGTGCACTCAGAAAATAGCTATGTCTTTAATTTCTAAGTAAACGTACACCTATCAATATTATCAATAATAGGCCAAAATAGTATTTTGAAAATACTATATTAATAACAGTCGAAATTCTTAATTTACTTGTATTACTAATTACTATATAATATATAGGAAAAAACCATCGCGTTTGGTATTAATTACGTTTAAAAAATTTTGCATCCCTAGTCCCAATTTACTATCTAAATTAGAGAATTTTCGCGTTTTATTAATTTTCAATTCAACGTGCTCTAATCTCCACCAACTATTTACTAATTACTATGAAAAAAGAAACCTCTAAAAAATTGATATTTGATGTGCTTTTTTGTTATTTTTTTAAATGACTAAAAAATATGCGAGTTTATTATTTTATTATTTTTATGTTATTATTGTGAAAATAAGAAAGGAAAAAAAAATTTTTTGTTACTTAAAAAACTGTTTGTTATTTAAAAAAAAAAAAAAAAAAAAAAAAAAAAAAAAAAAAAAAAAACGGGCTAAAAAAATTGTTTTACCTGCCGGACGGTTCTATTAAAAAAACTGGGTTTAATCTGAACCCTGGAGTATAGCGATACTCTAGCCTTATTATATACAGTTCTCCCAATACTTGTTTGAGCGGATACAGTGTAATTAACTATGTAAAGTCAACTGTGATTGGCTAGTAGGTTTATAACACGCTCTCTGATTGGTTTAGCACTGCGGATACAGCTTTTGGCGGGAACGACTTTGTTTTGGCTAGAGTGTAGATGAGAGCCTTAATATGGCTCATGTCATGATACAATAAAGATAGATATGCCCGACAAATGACGAGTTTGCTCACAGCTCTGCGCATGACGACACATAGAGGACAAATACATTGCAATATGTCCCTTATACCCTGATTGAGCATTAATTCCACATACTTCAGAAATTAGATGCCCTGTTCGACAAAATCAATGCCAATTTATTAGAAACTGCAATTTTTGATTACATACATACCGATATTTTCTTTTGATTTCCCGCAATTTAGAGTTAAATTCAAAACAAATTCAAAACACTCTCTATGATTATTTCTTACAGATGCTAGGAATAAATGTGCAAAAAGTCTAGTAAGCGTTTGCGCAGCTTTGTTGCGAGTGAAAGTTGACATAAAGCTTGCATACTATATTTACGGCTGCTCCTACAAGCAAGATCGATGTTTTTTTTTGTTTTTTTTCCATTGTTATAAAAAACAGTTAAAACCCTCAAAATTACATGTGTTGTTATGGAAGGCACCTTTTCGTTGTTGATTCGTTGCTAAGATTTGTTCTTATGGGTCGATCATGCTTGTAGTAGAAACGACTGCTAATACCTATAGTTTGCTTTAAGTTGACAAATGGGACACATGCGCAGAACGAGAGTGAGATGAGAAATTGGTTTTGCGCAGGTAGCTATTAAAAAGTAAATTTGTGCGCACTCTTGATCAGCTGTCAATGATTTTGCAAACTCACTCTAATCTACGCAAGAGGACCCCATGGCTCATGTTAGTGCCCACATATGGTGTCGACTTACATAATGCACCCTATACTTACTTTAGCATGGCCTTGAAAGCCTCCAAGTTGACATCAGGTAAGTAGATGACTTCCTCTGGGTCTCTCTCTATATCTCCGTAGAACATTGAAGAGAAGACGGGACTGGACTTAGCTAGGTACAGGCTATGACACTTGACCAGCTCAGGGATATTGTTGTCACCATAGATACCAAAAGTACAATCTGTATACATAGCATGTTCGTAGATATAGTTGTCTCTGTCTAACACTGTCTTACGTTTCTGTTGCCACTCAGACATAGCCTTCGCCTGGGGGAACATAGCAAAAACATTAACAACAACAACATTTTTTTTTTTTTTTTTTTCTATCAAACCTCTAGGCGAGGTACAACTTATGCTATTTATTTACATATTTACATTGCATTTATACTGAATTTACACTCCCGAGACTTCCGAAACCCTATCATAAGATTCGCGGGTTCTTCCATGGCGGGTCGGCCATGGCCTGGCAATTTCTTCCCGGCATTCGCCTTTACATACCGAGGAAACCATGGAAACCTCGGTCAGGAAGTCGGTAGAGGAATACCCTGAGATATCCCTTCCACCTCCCGAATGCACTGTGCATAATGCAAATGCAACAACATTTAATAATAATAATAATAATTAACGGCTTCTATTGGGCAAAATCAGGCTACAGAACCTCTCAATTTAACCCAACTGTTTAACAATACAGTCAGTTACAATTTTAAATTAGTATAGACACAAAATTCATAATGTTAATGTTTTTTTTTTACTTATAAATAAATGTTTTTTAAATAATCCATATTTATAATTTTTAATTTTTATAAAATGGTTTAACTCAGTATAAAAAAATACTTAAACACTTTTTTATATATAATTATTCATGTTTTAAATCTTAAACTTTTTGATAAATTTTAATTGATAATACATTTTTATTTAAATATAAATTTATTGATTAATTTTAATTGATAATAACGTTATTTAGACACAGTTAAGTAGGGTACAGGGTACTGATCACTGCTATACAAGGCTACTGTTGGGTTTTGAGACAAAACTACAGTTATCTATGTATATCCCATCAAGTGTTTTGTGATATAAATGCTTATGTTTTTCGCTGGTCTATTCCTTTAAGGTTCTCTACTGCCCTGTTTGTTGGATGACAATATAACAAATCTTATAACAAAGTTATTTGTAACGGAACTACAAGTGAAATTTAAATTGTTAAAAACAGATAATTACATTAAATTTGTTAAGGATAGACTAAGTAAAACTGAAGATATCAGCCTGGCCTTCTATAATACCCCTGCATTTAATATTAATAATATTAATGGGTGGAAAGGCCCAAACTGTACAGACAGGCATGTTTTAACCCGTTATGCGGTGCATGGTTTCCACCATGTAATCTGTCAAATTAAAGAATTTCACGAGTGTAATGATAAATGTGTATGTGTATTATGTAGTGGCCTATGTACTAGGTACCACTTACTTCATTGTCCATCTCGGACCCTATCATTAAGTCAATATGCAAAAATGTAGACCTATATAAATATGTATATAAATATGTATAAGTACACCTTGGTGTTTAATAAATAAATAATAATATAACAAATCAAAGTGATTCATTTCTGAAAGTAACAAGCACTATTATAAGCTATGATCATTTTAAGAACTACCGTATTTTATTTTATTATGGTATTTAATTTAAAGGAATGACTAGATGAAAACATAAGCATTTATAGCACAAAACACTTAATGGCACTTACGTAAATAGCTTTAGTTTGTCTTAAAACCCAACTGTAGCTCCATAGCAGTGATCAGAAATGTTTGATTTATGCAACCCGTACAATTTTTTTTTACTAATTTTTGCATGTTTCTGACATTAGAAACTTGAATGGTCACGCAAATTGCATACTTTACAGTAGTTTCACCCTCTCTCGTGGGGCTTCATTAACATTCTGGTAAAAAAAATGTCATCAGTTTTGAAGATCCTATTTCTTGTTTATTTATTAAAAAGCACATGTTGTTTTATGTGGTCTATGGCTTTAAGCAACGTGAGATTTAAATTTACTTACCAATCCAGGAGGTAAGAATGTCGGCTTAGATCTTTTGGCAACATTTCTCTTTGCCCGTGCAGGTGACACAGGTACAGGTGGCACAGGTACTGGCAAAGTACTTGGTGCTCCCTGAGTACCTAGCTGCACTCTCAGCTGCTGGGAAGTTGATATCCGACCACGTTTACAAACACGACGAGACGACATTTCTCTGTTGCAAAGTTAAAAACTAATTAATAATCAAGTTATGTAATTAATTAGGAAAGGTTAAGACCATTTTGGTTTGAATTGATAATCAAAGAATAAAGGATAGGAGAAACCAACAAAATGAGGTCCGTAGCGCGGTCCGTAATCTTGATGGCACAGCTTACACAAATATTTACAAGTTATAACTAAGATGTATTGAGGGCACCAGCCCTCTACAGAAATGACTACACTCTAAGCAACTAAAGAAGAGGGCTGTTGCCCTCGAAACGTCTTAATTATAACTTGTAAATATTTGTGTAAGCTGTGCCATCAAGATTTTCATCAAGCTACAGACCTCATCATGGTAATTAAGGCCCTTGTTGGTTTCTCTTTTCCTTTATTTTTTGGTTATTAATAATCGCAAGTTATGTTCAGTTAGATAGGTGACCGGCTGATATCTGACAAACTGAACGATCGTAAAATATAAAATTACACGAAGTAAATATGAAAATGTTACTTTAAATTTTAGTTATGTCAAACACATGCAAACACCCCTTTTGTGGCCCCTAGAGACTCGCGAGTGTGTTACACCCTTTTGTGGACAAGGCCCCTTGAGTGCCACTCTGACCCTATAAGTTATTCCACTGTTGTTTAAATATTCAAATTTTAATGCCCAAAAAAAAAAAATCAAATTTTATAAATGCCAATATATATATATTATATATATATATATATATATATATATATATATATATATATATATATATATATATATATATATATATATATATATATAATTATATATATATTACTGTAAAAACTTTTGTCAATTTATTTGTTTTATTTCTTTGTTTTCATTTATTTTATTTGTAAATTATAATATCTGTTTTTGCTGGATAGAAGTAACATAGAAAAGCACTAACGGTATTGCAAAAATAAAATTCCTTATATTTTGACTATTAAAATGTGACAGCCACCTTGTTATAATGTTATGTACTGTATATAGCTAATATATACATATACATATATATATGTATATACATATACATATATATATATATACATATATTATATATATATATATATATATATATATATATATATATATATATATATATATATATATATATATATATACATATTTATATATATACATATATTATATATATATATATATATATATATATATATATATATATATATATATATATATGTATGTGTGTGTTTGTGTGTGTGTGTTGCGCGGAATATATACATTATCAAAAAAATAAATTTAAATGAAATTATTAACCTAACATATTTTATGTTTATTAATGAGTACAGTAATTAAATAAACAATATATAAAAACAGAAATATAACCTGTTTGCGTAACAAAAAAAAACACAAAACAAATAACGTAATTAATGATGCAGTGAACAACAATACCTAAATTGTAGAGCACAATGTATGTTGGTATTTTGTGTACACTACAATACTTAACCAGCATATTATGATGTTATGTAGTAGAAACACTGTACAATATAGCAAAAATTATGTATTTTATACATAAATGTTGCTAGCACAATTACTGTACTATATTTTTGTACATATGTACAATCGGACATAAAAATATCTTAAACTTCAACAATATATATTAACATAATAATACGCATAATATAATTATGCTTTTGAATATGCTTAATTGAAATGTTACTTTTTGGTTGTGTACTTGAAATATGTTAATTTTTAATATTTATTTAAAAAAAAATTGTATATAATTTAATAATGTTAATTAACAAAACAAAAAAGATAAACCCCTCTCTCTCTTTCTCTCGCATAAAAAAAAATGCAATGTTAAATTATAAGCGTCTTATAAGCGCTCAAGGACACAAAAAAACATCTTACAGCCATATGCTTACAGCTGCATCTTTTCCCTTTGCAATAAAAGTGCATCATATTCATAATATCATATTTCTCCCCCTCTCACATATACAGCTTAAGCCACTGGGGCCATGTGTGCTCTAGCTGACAAAGAGTTTCTTATTGTGCTCATGACTTTACCTATAGGGTGGTTGCATTCATGTTAAAGTCGACGCCATAAGTTAGTACTAAATAACATGGGCCAGTTTAGGAAAATGACACATTTTGCAACTTTAAAAATAATAAGCAATTTTTTTTGAGAGAATTGATACTAAAATATTAACAAGTTGAATAAGGTTTTCAGGTTTGCGAGAAAAATAATAATGAAAAAAAAACAACTTATTTTCCTAAAATAATATAGCGAGAAATCTCACGTTTGTCCTATGCTAAGCAATGTTATCCGTTGCTCAAATATGGCATCGAAGCGCATTTCTTATGACGTCATGCGCACACATTCTATAGTAACTATATAGTAGAGTGTTTGATTTTATTTAGAGAATTCGACGCCATATGTGAGCACTAAATAACATGGGCCACCCATGTTATTTAGTGCTCATACATGGCGTCAACTTGTAGGAAAATAATACATTTTATGATTATAAAATTCTTTTATATTTTTAATATTTTTACTTGCACGCCAGTACTCCCCCCCCCCCCCCCATAACATTTAATAATTGCATTTGCTCTCAAAAATATTGTTAAAAGTATACTTTTAACAATATTTTTGAGAGCAAATGCAATTATTAAATGTTATGGGGGGGGGGGGGGGAGTACTGGCGTGCAAGTAAAAATATTAAAAATATGTAATTTTTTTCCAGAGAAAATATATCCTAAAATACTTGTGTATTGTAATGCGCAAAGTTATTCATATCCTATATATATAATATGTCATCGAAGCGCGGTTCAGAGTTTGAAGTCATGTGCAACCACCCTATAACTTACCCCCCGCAATCACTCGCGCTAGCCGCCCCTTCATTTATACTGTTCACCGCACACCGCACAACCATTTACCACCAATCACGGCGCTGATTCTATCATGCACAATCGTGCAACATGCATTTTTTTATGCAGTACATGCATTGTAAAATAATTTTTATTTATTTATTTTTTACCCTCTTTCTCCTTATTTCAAACAAACAAAATTATAATTTTTTAAACGTATAAAATTTTAATATTTATCGCTTCTATCAACTTCCATTCAGAAATATGCGTTTAATCCAGTGATATAATAATATAACATAATAAAATCTAGCCCCACTTTTATAATAAATAGCCATTATGTGCAACTCAGAAATATCAAATTCGAATTGCAAAATATCATTATTTCTATCAAAATGCATTCATAACACAAACATCCAAAATTTAACTCCTGTCCTTAATTATATAAGTACATATAATTGGTAATACCATTTTAAATCAGTGAGAAACTGTGTCCAAAACTAAAAACATATCCCCCATCAAAATTATGAGTGACGCCAACTTTTAACTTATTGCTTTGTTACTTACATATTTGTTAATTTTGAATATGTATCATACGTGAATTCTCCCCAGCCGTTCACAAGAACTTTATGAATAAAATGAAACTGTAAAACTCGTTCAGTAAGTAGTAATTAGGACCTAAATACGCACAATTTGATAAGACCTCAAACCAGCCTCAAACTCGGATAACGCGCAGCGAGAAACTAAACTAAATTTTACTACACTGCACTCTTGCACTGCACTCAAACTGCACTGCACTGATTTTTACAGCCTGTTTACAATGTTGCCATCATGTGTTGATCGAGAGTTTATGAATATTAACTATTACTTGGGTGCTCCCATGGCCGCCACGTATTATTTAATATATATTCTGACCTTTTGGGATCTTTTTAAATATGTTTTTAATGCATAAACCAAACAAATGCAACAAAAATTTAAACAAAACTTTTTTGTAAACAAACAAGTGGGCGTAAACTGCAATTTACGATTGTCATTTGCCTGATTATTTTTATTATTTTTTAGCGCGCAATGGTGATAGTTTAAAACTTTTTTTTCATGCTCCCGCGCCCGCGCATAATTTTTCATAATCACGCATATACACGAAGGAGTTCATCATGTATAGTTATATTTTGCCTTAAAAAGTAATAAACTTTTAATCTCTCAACACCCGCAAGATAATTACTGGGGTTAAATAATAAAAATACGTTTTTTTGTTTTTGTTTTTTACTGTGCGCGAGAACTAAAAAAAAAAAAAAAAAAAAATAGGCTTGGGAAAATGCAAGCTCATTTTTGGGCAAATTAAAAATACTATAAGCATATAAGCAATGTTTTTTTAGAGCATATTCTTGCTGTTAAAATAGAGGTGCGTTATAATTGAATTAGATTTTCAAGTGACAGCAAGAAAAATAATAATAAAACTAAAATCCCCAGAAATTAGCCCAAAACGACCGTCGTCATCTGAGCAATATATATATATATATATATATGTATTTATTATTTTCCTTCATGGATCATGATATAAAAGCGCAAGTATTTTTCAGTATATGATTTCATGTATGTAGTATATTCGATTACGCCAATAATTTATTATATTAAAATTTGAGGGTTTATTCCTAACAAAACTATGCTATAGACTGGTTGCACTCATATTTATAAGAGCCGCCATTTTGCTGGTAATGAATACATAGGCTAGCATAGGAAAAATGTCATTTTTTTTAATAGCAAAAAAATTAAGCTTCAAACCTCAATCATGACTTATTTCTAGCTCCTTATAATAAGCTCAAAGAATATGAGAAAAATTCGTTCAGTTGAAATAAACTCTTATTAAGTGAAAAATTAGGAGAAATTATGTTTCTCCCAGGGTCGGATTGGCCATAAGAGCTACTCCGCGATCGCGGAGTGCGCCCCCCCGAGCTGGCGCCCCTCTGCGCCCCGAAGGGGCGTTTTTGATTTACAAAAAAAAAAAAAAAAAAAAAAAAAAAAAATTAGAAAGCTGAATGGCTTCAAATAATAATTAAAAGAAATAATTAATTATGCATCACTTAATAGTTACTATCTTTTTCAACTAAAAACTAAAAAGATTTAAAAAAAATGAAATCTTTACAAATAAAGAGAATAATTATTCATTATTTTGTGTGAAAAACATGCCCCCCTCCCTAAATCATAAATATTTTCCTATCGTATTCAATTTTTTTTTTTTTTTTTTTTTTTTTTTTGGCTAAAATTAATTTTAAATTTAAATCAAATGTTATTTTTAAGACTTGAAATACAGTGCTACGGATACCTTTTATTTTCTACTTTTACATATATTTAATATTCAAGTATGAGGCGTATATAATCAAACAAAATCTCAAACTCTTGTTTAATTTGCAAATCTCAATCAAGAAGCTTTTTTTCTTCGCGTGAGATATACTACACGGCAAAGGGGGCGCCCAACACTCCAGTGTTGTAGTCAATCTATCTTTTTTCGATCACGATCATTTGATCGGATCGGTGATCGGAGTTTTTGTAAAAAGTCAATTACTTAGTTAAGGTACAACTTTAGGGTAGTGATGTTGTGGTAAAATTCAATTGTATGTCATTTTTTTAGGTTCATAATGAACCAAGGAACGATTCTCTATACTCCAAAAAGTTTCAGCTCAAATCAAATCATCCTCAAATTAGCGTAAAAAGTCGTTGGGCTACGCCGCTTTAACACGTAAAACACACAAACTTCAAGCTCACCGTGTGCAAAAATTTTCTTGATCAACTTAATTCTAAACAAAAAATACTAGTGTGTTCTATAGATCAAGTTTTAATGAATTTGACTTTTTAAACGATTTTTACGAGATATTTACGGAGATTTTTTTTTTTTTTTTTTTTTTTTTTTTTTTTTGAAAATCGCATATTCAAATTAACATGGGCAATTTGCGATATATAATTTTTTTTCTCGGAAAACTCGTTCTAGAAATATCTGAAAATCTTTTTTAATTAAAATTCAACACGAAAAAAGGCTAGTATTTTTTTTAGCTGCTTAAAAAAAATCCAAGTGGGTCAAAATCGGGGTTCAAATATAAATTCATTAGCATAGGGAGTGGGGCATTTTGAGAACTTTGACGCTCTGTTGTGACTAGAATTTTTGAGATAGAATTTTTTGGAATTTAATTTTGGGTACAGCAGCCTGAACTTAATTAAAAAAAAAAACTCCTACCCTAAGTAGTACCTTAAAAAAACAGAGGAACTTGAGCTGTTGCAAAGCTGTGCCATTGCGCAGATGGACAAAACAGATTTAAATATATACATTCAAGGAGAACAATTAATCACAAAAAAAAAGGATTTAAAAAAAAAAAAAAAAAAAGTAAG
Source organism: Ecdyonurus torrentis (assembly GCA_949318235.1). Taxonomy (NCBI): domain Eukaryota; kingdom Metazoa; phylum Arthropoda; class Insecta; order Ephemeroptera; family Heptageniidae; genus Ecdyonurus; species Ecdyonurus torrentis. The sequence continues at coordinate 2,235,389 of OX439135.1, forward strand.
AAGAAGAAGTGTAAGAACAAAGATAGAAATTGAATCTACACTCTCAATATAGAGAAATAATGCAGGCGCGTCCAAACTGCTTAACAAATTTTTAATCAAATAAAAGTACTACAATGTTTTTGTATGATGTACGATGTACCATTCACCTAAATGTCTGTTAAACCCTTTTTTTTTCTTTGCTGAATAAAAATAAAATGTTAATAAAATACAATTTAAAAGACATGTGATTACATATTTTAATTACTACCAAATTTTAATTAAAAAAGTAGAGTAAAAAAAACAAGGTTGCAAAAAATTTTCGCCTCCGGCGGTAAAGGGGGCTCTGCCCCCCTTAACCCCCCGCAAGGGGCTTCGCCCCCTTGACCCCCTTCAGGGGTGCTACGCCCCCCTGACCCCCCATCTGGGTATTAGCGCCCCTATGGGTTGATCGCGGAGTGCGCCTTTTCGTCCCAATCCGACCCTGGTTTCTCCTATATACTGTACAATACATTAGGCACCACCAACATGGCGATGTGAAAGGGGGCTATACATTGTATATAGTTTTGTTCGGAATAAGCCCTAAAAATTACATATAATAAATTATTGGTTTATTTGAATATACTACAGTATACATTTTTATATAAAAAGTAACAAATTTCTGAATTTTTGCTGTAGTGAAAAAAGGTATTTTATGAAGCAAGTAGAGAGAACTCTTTATGTTTTTTCAGTGCGACCGCGTAGCGCGAGCACGCTCTTTTTTTAAGGAGCGTAACCAACAATGCAAAAAAGATTATTATGGATAAATAATTTTAAAAATTAAAATTTGAAGAACTAATCTATGAATGATATACCAATATACCATATTTATATGTTCTAAGAACAAAAAATTATACATTAATATGTGTGTGTATATATAAATATATATATATATATATATATATATATATATATATATATATATATATATATATATATACTGACAACTGCGTTATCAATTTTTTTTTCTCAATAATTTACAGCAAATGCTATAAGTGTAGTTGTAAAAATTTGAAAAAAAATTATCATAATTATATTATTTTTTACTTATGTATATACGTAACTACGTTTATCACTTAATTTTTTTTTTTTTATTATTATTTATCAACTCAAAGCAATTCCCATATTATGTAAAATTTCAACCTAAAAAGTAATCAAAACAATACTTCAAAAATATTGTTAAAAGTAAAATGTATAGATATTATACTTTTTTTACTATACAGAAAAAAAAAATGACAAAAAATTTCAATGTTATATTTTCTATACAAAAAAATTAAACTATATAATACAAGATAAATTTTAGTTCCTTTTTTTGTTCAATTTTTATCGATATATACACGTAAGGGGGTATTGGCTACTATCTATCAAAAGTGATATGTGATAATATTATAAGCAAAACTCAAGTTACATTCTCGCTTTTATTTTATCACTTTGAAGTTTGCAAAAGTATGGTGTCCAAAACAATATTTATGATGCTCTTCTTGAGCACTGGATGTTTAGCATTGAATTTTACAGCAAAAAGAAGCTCAGGTATAGATTATTGGAAATAAATTTTAATATTTTGTATTTTATTCATATTAATCATATTTTTGTATATATACAACCTGTTAAGATTAAGATGATAGATTATTTCAACTGGATATATCTCTTTTTCTCAATCAAGTTTCCCCATATAGATTAACAATATAATTGTACTGGTGATCAATGTAATATTAAAGTTAATACGTGTTAAATATTATTTCTATATAACTTGATTAGAATAAAGGTGCTTAATTCCAGTTGAAATAATCTCACATCTTAATTTGGCAGTGCGTTTTTTTTTTTTTTTCTTCTTCTTCTTTCCATCCCATTATTGCTATATTTAAATCTAGCTGACATATTTTTGCAGGCAGATGATGAGAATTTTCTTTCGTAATTCATACAAGATATAAATTTTACTAATGCATTGTTAAATTCAGTATAGTTTATGATACATTTATGTCATTCTATATCATAAATATAGAGCTGTAAATTTAAACCGGTTCGAGCACCCGCCCAGGCCAAAATCTTCGGGTGCTCGTTTTTTTGAAAATGGTCAACCCGGGTTTCGAGCTTTTAGCTCGAAAACGAGCTATTTCGAGTTAAGCTCGAGAATGACTCGTGAAAAAAACGAGCTTTTGAAAATAAATCGAGCAAAAGAAATTTTTTTGCAAAAAGCAAAGAAAAAAAAGTTTGTATTTTTGTTTAAAATGGTGTTTTTAATATTCTATCATAAAAAAATAGGCTGTTTAAAACATTATTAAAAATTATTTTCTTTTATTTATGACTTTTACCCTTCAAAAACATTTTTTTTGTAATGAAAGTCGAGCTTTTTTCTTCATAGGCTCGAAAGCTCGTTTTCAAACTTTGGCTCAAATATCGAGCTTTCCGAGCTTTGGCTCGTTTTTTGAGTTTAAGCTCGATTTCAAGCTAAACCCGGGTTTCAAGTCAAACCGGGCTAAAAAATTTTAGCCCGGGCT